>CM034154.1:9193336-9610309 GCA_019776745.2 Taxus chinensis
CTCTCCAATTTGTATTACATTTTCTCACATAGTTATTACTTACTACTTTCAAAAAGTACGCTCGGAACCAGGGAATGATCACACAAACTCACATAGAATTACATTAAGTTTTATGTGTAGTTGAACTATTTGTTGTAGTAAATGCAACCATTGTGGTTGCTGAGGACAGTCCAACCCCTCATTTGCATTTTTCTTTTTTCAGGGTTTGATGCTTTTTTTGGGGTATTGCATGTCTTTATTTCATCACTGGTCATTGGTGATAATCGACATAGAGAAAAAAGTTACATTTGATAAGGAGAAAGGGATTCAGATCATCTTTTGACCCTCTTAAATTGCTTCATGGACCTCTTATACAAACCAAGCTGCCCAAAACTCAGACTATGGCACGCATAGGTTCCTTGATCTTATCCTATATGTCGTAGTCCAACCAAACATCTCATATCTATGTCCTATGGAGCTCCGGTGTGTTTGCATTGGCATTTTTTTTATCAAGTTAATCTTGTGAAACAGTACCAAACAACCATCGAAACATCTAAGATCTTTCCAACCCTACTTGTCAATTAGGAGTTTACATTTTCATTACTTTAGTTACTTGGGTCACTTTCTATATTTATTTATTGCATTTATTCACAGTTATTTAATATTTTTCCTAATTAGATTAACTAACCTTATTCCAAATTTTTGTTAATCAATACACCTCACATATCTATTGGATTCCATGCTTCTTCATCTAACATACAAGTCTCTTGAAACCCTTTTTCAAACACTAAAAGTGCAAATACTATAATTGTAACAAGTTGTGTCCAATTATCCTCATATTATGGACTCTTCTCAATCATTACATAATGAAAAAGCTACAAGGTCTCCTCTTATCCTTTTCCTCTTGATGTTGTTGTGCTTAGGCTTCCTACAAAGGCAACCTTGTAGAAAATATTTAGTCATATTATGTGGCTTACATTGCTTATGCTTCTCATGACATATTTCTTACAAATTTGTTCGCTATTATTCTTAAGTACTTTACATTGAAATGGTTTCATGGTCTCCTCACAATTTTTTTGCATCCATTCACTACAATGGAAAATTTCTTTTTGTCACAATTTTCTATCAACATTGGGGATTTAAAGTTTCTTATTCACAAATTTATAAACTACGTTAAGCCTCTGATGAACATATCAATGATAATGTATAATTTTATCATACCATTCTTGTGAAGATTAATAATATCCTATATGATAGTGACTTGGAATACTTTATTATGCAAAATTTACGTCCTCCTTTTTAAGAATTTGTCATGTTTGAAAAATCGAGATCATTTTACTATCTATGTCATACACTAAAAGAGCACAAAGCTAAGTTATTACATATGAATAATATCACTTGTGTTTCTATAACTCATAACACATCTAATTCCAAATTTGAAAGAAAAACTACATTTAAGGGAAAGACTAATGATGTTAAGGATTTTTTTATAGACAAAATGTTAATGCTTTTAATCAATCATACTAAGCTATGATTACAACTAGAATGATGACCATTTACTTGTTTACCATATGCTCCTCATATTTTTAGAGTTAATGTAAGAAAGAATCAAATTAATAGTTTTGATGTCAAATCCCATTGTTTAATTTTATTCCTAAAACTTGGAAAAGTCTCCAAGAACCATTACAGAGAGAGAAAGACATTCAATAACGATCACTAAAAATAATAATAACAAGGACAAAAGGGTTAAAGAGACTTGACCCACTCATAAAAACATCTGAATATATCAATATTTTTAAATTACATAATACACCAAAGAAGCACCAAGACAACATGAAATAAGTCAACAAGAAGTCAGTAGAGGGATAAATATTATTTTCAACATGACATCTGATGTGATTATTTATCTGATCATAGATCTTTTGTTTATTTCTCCCACACTCCTCCTTAAAGGTATAGCCATCCACTGCATCATCTCAATAAATAAGAGATAATTTAATATATCTACCTTCATATGACCCCATTGCCATTTTTTCCTACATCTAAATGCCAAGTCACATTATCATTATCACTAATGTATTAGTAATTCATAAATTTTTATTATGTTATTCAGAATTTTACTGAATCTAGTGTCTTTGAAGGGGATGAGCCCATTGAATCTTTTAAGCCAAGAAACAAAAATTCTAAATTGACTATATCCAATGGTCCAATCCTTAGGTATAAAAATGATATATCTACTTCTGAAGTGTATAATACTCATCAAATGGTACCACCACCACCCTATTATGACCATCATTTATATTCTATAATTGGTACATTACTTGTATACCAACTTTTAAACTTTGCATTAATTTCAATGGCTATGATATAGGTGAAAGTTTTACTTATGATACTGTATATATTCCTATCTCTGTTATTTAAGAACCTCTACTTGGTGTATTAATTGACCCACACAACAACGATAATGTGTGTTTTTGGTCTTTTCTTCGAGCTCTTGGTCTTTCAACATGGAATCTTACATTCGATTTTGATCCTCACTATCATCATTTCATTATACCTCTAATTATTGATCTTATTAATAAACCAATTTGTTTCTCGGTTTCTCATTCTCTTATCTCTAGTTCCTTACGTAGATCAGCCCCCATTTATTACATTCTCTTAAGGCTATCCCATTAATTATTCACTATTTGATCAATTTATTCACAATCAATAGGTTGTTACTATTTGAGGTATCCCTTTTGGGACTCATTACCCATGACACGATTGTCCATTCTCCTAAAGTATTTATCCCTACTTTTAGTACACCTACATATAACTATTTATATTCACGCATGGATTCAAATATATCTAGTTCTTCTACTTAGCTTTTGGTTGCATATGTTGATTCACATAACTCTATTTTGTCTCAACCTCTAGTTATCCCTTCATCCACACATATTGTCTCTAGTGCCTACATTCTCATAGGATTCCCTGTAGATCCTTTACTATAAAATTTCACTCTCCATCTCCTCCAAGGTCTTAAAGGAGTTCTTATTCTACTCCAACATACATATCTCATACACCACATACTAGTAATTGAAATCTATACATTACTCTTCTCCTAGGCCTTATGTGGCATGTATTACTAAAACTGTTACATTATCACTTGAGACATATTTGTTGGCTAATCTGTCACATGTCCCTCCATTATCATCACTAGTTACTTCACCTCATTTGAAGGTCAGCATCAAGTAGCTTTGATGATATCCCATTTCTTATACATGGCTATGTGAGAAAATTACAAAAATATTGATCTAGTCACATAAAACAAAATCTTTAAATATTTCTAATAATGAAAACAATAGGATCTATTTATATAGTATACATTATTAGAACTTTTTATTATACATGTTATCTATCCTTATGGATTAATAGATAGAATTTTGCTTCTCTACACACGTGTTCATGATCTATATTGAATTTTACATAGTACATATAGATTGATACAATATTATGGTAGGTATTGTGGTTCCTTACATACTTCTTCTGAAGGAATCCCTCAACACATACCAAGTGCTATTATTTAATTACAGTACCTATTCACTTCTAGATTACACTTGATTACGTACATATTGTATTTTTTATATTTGTAACAAACATGAATACAATGTTTCTTATGTGGTGTTGATAAATATTATTTCACATGGTCCAATAAATCACTTATTATTCCATGTCATTGCATTATGATACTCATGTCTTCTATACATGTTTTCTATGTGTGTGTTTGTATAGGTACCTATTTAGTACACTACTTGTGGCCCATGGGTCATATTTTTTTCTAAAACCATGGTCGTCCCATATTTGTGAAATCATGTCTTTCTTGGGTTTCATTTCATATCTTTATTACATGCCCAAGGTTCTTTACTATCTTGAAATACCATTAGTGTCCCATGTTTGTGGCACAAGCATTTTTTTATTTTACATTGTTTACATTATTTTGTTTGAACTTACATATACAATACTATTTTTGATGACTACTAATTTTATTTTTTAAATTATTCTACTATTATTCATGTTATTTTCCTTCTTTTTGTCATGGTATCCACCATGCACATTCTATTTATAGTTACATCTTATTCTTGGTGGCCACCACATTGGTCCTACCTCGGTTTTCTATGAAAATTATCAGACTTATAACACATAGTTATAAATATATTATTTTGAGTTCCATCCTCAAAATATTTAACACACAAATCTCGAAAGAGAGAGAATTCATCTAGGTATATTATACACCTACAATACATATAGATAGAACTTTGGGATCAAACGCAAGCAATAATAGGTACAAACTACTCAATAATAACATCAGACACATAAATAAACAAAGAAGGCATAAATTAAAAAAAATAGATTACACTCATGACCATATAAATGTTCCTTAGCAATTTTTATAGTTTTTACCTCGAGAAATTATAATAAATTTCTCAGTATTTTTCGATTTTCACCTACAGACACAATTTTTTAGCACATTTTGAGACATAGATGACTTATTTGAGATTAGGTTTAGGGGGCATGAAATGTTTCATTCCTTCTCCACAAATCTCAATTTTAGGGATAAGGGGGCACGTGTATCCTTTATTAAGTTATGTTTAAGCTTTATTCAGTTTCTACTCAATTGTGTGCTACATGGGGAGAGTATGGGGGAAATTCATTCTCTTTTATAATGTGTTTCCTAATTTGTCGATGTGGGCCTAGATATATTTACACCAATGTAGTTACTGGATTCATGAAAGGTATCCAAGTAATAAGTTTTTCAAACGTAGTCCTTCATCCCCTCTTACACTTAAAGTGGACAATATCAGATTTTTTGAATGACTCTTTAAAATAGGTGCTTTAGATCCTCATTCTTCTTCTCTCTCTCTTTAGAATTCATGTGTTGGGTCCCATACACCCAATATTCTAGTATATCCTTTTCATAACTATGGACTAATCACCCCTAATTCTTCAGAAAATTTCAACAATCCAAATATCCTAGTAAAAGAAAAGAATAAGAAAATAATCCCTATACAAAAAAAATGTCTATATTACTTCCATATTTTTCATCTCTTTATTTCACTATTTACAGTTTGAGATTTCATTTGCATTATATATTTTAATTTGAGTTAAATTTCAATTCTTTATCATGGACATTGAAAACTCACCATGTTACATGTTTCATCATGGACCATGCCAACACAAACACAACAGTATCTTACAAAATAAATGTTGAGTGAAGAGACAAGTGTGTATACACACTAAAGCATATTTTACTTTAAGAATGTTATTTAATTTGACACTTAAGGGGGGAATATAGAAACTCAAATTTGGTAAATTATACTCTTGACATTTCTCTCTTACTCAAAAAAGTGCACTTCATCATTATCATCTGATATATCTCTAGGTCTCTAGTCTAGCTTGTTTAATCATACACAATCATATGTTGATAGTTTCTAAGAAGTAAATGCATGAAATCCATTATGAAACTCTACTCATTAGCTTCACAACTTCACACTTTATATTCTCTCTAGGATGAAAATCATATAGTAGAGGAAAGAACATACATACATTCATGACCTAGTGTACATATAGTCCCTTTCTCACTTTGATCCCGAACTATCAATTACACATTTTCCTTTGGGTCATTTATTCCTCAAATGGGTTTTATAACTTAAATCACCTTTAAAATCATATGCAACAAATTTAAAGTCACCTCTTTTAGTACCTAGCACTCTCATGGAGTCCTATTGCAAAATATATCACAAAAGGCACCCAGAACACCCTAAACTATGCAAATACCTTTACACATTCATTAGGGCATCACTATCTATAAGTACAAAGCTTCCCACTAGGTCTAGGGAACTACTTTCAACATTTGAAATCACTGAAATTCACTCACTCAAGTGAATATATTTCAAAGAAAGGATGTCAAATATGATTACATTAAAACTATATATCACATGATAGATAGAGAATGACCTGCGGTTCAAAACATATTTGTTATACCTCCAATGTTATTGGTGCACTGGGATCCCACTACCAAATTGATGTTTGATTTGATTTGTAAGAATTATCATCAATGGTTATAATTTCCAAGATTGAGCATAAAATTAAGAGGCTCCTATAGTTTTAGTAACAATGAAAAATAGAAAGTGGTCCAAGGATATTTAGACAAACCGAAAAATGAAAAATTTAAATATCTTAGTTCTAAGCAGAGTCAAGATGATATAGACACTCCTTCCCCTACCATAGGGTCCTTCTTAGGAGAATCCTCATGTCATAGTTTTAGTATCGAGTAAATTTTAGGTCTAGATCTCTATGTTCCATAATTCATATTACCCATATATATCCAAAGTCATCTGTAATTAGCTAAGTGTGATCAACCATTTATGTTTTTGAACTTGTATTCTATCATGTACATTTTTTGTGAGTATTAAATTGTGTTGTTATGATATGGGATGATTAATGTGGAAAGTTAATTAAACGACCGTTTATAAAAAACAAACAATCAAACCACCTCATTAATTTGTGAAACCTTAATAAGTGACGTAAAAATATATGCCAAATATCTCAGGTCCCCATGCAAAGAACACAATTCACAATGTGCATGTAAAAGTCAACTTCTTCCTTTAAAACACATTCTGGAGTACCCGGTTTCACCAGAAATGACATATCTTGTAATTCCTTCTTCACAATGACCTAAAAACTTTCACGAATCACCATAAGAACATCCTACAATTTTCCATACTCATGATATAGCCAAAAATGGGTGTTAAAATATCTATATATTAAGACTTACCTAGCTCATCCTATATATTCTTCACCCGCTTTCTTCCTAAGGACCTCAAACATGCAGTATACCTTTTAGTAATAACCTAAGACTCATCATACACCTACTATAGCATGTCATAACACCTCTCCCATGCTTGGATAGAACTTATCGAATCCAAAAATCATACTTCCATACCATTTTGCATGCTCCAGGTCTAGGAATAGGCCTAGAATGACCTGACTCAAGCATTACACATCATGAGCTGACCATGCTGACATCATGAAGAATCTTAGAAACATGTAACACACATATAGGAAAATTATTGACCTCATTACAACCTTCAACTCACTTGGGAGGACTTATAATGTGACTATGCCTAGAAAACCATGCTCCAAAACAACACTGGACTCACAAATCTTGGACACTACTAATCAACCTTCATACTTCACAATTGAGTAACACCTCATGTAGAATCACCTGACCTGATGACACCATTTTTCATAAATGTATTGGACATCAATGACAACACTAACACATAATGACCAAAAATTTCAACTTGTTTTATTTCATTTTTGTGCTAAATTACATATTTGTACAACTTATAAGTAATTGTAGGTGTTCTGGGATAGTAAACTCAATTTTAACATTAAATACAAAACAAAATATTACTTCTTTGTTTTATTTTGCTGATTTTTCTAGATATTTGTAAGTGTATTTGAGTAGAATTAATCAGTTTTCAACAATATGATTAAAAAAAACCCTTTTAGTATTTTTCTGCTAAGTTTAGTGAGTTCTAGGGAGGGTTTTTTGTCTCTTTTCTGGTCTCACAACATCAAAATTGGTTTGAGGTCTTCATGTTAGACACATGTTTCTATGTTTCCTTTGTAAACCTATGAAATACCAACAAATTTTAGATTTTGTCAAAAAAAAATATTTAGCACAACTCATTAGGAAAAAAAAATCAGATTTTATTTTAAAAAAATATTTAAAAAAGAAGAAGTGAAAACCCTTACCCCTAAGTTTCTAAACCCCTCCTCGGACAACTCAGCCCCTAGCTCGACGAATTAGGTGATATTGTTTAACACTTCTATTTAAACCTTAGGATTAACACATTTCTATTTATTTTATTCTTAAACTTAGGTTGGATTTAGCTTTGCATAACATTAGGTCTATTTCATTTAAGTTTCAATTAAATTTATTTGAATCATTTCATTTATATTTAATTAGATTACTTTATTTAAATTACATTAAATTAATTGTTTTATTAAATTCATTAGGCTTTTTTTTCAAAAAAACCTAAATTAGGTCTTTTCCTTATTATTTTTTTCCAATCTCGTCACATCGATTGATTGTGAAACTTGTTTTTGCATGGTTCATGGATTTTTTCTGTCCATTCTACTTCACTTTTTAGAGAAATTTTATTACCATGTCCTCGATTAGGACCTTTACACTTTTTTTCCATCATTGTAATCAATCAGGACTAATTGTGAAAGTTGCTAAAATAGGATTATTGGACGTTTTTGTCCAATTTTTGTCGTTTTTATTCTTTTTTTTCAATGATTAATCATTTTGCAATGTCAACTAATGCTTTGTGGTGATTTTTTACTTGCATATTTTCTTGTCATTTTTCTTTTTTTGAAGTTAGTCGCAACACATTTCACGCATATGTTCTTCTCTCATGCTTGTTGTTGTCAAATTTTTCCCTCTTAGACAAAAATTGACAATGATGGTAAATTACACCATGGGACCTAAAAAGTCCTTCATAAATCCTTCTAATACATTATAGGGGTTTTATTGTGCTTCAATTTATCCTCCAGTTTTGTGAAGACATCCCATGAGATTGAAATTTGGGTTCTTAAAAAACTTTAGGGAGAATTGAGCTAGAATAGTTCACTGAACAACTCGGTGAGCCACTTAACAAGCCAAGTTATCAGAAGAGGCCAAGTTGAGTCATATACGACACCATGATAACACGAAATCAAAGTGATGCTAGGGTTTGGGCTTGAAAGGGATGAGATTGACTGTGAAAGAGTTAGGCTTGTAATAGGTGAGGTCATAAATTGTTGGATGGCGAGTCAGGGGGTGAACTTATACGTCAAGCCATGAAGGTTAAAATGGCTCATCTGAGCTCTTTTGAGACATCAGTGAGCTCGTAGTATACTACATAAATAGTAGTGGAAACCTCATAGATGGTAAGAGCTTGGCATTATGGGAGGCATATACCTTGGCTCGATAGCTCATTTTTGCAAGTCATTATAAGTAACAAGAAGTGTAGGGAGAATAGTTTGTTTCAGTGAGCTCGATGCATGAGATAGCTTGGTCATGTCATGGATGAATTCATAAGCCAAATGAGACAATGAGAGATTTAAAACCAAGTGAGCAAGCAGAAGGCCCAAATGAGCTCAGTGGAGAATAGCTCATCAGCAGTTTAGCTTGATGTACTGAGTCGGATGTAGATATATGGAATGAGCTCAGTTACAAATTGTAATTCAGCTCGATGGACAAATAAATTCAAGGTTTAGCTTGATGTTAGTGACCTAGATCAATTCATGTCGATCTTACTGAGGAAAAATATACAACATGGTTAAAATATGAATGAGGATTTCATAAAAAGAGATTGGCTTGGGTAATTCATAGGAGTGAGTTAACGGAGGAGCTCAGAAAAGGCCAATATGCAAGGCACTAGGAACGTGTTGATATGTTAAAATCATGGTGATGAACTCGATGTCACGTAGGAGGTCACGGATGGATCTATTGATTGGTGACACTCAGGATCAAGAAGAAGAGCATGATCTCAGTCTATAAGACGTCCAAGTTGAGGCCAAGTTTTAACACATTGACATAAGGGCTCATGGGTCAGCTCAACACTCCAAGAAAGTCAGGACTAACTCAGCATGAAACATCAAACAAGTTAGGAAGGAAGGTGAGTTCAAGACCGAGTCATTTTGACAGTTCAGTGAGTTCAAAGCTTGTGATTGGCTCACATTTTAAATCACCTCATGGGAAAAACCTAATCCATAGCTAGGTGGAAATATTGAAATGGTGAGTAGACATGAGAATTTCACACATGGGATATTTTTAGGTCTCCATTTAGGAGAATGGAGATAGTGAACCAATTTTTTAGATCATTATCTGTTCAAAGTGGCTTTTAAAGTCCATTTTTCCCTTTCGAACTTAAATGTCATGAATTCCATGTCAAGGTTAAAAAACTAGTTGCCGGGTTCCATAGCCGGAATAGCCATGGAAGGGAGATCATCACATGGAAAAAGGTGGAGTTAATCCTTGAATTGGCCAAGTCAATGGATTAGATGCCGAGGTGCGTCTGAGGGCATACCAGGAAGTGAATACTAAGTATGTCATCGAGCTAGCTGGGCAGGGAGCTGTTAGAAGTTATCAATGGTTGAGGCATCAGAAATATGGGCAATACATGTTGGCCAATGCATAAATGAGACCCTAAGCCAATAAAATTTGAGCAAGGGTTAGTTAAATAGAGGCCTAATAGACAAGGTGGGCATGTAAAGTTTGAGGTCTACACAAACCAATGCAAAGAGGTGTTAGAGCATGATGGATTAGTTGAAGGACCAGTAAATGTGTAATGTGGGAGACACAGTCAAAGTGGAGGGTGATCATCGATCATTTAAAAGGGAGATCATTCGATCTAAAACCAAGTGTGAATCTAGATGTGTTACACTCATCTGTGGAAACAACATAAAAATTAGGTGATGTGGAGGTTGAGTTAGATTGGAAGAGCTTGGAAATTGGGAAAAATATTACATGTGATGCATGGAATGAGCTCAAAACTTGTGCAGCCAAATTAAGCTCATCCAAATAAATGAAAAGTTTCCCGAATGCATGGTGGCTAGCTTAGTAATGATACGTTCAAGGAGGGAGCTCTTTCGAAGCTCAATATAATAGGATCTTGAATGTGAGCTCACGGTGGTAAATCCTAGTAAATGATGACTCACATACAACATTGATTGAGCTTGGGTCAAATGAAGCTCAAGCTTGGACCGAAGATCACCAGGTCGAGTTGCAAGAAGAGCTCGCATGGTTGACGTAGGGAGATCACAACTTAGTGATGAGAGTAAATGAATCAAGGAGGACCAAAGGGGTCCTATTCCAGGTGAGGAAGGATGGTTCATAGGTGGGTCAATTTTATCGATCCATTAAGGGTGTGAATAGCTCCCTAATTTTGAAGGCCAGGGACATGGATTGAGAGCTCACACATAAAGTGATGCTCACTGGTGCATACTTTAGAGAACTCAAACATGGGAATTTGAGTTCGATGTTGTGGTCGAAATGGAAGAGAACTTAGTTGGGGGCCGAGTTGAGGGATGACTCAACCTTAACTAAAACATAGTGGATGAAAAACCCGTATGGCATAAGCATAACTCGTAAGTCAGACATTGCAAAGTAAAATGGGCACATTCAATATGAGAGCTCAACGTAGTATTATAGGGCATAATACAAGAAATTTTTTCCATGAGAAGAGTCTGAGTGAACCATAACCATAGCTTGTCACACAGGCAGAGATAATGAAATGTTAGGCTTGAGCTCGTTCATGGGAAGGTAACTCGCAGAGAATGAGCACGGTGAGCTCAATGTGGTCCAGATAACAGATGACATTACAGAGTCTGACACGGGGAATAGTGGAAAATAGGTAGGGGAAGTGATTTTCAAATGAACTTGATCACGTACACGAAACTATGAGGCTTGGTGCTTAGGTACGAGCTCGGTTTGAATTAGGTTAACATATCAAACATTTTGATTTTAACCATCTACAAAGAATACATCATTGAGTGATGAGCTGAGAAGGATGGCCTAATAGTGCAATCACATAACGAGAAATAGCTTGATCTCAGTTCAGCATTTTGAATGCATCTTTGATAAGTTGGATGATTCTGACACGAGCCAATGTATTGAGGTATGTAGCACATAGGATCTCGCAATAATACATGACTCAATGGAAATAGTGCTAGCTTGAGGAGGTGATAAGATCTAATTGAGCTTAGTTTCAGGTCGTTTGGTATGAGGAGGGGCTTGAAATGGAGTCTTAGAGGATTTTGATGGTGATATATCAACAAGGAGCCATCGGATGAGCTCGTGCCCAGTCCTAAGTTGACAGCACAAACTTAGCTAGTTAATTTTTGGAAAGATCGAGTCACATGATGGACTCACTAAGATTGAAGATAGAATATTGGTTATCTCATATCCGAGGTTCTTTTTCCATGAGTAATGTATTATAAGCTATGTATGAAGGGTTCATGGATGAGGATGCTAAGGTATGGCTCATTTTAGCTAGCCTAATGATGGCTGAGGTTATTAAGGAGAATCAAGCGAGTGAATTCTATCATTTTTTTCTAAGCTTTGCATATATAGTTCAGTGGTGGAAGCATCTTGGGATCGTATGGCCAATTTGCATGAGTTCAGATAAACTCAAGATCGATCAACAAGCTCAATGGGAACTGATTCAAATGAATAGCTTGATATATCTCGTTGCGGTGAAATTTTTTGACAAGCTCGATGGAGCTTGGCAAGGAAGACCCGGCAAAGGGCTTGCAGAGTGGGATTAGTTAGTATAGCTTGGTTGGTGTAGCATAGAGGAGCTCAAATTCAACTCGGTGAGTTAGCCCAGCGAGTCAACCACTGAGTTGGGCTATTTTTGGCTTATTGACATGGGCTTCACCCTCTTTAGTGAAAATCTTTTTTTCAGGGGGGGCACCTGATAATAATTAAATTAATATTTATAGTTTAAATATTTTAATAATAATATTTAAATATTTTTTTAATTAATTGTGAAGAATAATTCAAACTGGGCATTAATGATACATGATGGAACCTTCTCAAAGTGGTTCAACCAACTGTAATAAATACATCATGTACCTTCAATTTAGGAAAGGAATATATGACTCCTTCTCTCGTCTCTCTCAATTTCTTCTATAAATGTAAGTTGGAAGCTCATTCTAAGGGGTTCCAATAGGCTAGATAAGTTGTACAAGTTAGAATTCTGAGACAAGTGCATAGTTCTTCAAGAAACCTCCTTCTTCTACAAGTTTTCCTTATATGTTGAGGGAACTTTCAAACCTTATTTCCAAGGTTGTAATGAAAACTACTACCCTATTTGGATGTATGATTCATTGTGCCTGTTATTTAAGAAATAAAAGTGTGTGTTTTGTGACTAATCTCGATTCTTTCATCTTTCTATACTTCTTTATGACTTTTCTCATGTTTACAGGTACACTGTGCAAGTTCACGTTTCTATTGTAGGTTCTTAGAGTTATTTGCTTATCAAGTGGTGGAGTATTACATGTAATTGAGTTATGGTGCCTATTTTCCCTTATCAAGTTCATCCTTCTTCACTAGAAGATTGATAACTTTTTTGTCTGATCGAATTTAATAAAGGGAACATGTGCTTCCTAGTCTATGGTATTTTGTACCCTCTCTAAGCTACAGTAGGTGAAGTTAACTTGTGGTGCACACACCCTATTCAAAATAACCCTTCCTGAGTCTGATAACACCCTTTATTTGGTGCATCACCATCCCTAGTATAGTTTCATTTCTTGCAAATATCTTTCCCTAAAACCCATGAAATGTTAGCATAGGTCTAGATAACCATTTTATTACACTAGGAGTAGTACAACACTTCATATAGGAAGAGGAAGTCATCCTTCTCCGGAGGTTCACCTCGATCCCAAGTCCCACAACTTGAGAGGTGATCCCATGTTTCCAAATCACACCAAACGTCTTGTTCACATTCTGTCCATTTGGAGGGTGCAGTGATTTGGTGAAAACACTTGTTACAATAAATCTTCATAATCATAAACGTGAATTTGTGTCATTTTTCATTTTTTTCCCTTTTTCTACCTTTGAAAAACTACTAACGCTTGTTTATAGGACTGTATTATGAAGACCACTAAAAACTACTAGGTGTAGGTTGCCTCGATTGTGACCTCAACAAAACTACTAATATATTATGTAAAATGAGCCTTTTTAATCAAGATAAAATGAAAACTACACATTGTATTTGAAGGTGTGGTTAACAATGATATTTCCCAACTTTTATAACTATTGGAAGTGATTTGTCATAAGCTGAAAAAATATCTCGAGGAGTACAATAGGAACCCTAAAGTAGTCAACACATTGAGGGAATTGACTGATGGTATGGGTACCCCCATCCCATTTGACTAGTGAACCTTGTGAGATTAGAGTCACATATATCCTTAGTGGTGACCCCATTGTGATTAATTTGAGAAAGATATTTTCTCGTTATTTCAAAATGGGTAAAATAAAGTTGGAAACTAGCAATAACATTGCGCTTTCTCGGGTATACTACTGACACCTATTTGAGTGAACCACCTTGGAAGCCATGCCTTTTCCAAGCCAATCTAAGGTAGAGGCCAAATTTTACTACATTGTTTATCATTTTTTCTTAGTGTTACACACTTGTGTTTCACTCTTTTCATCATCATTTTCTCTCCCATCCACCTTGTCTCTTTGTAAACAAGTCCAAGTCTTGTCTTGTAGACATCCATATCCACACTTTAGTACTTTCATCCATTTCACCTAAGTATTGACATCGTGATACTCACTTTATCATGGTAAAGCACCCTCTTTGATCACCTTGATCATTCATTTTCATAAGTATTAAGTTCTATATCTACTATTGTTGAACTTTGATAATTTCATATTCTTATGTCATCATATTTCACATTTTATTTGTGGAATTCGTCAACAATATTCAATATATTTCTCTCATCATCTTACGTCATCAAGTTTCACAATCACTTTGTGGCATTTTCGACATCCTCATTATTTTTTCACTTATTTATTTAAAGTATTCACTTTTACTTAATTTGATAGCATTAATCAATCACATTCTCTTCTCTTATCCCCACCTTTGTGAGATAAGAACCTTTTCATCTTTATTTCTTCACTTTTTGTGATGAAATTCACTTTGTTGTTCTTTAAGTTCTCCAATTTCTTTGTTGTACCCTCTTTTAACACACTTTTGTGAAAGATTTGACACAAAGAAAAGTGACCAAACCTTGAAAATTCATTCTGAGACTGATAACGAGAACAAAAAACATACGAATGATAAATCTTGTCAATATGGAAAGAGAAATTTATTTGCTTTCCATATTGACTCTAAGGTCAAAATGATGGATTTGTGATACGCCAAAAAAATGAGAGATTCATATGGTTCTTAAAATAATGGTGATGAATCGCAAGTATATTCACATGTTCAATCCCTTATAAATAGATGGTTAGTATCTTCATCCTAAACCTTAACGATGAATTGTCTTTTCACATGAAGATGTAGTGACGCAACATTTTTGAGGAAGTTATCAAAAATGGAAATCAAATCAAAAAATATGTCATTTCTAAAGGCTTGATGAAGACTCATTAGAAAGACACTGGGCATAAACGTCACAACAACAATAACCCTAGAAATTATCACGATAAAATTTCGTACATCAACTGCAGTCATAACATTGTTAATGATCGTGTCACACATAATAACAACATGCAAAACTTACAGAGTAACCAATTAAAATAGATTAAGTTTAAACAATCTATCATGATTTCAAAAAGATTAAATTTTCCTCCTCCTTGTGATCCCAATCAAAGATAATATATGTCTTTGGGGGAATCTCTTTCAAGCCCCTCAAAACAGCTAGCAAGTGCCAATATGGTCACTTATCCTATAATGTAACCCTTTCCTGAAGTTGAACCTCAGTAAGGTTTATTTTATACCTAACACATATTGTGATTTTCATCACACTGATGGAGTAAACTCTAAATTTGGGTCATACTCCCCTCAGCACCTTTCAATTAATCAACATAATGCATGCACCTAACCATAGTTCCATTCCGCACCTTGATATTATTTTAATCACTTACAATTGAATTAATATTCAACCTCATCTTATTAATTAATGTAATTATTTCAATTAAGTTAATTTAGTTCTCACATATCCACCTCATCGGGACAGCCTCACCTAGGACCCATTCTATGGGAATTTAACTTACAGTGACCAAGTCATCACTCTCAGCACTAGAGTCATCAATTCTAGTGTTGAGTCACCACTTGACCTAACCAACTGATACTTCTTGTCAAACCTAGTTGGAGTTATTATATGAATTTTCTACTTTTTCTAATGAAAAATCCACTTTCATAAGAGGGCTCAACTTGGAAAACATGCAAAAAATCTGAGAAGATCTTTCTTTTTTGGTAAAAGGGACTAATTCACCCTAATTGACACCAGTTTTTCCTTGGCTACAACGCCAGTTACCTAACTGCCACCATTGGTCTCTTTATATAAATTTTCACAACTCTTTACCCGGGTTGGTCATTTAGTTATTGGAGTGTTTTTGCATTAAAGATTAGAATCTTCAAGCCCTCCTGTATCTCAAAGATGAACACATAACCACAATGCAATACAAGTAAGCTAATTATCTCCTTCTAAAACAATGGGAATACTCGTAGGATGCACTCAAGCTTCACTAGTCACAGAAATGGACCTAGGAGCATCTCTTATTCGATCAACCACCAACTACCTCCACTCATAGGATATACAACATACCAAGTAAGTATTATGACTTTATCATTTTGTTCTTATACAAGTGTAGATCTCTTCGTTTCTTTTTGTATTTCATTCCTTCCATTACATATTTATCACCTTCTTCCCACCAACCCACTATTCAACCATCCCAAGCCTTTACATCACGTCCCAACCTTCTGTTCCGCGTACCCGAGTCTTCTTAATAATATCACAACCTTATCAACTCCACCTTCACTCTTTGTGTAATCATAAAGAGAGGTCCAAACTACCATGTTTCTAATATGTTGAACCGAATTTACCCTAATGACACTAGTTAGCTAGACTGACATCATTATATCTCCTATACCGGCATCAGTCAACCAATTGATACCGATCTCTCTGAGAATTGACAATTTTTCCTATAAGAAAAAGTTAACAACTTACACAAAACTAGTTCAAAACCTTTCCTAATTTCACCCAATACCTCACTTATAACCTCTGCTACACCCGCATACCCAAACCATCTCATTAATCATCCATATTTAATTATAACCATTGTTTATTAAGCTAAACTCAGTTGTTCTATGTTAGTAGGAGATACCTAAATCTTATCAACTAAAATAGGAATTGTTAATTTCTTACATTAAGTTATATTAAATAGATGATTGATATTCATTCGAAGAATCATTACATGCTTCCCAGATCTATCCTTGCTAAGTATTCCTTTAGATCTTGATATTTAATACTATTTGGTGGTCTTGTTTTGTTTCTTATAGATAGGTAGTCCTTACTCGAACAAAAAGGAGCTCTCCAAATTCAACTTGAATACTTTTAATAACATGCGCAATGCCATCTACTATGTACATAACACATGTATTCCTCATATGCCCATGTTACATACTTATCTGTTTTATCACATTAATTTTGACGTGAAACATTTTTGGCACGTCCTGATGAGACCCTATATTGGGTTTATTACAAATTTTATTCCTATAAGGAAATATTGTGTGTCGCTTTCTTTATGAAAATTTCACATTTAATCTTATCCTTGGTAAGATTATCTTCATCTAATTTTATAAAAGACACTTGTTTTTTTGGTGCTTAAAATGAGTCCTTTCTTCCTTATTACATTTGCATATTAGTGAAGGAACATCCTCTTTACTTATTTATGATTTTCTACATCAAATATAATTATCCATATGGGTTTAAAATTGGCAAATTTCATCCTTGTGTGATGTTGCATTTAGCTCATTTAAATTTATTTGCTACGTATATGCTAGCGGTCATGACAAAGTTGATTGTTGGAGGGAATTAAGCGTAGATCACTTCTTACACACACACCCCAAGCCAAATCACTTGAACAAATTACACACTTATTAAACAATCTTCCCTCTTAGACAATCACCATTAAAGATTAATAATACAGATTAGCAATTGATCCAACCGGTGTCTCTGGCTAGTCATCATATCAGAGTAGGGATTCATGTACTGTGAAGTATATATTGGGGACCCCAAGCCAAAATTCACCTAAAACCATCCATAGTTTTCAGTCTCTATAGGGCACCCTCGTTGACCAAAAATTCTACTCTACTCACATTCAGTCCTAAAAGGCATAAGCCACACAACATAAACATCTATCTGGATTTTGCGTCATTATTAGCGTTTTCCTGATTTTTGTTTTGAGCTATGACATTAATTTTTCTCTTTTTATTTCACTACACACTCTGTAATTATAGTCTGGCGTATTCCAAGGATTTTGCTAAGTGTCTTAGGACTTAGCTTTTCCATACTCAGATTTATGGGTTGGTATTTGATTTTACTGAATTACCAAAATTTTATCTTTTTCATATCTTCCCAGATTTCACAATAATTGGTATCAGTCCAGTAACCACCATCAGTTGCATCTTCATACCGCATCAGTTGACTAACCGTCATTGGTTTATTGTTGTTTTGGTCATTTATCCCAAAACAATGTTCAAATCTACACACACTTAACTTATGTGACTTGTTTAGTTAGTTTATCACATTTTCTATGTTCTTTTTTCACCTGTAGAGTTCAGATCCATCCCTGTCATACTTTATCATCTCCATATTTTAATTTTTCCTTTCATTTACAGTAACCGGTATTGGTCTAGCAACCTGGTATCAATTACCTCCTCATAACTGGCATCGGTTTACTAACCAGCATTAGTTTACCTATTCTTTTGGTTATTTCTCCCATAGCACTAATGTTCAGTTTACAAACTGCCACTCTCTAGTGACTTATTTTGTCAGTTCATCACATTTCTATGTCTCTGGTATCACTATCAGAGTCCAGATTCACTTGATTTTCATCATTCTATATCCATATTTTCAAATCTACATTTTTCTTCACAATAATTGACATTACTCCAGTTCAACCAACATCGGTTATTACTCTACACTAACAATGGTTGGCCAACCGGCGTTGATTTATGTGTTTCGATTTTTCAATCAAAACAATGATAAAATTCCACCATCCAAATTCATCCTACTCCATCTTTTTTATTTTTTGTATCATCAGGAGAACTCAGATTACCTATTCTACTACCATTCACATGGTTTTGACTTACAGGAAGGAAAATGCTCTAGCATTTTACACTAGCCACCAACTATTACAACCTATTCCCTCACCACCTTTTATTTCTTCACCCATGGACCCCACCTTACCTATTACTATACATATAGGTGATGATGATTTTGCAAAACTCCTTGATCACAATCTGGCCACCTTTTAGTGTTATATGGGACATTCATATACCCGTGACTCATCAGGACAACAAATCTATGGTATGCTTGTCTCCATTTCTCCTGGTTTGGCTCCTACTTCTGTGTCGTCCACCACTAGTGTAGTGGAACCTACTTCTACCTTACAACCTGTAATTTCTCATATCACTCCCGCATTTTCTATATCTTCCATACCTACAACACCTATCACATCTTCGAAATCAACCTTGTCATCATCTACGACACCTAGTGTAGGGATTTCAACCTCATAAGTTTCTATTACTTTGAAACATCCATTTACGTCGGCCCCTTTCTAGATTGTGGTCATGTCTATACCCGTTACTCTGCCATTGATTTCCATGAGGGTTTCTACACACATACCTCCCACCTATACCTTGTCTGAGCCACCACTCGTCACCTACACTTCACATTCAGGGTATATGTTGTCATCATCTATCGTAACTTATATCCCCCTTCTAAATTTTTGTACTCAACACCTCCATATATAGGTGTCCATTCTATGTCCTACTCATCATATCCACCTCCTTATATCACTAAAGTTCCACAACAATCTGATCTGACCAATGATTTGATCAAGATGATGATGGAAAAGATGAAGACCCTAGAAGCATATGTTTCGAGCTCTCACAATTCTCTTAATTACGACGAGATTTGTAATAATCCTATTCAATTTTGTATTCCAATCCATCCATATCCCACACATTGGGAAATGCCAAAATTTAATTGATTTAATAGCAAGGAAGATCCACAACAACATTTATGGTCTTTTAAACATGTGTGTTAGCTGATTTCCCATGATGAAATCATGTTTCTCTGAACTTTTGCAATGTCCTTGATGGGATCAGATTTAGAATGGTATAGTGCTTTACCTAGGCACTTTATGTTCTCATTTAATCAATTATCCCATGCATTTCTTGATCATTTATCCATTACCATTGTTAAGAAGGTTACCATGACTGACTTTTATTTGTTACACCAATATGAGGATGAGTCTATCGCAGATTTGGTCGCGTGTTGGAAGAACCTTATTAATCAACTCACCTTACAATTGCCTCCTCAAATTGAATTAATATAGTTGTTCATTATAGCTTGTGATAGACATATCTCTCAAAATATCCAAGTTCAAACATTCCAAACATTCGGCAAGGCATTCACCATTGCCCAAAAGTTTGAAATGCATTCTATCGAAAAGAAGAAGTTACAATTACGTAAAAAAAGTGCTTTGTTTAAATCCAATGACACATCTTCTTGTTCTAAACCAAAAAATAATTATTCTAAAGAAAAAGGATCTGCCAATGCAATGGTTTAAAATTTGTCTCTTCTCATCCATCTAACCAATAAAAACTTTCTTGTAATCTTTCTCCTATTCAAAATTTGAAGTTCAAGTGGGAACAACAAAAATATAATCCCATTGGAGAACCTTATTCCTCTGTTTTGGAAAAAATAATAAAACCTGGAGCAATCACTCTTCCACCCATCAAAGCACATACTAGTTTTGACCCTTCTCATCATGTGCCTTCATGGTACAAGGAGAATGATTACTACAATTATCATCATGTTAGATGTCATAATGACCGTAATCGTATAACTTTCAAAACAATCGTCCAAGAAATGTTACATAATGGAGACCTTGTCTTTAATAATCCCAGTACACCAGGTAAGAAAAACCTCCACATCTTACAGAAGCCATTTCTAAATCACACCCCTTCATCTAACCAAGTCTATAAAACCTCAACTAATGATACCAATGTTCGAAAGGTCCACGTAATTTTTGATATCATACCAGATCCTTCTACCCAGTTTCCTCCCATCCCATCTATTGAGGAAATTTTTGCACGAGCTTGTCCACCCATGGAGGAATCTATTTCATCTACTCCTTTACCAATGGAGGATTCCACCTTATTTTTAAATGCATTTGACCCACTCATCTCTTTACCTATAAAGCAACCCACACTACCCATTCTTCTAGCCATGAAAGAGCCCAACTTACTCTTTTTTTTACCAAATGAAGAGCCTGTACATTGAATAAAGGACCCACTACTGGCATCTCTTCCTGTTGGTGATAATTCCCCACTAGCTTTTAAAGACCTTTTTGATTTTCTATCATATATTCTACCCATAAAGTCTGAAGCCAACCATTTACCTGTCTCATAGATGCCAGATTTCTTTACAGGGATAACTACCAAATCAACATCACCTCCCTCTACTTCTACACCATTCTCATGTTTGGATGACTGCTTCTATTATGTTGACCATTCCATGCTTTGGGGACTCCAACTTCCTTTCTCAACTCAAATGCAAATTTTTCCCGCGGACACTTAAAAATTTTATCCTAAAGTGTTCCAGACCATTAAATCAATTGCATCAGAGCTAGTTATAGTAGCCTCTTCTACATCATCTTCACTTACACCCAAAAATTTTACATTCCCCAATAACCACCTACACCCAAACCTATAACTACACCTATACGTGCATCTGCACCCAAACCTACCACTACATTAGGGGTCGTGCAAACGAGTCTAGTCCATCCTCCCATTAAGATTGATTTAGCCACATCTTCTCAAACTATCACCAGGCCTATCCCCCCACCTATGAGAAAGAACCAACCTCTTTGACCTTGTACACAAATGTATCCCACTCCTCCTCTCTCACATTCACCACTTCCATCCATCTTAGGTCCTCATCCATCAACCCTAGTCAAGTAACCTCCTTCTCTAGGTAAACTTAAAATGAAACATCTTACATCCTTTCCATAATCTTACATCTCACCCAATCATTCTACATTACCTATTCCTTTCCCATATCCCATACTTTCTTCACTTCCTATGCCCTCATCATTACTCGTTCCTTTACCCTATCTTCAACCTCCACATCCTGTATTGCCTCCTACCACTACGTTCACCAATCCTCCACTTTCACCATGGTTGACCTGTCCCCTTCCATCTTCTACATTCCCTTCTACCCGACGCACTCCTTCAACACATTTACTGAAGAAGGAGCAACCCAATCCCACACCTACACTACCTATCAAAAATGTAGTTAAAAACCTACTCAACCTTGAACTCCACCTCCAGTAGTACCTCTTCTAAATAATTCATCCAAACCTACAACCAAATAAAATCTTCCTACATAAGTACCCCTTCCACAAGAGTCACCCAAACCTCCTTCCTATCCCCTTCTCACTTCTCATTGTGATCCTTTAGCAAGGTTTTATGCTACCATCCTTTCTAACATTTTAGAAACATTTTTCATCACATTGCCACCTCTCAAGCCTTATAACCCACTCAAACCTAAATTATAAGGGATTTATGATACTAATGTTTTCACCTATCATTGTGTGCCAAGACATGAGGTTGAAAATTATAAGGACCTTAAGAATATTCTTCTTCAATTATGTTCTCCCGAAGAGCTCTTGGAAGAAGACAACCTTTTGGATAAAGCTCTTATTCTACCCTCACCTTTCACCACACAGCCTCACCCAATTTCTATTCAGTGATCTTTACCTCCACCTCTATAGCCCTCTTTTCCTCCTCTGACCTTTGTGATCAATATGGTCTAGATTACAGAACTCACTAAACCTCCTCCAAAATGCCAGTGTGTTATAATTATCTCACAAGTTTTTTATCTTGCACTGGGTTTTTGTCCCTCTTATCATTATACCTTTCATGATTCATCTCCTTCTCTTCCTAAGATTAACATGGTTCAAGTTTCCACTCACACAAAGAGGAAAAAGTAAAAGAGAAGAAAGACAAACCATCCACTATACCTTTACCCAACATTCCATCTCCACCTATACCCAAAGTTACCATCCTTGGGCCCACATATCCTATTTTTGATGAAGTTGTACATCGTACCATGATAAAAAAACCACACCAATCTCCTCTCAAAATGTCTTTTTATGACCTATTCCAAACCTCTAATTTTTATCACTAGGCCCTCATCGAGGTACTACAATCTATTGAGGTTCCACCTAACAACCCCACACCCATTTCTGCCATTTTCACTCCTCATCATCTATCTGCTCTCACCACTTCAACTCCCTCTTCTACCCTCACTACCATTCATCATGTATTTTCTCTTAGTTTCTCTGACGAAGAGATATTCCCTCTCCAATCAAATGATCCTAACCCCACCCTATTCATTTATGTATACATTGATAATATATGCGCGTCTGACACGTTATGCTTGATGGAGTTTCCAGTATCCATATCATTTCCTCCCATGCATACAAAAAAATATGCATCCCTTCCAATTACATGCATAATAACCCAATTATGCTATGTCCAATCAAATGATCCTTGACACCATCATTCCCCACATTCACATGGACCCTATGTCATTCTTGAATTATTCTATATCTTAGATGGGGAATTCTAAGTAGCAATTTGTTACTTTGATAACCTTGGATTCACGCCATGTGTTGTGTTCATTCAACCTTACACCGTTATTTAAAATTTGAACATGAAGGGCACAACTACACCATTCCAAAAGATATTTCACCATTCAAAACTTGGAACATGCTCTATCAAACTAATTATGTAATTATACCAGTTAAGGAATCTACCACTACTACCACTTCTTCTCTATCTGATACCACATCTACCACTATAACCTCCACCACTTTAGCTACTGTCTCATCCACCACTTATGCTACTACATCTTCCACAACCAAATCCTCTATTCCCATTACCACAGTAGCTTTTGCAGCTAGCCCATAAGCTAGTCCATCTACTTCTCAAGAAATGAATTCTTCTTCTTCTCAGGATCTTGGCGATTCTTCCATTCCCTTTAACTAACTACCAAATTTTTATCCCTTGGTAGTTGTTTCTTAATGCCTTACCTTGGGGGAGTATCACCTCTATAACGTCAATACCTTCATTACTCCTCAAGATTACGAGAGCCTCCATCAACACCCACATTATAATCAGTGTGTAGGTAAGGTATTTCTATATGGTCCACCCCATCTTCGAACCAACTTAACATATGGGGGAATTGGTGCTTCTTCATATACTCCAGAACCACCTACTCAAACCCATATATTCTCATCTGATTTCCAATACCTAACCGATTTCCACTTCACCCACACATTCCTTCATCGATGTGCTTGGAAAGGTTTTGGATTTAGTCTTTACGAATAGTGTCATCACATAGTCATACCTTGCACCACTCAGAAACATAAGGACCGTTGTGATCTCGGATTTTCCACGGAACCTTCTTCTAAGAAATATTGTATTGACCTCGTACAGGAAGGTACACCTTCTCCACCTTATTCACCTACCCTGATGCCTTCACCTATAGATTTTATGGATCTAGAATCCATTCCTCCTAACTTTTATTTTTATGAACACCATTTCCTTGGGACCACTGACCTATTAGTGCGATGAAGAGGCCCCCTCATCCCTTCCTATATCCTGACATGATTGATGAAGATACTCCTTCTATCAATGTTGTTCAATGTCAAGAAGATGAATCCCTTATCACCTACTTAGGTGTAGAGGATTCCTATATCTACGAGTCGTTACCTCATGAGACACAAACCATGTTGAATGAATCAACCATAGATATCAACATTCACACTTAAGATGACCCCCACATTCTAAAGATAATCCAATCTTTAGAATTTGTTAAATAGGATGCCTTCACCTCATTCTTCCAAGATAATAACAATGTTTTTCTTGGTCTTATGCCGATATGCCCGGTATTTACCCAACTATCATGGTACACAATATTTTAACTATTCTTGACACCAAACCCATGAAAAATATGCTAAAAAAAATGCATCCTTGCATTTCCCTTCTTGTGAAAGAATAACTCCAATGCCTCTCTTATGTTTCCTTCATTATACCCATTGATTATCCCCAATAGATCTCTAACATAATTCCTGTCACCAAAGCGATAGGGGGACTTTGAATTTGTATGAATTTCCATGACCTTAATTTATCTTTCCCCAAGGATGAATTTCCTCTACCTACTATTGACCAACTAGTTGATCTCACCCCCGGCCATGAGATGATATCACTCATGGATGGTTTCTCAGGTTATAACCAAATATTTATCACCCCATAAGATCAACAAAAAACCTCCTTCATCACTCCTTGGGGGACCTTTTACTTTTGTGTCATGCCCTTTCACCTTAAAAACAATGGTGCTACATATTAGTGGGATATGAATTATATCTTTCACAACATCATGTATAACATATTGGAAGATTATGTCAATGAACTTCTTTCCAAATAAAAATAGTGGGCCGAACACCATGAAGTCCTTATAGGTCCTTATATGATTGAAAAGTCACTGGTGAGCATGAAAATTGACAAGTAGCCTTTCCCCATACCCGACATTCTGAGGTTGTGCCAAAATAGCCAGTGGAAATGAAGTTTGTTGCAAAAATGGGAAAGATAATTGGAAAATATTATATATTCAATACACAATACTGGGATCTACGAATTGAAGACAAAGAGTGCTCTCCTAACCTAAACTGGTACGATGGATCGATCATATATGATAGCTACTCGGAGACTCTAATCAATGTCGAGCTCTACTGAGATCCTGTTTATTGGTTATTGGACACGTGGAAAGTGACCTATAGACACCTCATGTATATTTCCAGAAAATTTCATGAAAGTGTTAGTTAGAGGTGTAATGGATTTGCAGGAACTATGGGTGATTTTCTAGTCTAGTCTAGAAAATCTTAGCCTAATCGGCTTCTACGTTCAACATGGAAAACTGTGTGATAATGTATAGTAGAAGTGGTGAGGATCTAATGGTTCACAACTAAATGTTTTTTCTATTTTAGGTTCTTGTATGGTCATATGGATATTCAAATGTTTTCAAGGAAATCTGTAGTTGGGTTGGTTTGACCAGAATTCATATGCTTTGTCATCTTCAATGTTTAATTATCTTAATTGTTAAGTGATTGTTTGTAAATTTGTTGTTCTTTGGAAGACATGAATCTGTAGAGCCTAATCAATATCTACTAATTTTGTCAACATATTTAGCTGAGGTACTATTGGTTCAAATATGTAATCCCTTGGCTCTCTAGGTCTCGTAATTTTCATGCAAGAGATAATCGGTTTTAACTGAGTGAAGTAAATTGATTATGAAAATAAATTTACACTATGCTTGTTCTTTTTTGTATTTTCAAAGACATGAACTTGAATAAAATAAAATAGAGGCTGATCTAATAAAATTAAAATTTTTTGTTGTTTTTTGTATATTTCGAACAATGTGCAATTGATCTAAGAATGGAACTAAAAACAAGCAAGGTAGCCAGATGTAGCTATTAATATAGCTATTTTACTAACAAGTAATGAAAAATTTGTAATTTAATCTACTATATGCAGTCAAATTCCTAAAAATATTTTCTCCTTCAAATCCACAGGAATGGGAAGAAGAAGATCCATCACTGGGAGCTGTTGTTTGTTTGATCTATAGAAAATTAACTAGATGTTTGTAGTAAAAAGTCAAATAAATTTCTACTCTATTTGATATGATGTAATTATAACTTTGAAAATTCAAACCTGGAATTTACATGATAGAGGAAAATTGAGTTGTATTGTAGTTTGTCCCTTCTGTGTGATCTCTTTTTTCCTACATGTTCTCATGAATCTACAAAAAGTGGGAATGTAACAACGACAACAAGAGAAGGTATTCAAACAGTAACAACTTGGAGGTAAACCGAATGAAATGCAAGTAGGAGAGGGATAACTCAAGACAATAGAGCTTAGATATGTAATTCCTAGCAGAATTGTTGCAGGGATACAACATAAACACACCAAAAAATCTAGGATCTATATTTCCTATGGCAAAACAACAATCTAAAACTCTAGGCAGAATCAAGTTTCTCAACTAAACTGAATTTGAACTTAGATATAAATTTTTTTAATACTAAACTAGGTGTTTGAGAAAAACAATGGACCAAGTAGAAATGAGAGAGACCAAGTGATCTCTAAATCAGAAAGAATGAAAGGAGCCTTGAACTAACTTCTTTCAAACAAGAATCTATATATTAAGAGCTGA
The DNA here is from genome assembly GCA_019776745.2 of Taxus chinensis. NCBI lineage: Eukaryota > Viridiplantae > Streptophyta > Pinopsida > Cupressales > Taxaceae > Taxus > Taxus chinensis. The sequence goes on from CM034154.1 coordinate 9,220,430, forward strand.
GGGGCTTACTCATACACAAAATGTAGACCTTTGACTTACAGATGAGAGATAGACAAACAAAGAGAGGTATATAGATCAAAGATCTTTTTCTTGTAAACAAGCTTGGTATTTATAGGTTCCTCACTCACCAAAAGGAAAGTTCAAATTGTCTTGCTCCACCCTTTTAATATGCAAATATTACTATTACAAAGTGGCTGGGCTTTAAAATAAGCATTTTTAACTGATATTTCTGATTGTAACTTGTTTTTGCGCATTCTAGAAGAATGTAGAAGTCTCTAGAAAATGTAAGAAGGACCACCACCCAGCATAGGGTGGCAGTTTCAGGATCGCCGCCCTGTCGTAGGTGGAGGTCCTGACACTAATGATCCAAAAGCAAGAAAAAAAAGGAAATGAGCTAAAACAAAGCATGCAGAGGGAAAGTGAGGCATTTTAGGATGTAAATGTATATACTTAGTGCCATTTCTAGATTATGAACATCTTCCAAAGAATATCTAAATCATCATTGGGGGTTTTTTAACCTCTTTTCGATAGTATAGCACAAAAACTTTTGGGTGCGTATAGTCATATGTATCAGTCTCATCAAATATCACATTCCTTCAACCTAAGAAATGTGTCTTCGATGTTGTCTCAAGAAACGCCATTGGTTTCATCATTTCTTTGCATGATATTGAAGTTTATCTTGATAAAATCAAGTCCATTCTTGAGATGCCCCCACCTACTAACCTTAGGCAATTTTTTATTTTGCAAGGCAAGTTGTATTCTATTCATCACTTTATTTCTCATCTCTCTGACTGTTTCCATCCATTTCATTATCTTCTAAAAATTTATGTCTCCTTCAAATGGTATGATTAATATTAAAAATCCTTCAGCTCATTAAGGGAATACCTACTTCAGCTACCTGTGCTCATCCCACCAAAGGATTATGAACCCTTTAACCTCTATATTTCTTCTACAGACCATTCCTTGGGTGCATTTCTCACTCATTGTGATGAGAAGCATACAGAGAAGATTTTTTATTATATAAGTTGTACTCTTTTAGACTATGAGACTAGATATACTCATGCCAAAAAACCTTGCCTCACCATAGTTTTCATCGCCACCAAACTTCGCCATTACCTACTTAATCAAAAAACTTTCATTGTCACCAATATTCAACCCTTGCACTACATGTATGCTAAGCCTTACCAACACCAATGTGGTTCATGTTGGCTCACGCTTATTATATACCTAGATCTCAAATTCATCCATCAAAATTGTGTAAAAGGATAAACCGTTACCGGTCAACTTGCATATGAACCTCTTTCCAGAAATCAATCTTCTAACTTTTATTTCCTTTATAAATCCGTTGTTACCTTCTCCCTTGACAACACCATTTATCAAATGAGCTTATTTTTCAATGGTTCTAAATGCTAGCTTGGGGATGGTGTGGAGTTCATCCTCATTCCTCTTAACGGTGAACATATTCCTTTATCTTTCAAACTGTATTTTAAGTGCACTAATAACATTGCTGAATATAAAGAACATGTGTTAGGTCTTCAAACCGTCATAGCCCTAGATGTTAAATCCCTTAATATATTTTGTGACTCCCAACTAGTTGTGAACTAAGTCAATGATTTATACCAGTGTCGTAATGAGGTACTTAAAAAGTATAAAATTCACGTTGACATAATTTTGACTGCTTTTGATCATTATGAACTTCAAGCCACTCCATGCTCCACTAAAAAATTCACATATACCATGGCCTGTGTTGCTTCTCAAATATGTACTTCTTCTTCTAACTCAAAAATATTTTTCACAATAAAAAGATTGTGTTGGCTATAAAATGTTTAGGTGGAAAAACTTGTGCATTTCTTTCCAATGCTATGGGAATCTAAGTCCCTCTACATAACCGATGTAGCTTCTGTATATACATGCATGAGTAATAGTGGATTTCTGTGGTGGCCTTTCAACTGGGGATCCAACAGGGGCACTCCACTGACCCTTTGACAAAGTTAGTAATTTCTTACTAGGGAGGAATTTGTCTGTAAAGTGAGAAAGGGGAGTCAGAAATGAGATAGGGGGTAGGAAATAAGATTCTTACACACAATAGTTAGGAACTTCAACACATGCATTTATGCGAAGAAACAACCCTGCAAATGGAAAAAGGATGAGATAAGATTGTGAACTCAAAGTTTCTAAAATCTCCTCATCAGAGAGGCTACAAATTCCTTCTTCTTGTATTGATGATTAAATAGAAGTTGTACATAATGTGAGAATGGAAGAAATTTGAGAATGGAGGAAAGTAAAAGAAAATGGTTATCTCCTTTGCTTTACCCAAGTACAATGTAGTTGTGAGTTTATAAGATCAATTGCTAACCCCTTGAGATGGGAATGGCTTTATAATTTATAGAATAGACTCTACTCTTAGTCTTCTTCATGACCCTCTATTTTCCTTATTCCTAACTTTTGACTATTCATATTCCTACAAAATAGTTAAGTCCCTTTTATAAAATCAAGGCGACTTAATTTACATTATGTTTCCAAATTCCCTTTTAAGTGACTTAAAGACATATCAAAAAGTGTAAACCCCAACAAATAATTAGAACATTTATAGGAAGAGAACATTGGGAGAGAGGGAAGAGAGAGAAGAGGAGAAGATGTTTCCCAATGAAGTCTGTTGATCCTCATTGATGGAAAAATCCAAATGCAGTGAAACTTTGAATCTTTGAAATCCTTGCACACTATGAAACTCCTTCAAATCATCTCGGGAATGCTTGCCAAGTTGAGTGAACTATTTCGATGATGACCACAACTCCCATCTTGTGTATGATATACTATTTTTAGTGAGAGGTTATTTTTGCCTCTTCTCGACCATCGTGATGTGATGAAGTCCCTCATTCAATCGTGCGCACACCTCCCTCGCCTCATCCGCTTCTTTGGGGTGACTTGTTATTATTCATAAGCACCCATATAAGGGACTTAATATTTTCAGTAAGTTGTTATTTTTACTATTTTCTACTTTGAACACTCATTCTAGCTTCCACGTGACCTTCAATGCCTGTTTCTGTTGTCTCAACTACTTTTGATGATGACTTTTGAAACATAAGAAGTCTATAGAGGAAAACTTACTATTTTTAGAAAGTGTTTTTCTAGTGCTCGATTTGTGACAAAGAATACTTTTTTTGAATTGTGTTGTCATTAAGATCACACCCTTTGAATTTCACATAGTGTTTCCCACTAGAATGATTGGAAATGAATTTTAAAATTTTGAACTGTTAGTGGCTTCGAGCACAGAGCTACCATGGCAGAAATTAATGGAGCTTGAAATTACCATGTTTGGTTTTCGTCTCCATTTACGATGATAACAACTCCATTGTGATAGGTTTTTCATTTAGAGTTCATGTGCAAGTTTTTAGTTTGTTTCCATTCCCAGAGTGATGGGAAATTCGATGAATGTGAGCTGGTGCAAAAAGTGAGGATTTTGTTGGAGCAAATGATTCTAGGTAGCATTTGACCTTTTGTTTATTACATCTTGATTTTCTTACAAAATGTGAAATTATACAAAGGAAAACATCTTGGTTAGACTTGTACTTTGCAAGATATGAGGTTTTTTCAATCGGGTGGCTTTGTAGTTATCTATTAAAAAATCTCCATTTTTTCTTCGCTATTCGTCATTTGACTCCATTTTCATTTGAGGCATGCTTATTTCTATGCATTAATGGTGTGAAGAGTTTTTTTATGATGAGGGAGCTAGTTCAGATCAATAATGGTGGACCGGGTCTTTGAACAAGCTTGAGCAAAGCCATGACATGATGAGAAGTTATGGAGGAGAAATGAGAGGAAGAAAACGACTAAGTGTCGGATTTAAATTTTAAAAAAAAATGCACATGGAGGGGCTGGGCTCATTTTTGTGTCCTTGACATCCCTCACCTAAGGGACATGATGGACATCAATTTCCATGGTGGTCAAGAGGATGACATGTGTCCTCGATCCGATGACAGGGGATTTGCTTGAAAAATGCACCTGGGGGGTGAAAGTTGGTCAGGTGGGTGACCAAAAGACTCCCCATAGGGGATGTGCAAATTTTTCCCTTTTTTGTGTCCCTCAACTCAAAGGGATGTGAGGCACATAAAATTCCATGGTGGTCATGGAGCTGACACGTGTCCTCAATTTGATGGCAGAGAGTTTGAGCTCCAAAAAGCACTTGGAGGGTGAAATTTGGTCACGTGGGTGACCAAAATACTCCCCATAGGGTCTTGTCACTTTTTTTAAGGGGTTATGTACCTAAACTCAAGGAATTAAGGGACATAAAGTCCTTCCAAGATCCTGGTGCTAACACGTGTCGTCCCAGAAATTTACTAACTCCTAGACTGTCTCCTAGAGGGTGACTTGGAATGATGATAACTTGAGGTCCTAATGGAAGTTATTGGTGAAATTTTATAGTAAAATTACTTTAAATGGCATTTTGAATCCAATGGTGGGGGTATCAAGTCTTGATTCATTCATTTGATCCCTGACAAAGTGGAATTTTGATCTAAGACTCCACTTATGCCTGAGAATATCTACCTTCAAATCCTATGTACCAAGGTGTTTTGAAAAATGTGATTTTGCCATAATATAGGTATTGGAATCCTATTTCTATTGATTTTATTTTACTTCTAAATCCATCTAGAACTCCCACAATCACCTTTTGGAGCTTAACACTATTTTTAGGCATGTGTACTACCTAGGCTTATGAACCCTGTTTTTACTCACACTAATTCAAGTCTTTTAAAAATTCCCCAAACCTTCCAAAATAATTTCCATGATGTTCTAAGGTCTTCAATTAACCTCCATTTTGAATTTCTTCCTTCTGTTCCACTCTAGGGGGTTCAATCTAATCCTCGGGAAGGGCTCTCTGGGAAGGCCAGTGATAGCCATTCCTAATACTACCAAAAGATAACATCTTTTCAGAACTCCCTAAAATCACATAGGGGGTGAATAGACTTTCCTAAATAACATAGGGGACCAATTTGACATCAAATAGGGGGTGACTGATTAATGGATTTTACCTAGGGTGCATGGGAATGATAAAACATGAAAAATTTGGCACAGGCTATAGTTGTCGTGCTTGAAAATTGTCAATTTCCTTATTGCCCATTTTCATGACAATATATAGTTATATCATGGGGACATGACATGGAATGAGTGCAGTGAAGGCATGGCATAAGACATCCCAAAATCTCAAATTACAACATATTGACCAGTGCCTTATCCATTGGGACACTATGGAGTTACGCACAACTTACAATAAGAGAGAGAGAGAGAGATAGAGCAGAGAGAGCAAAGAAGGAAACACACACACACACACACACACAAAGATGGAAATGAAACACATAAAACAAAAAAGGGAAACATACCTAGCAATCACCTATGGTACAAGGTGGGGGACAAACCACTTTCATTAAAGCACTTTTCATTTCTCAAAAGTTACCCTTAAAGAGGCAACACCGAATGATGATGTTCTGCAAAGCCATTGACATGTTCCAGAAAGTACCCTCCCTTCCTCAGTTTCTTATGAAATCTAGTTGCTTTCACAATTTTCTATGTACTCGGTAGGAGTGAGTCCATGTGATGTTCTTGATGATCATGTCCTTTCTTGAAAATGCCATTTCCTTCATCCTCTTTGAAATTGGTTTCATAGTGCCAGTTGCATTCTGCATTTATCCACATAGATGATTCTTCACTGAGCACCTCATCACCGCCCCAAAGCTTATTTTCATTCAAATTGCTTGAACATTATGGATTCTTTTCTTCCCTAGGTCTATGATTTTTGACCTCTTTTCCATGAGAAAATTCAAACTTATCCTTTTCCTTTACTCCACTGTGAGGTGTTTGATTACTGACGGAAGGATGTAATGTTACCTCAAACTTGTCTTATATGTCCATGACACAAGTGAAGAGATCAAGAATAAAATCAGGGTCTTACATAACTTACTGCATCCAAGATTTCATACACGGAGTTATGCATCGTCATTTTCTGCAGCTCTTCTTTGTATGCCTTTGAAGAATATTTATTTTGCAGCTCAAGGAAACTATCTGGAGGGATTACCTCATCATCTTGGGAATCGCTACACTCTACTAATCCTTCATCAAAAAGAGCTTCATCTTCAGAGGTCTTACAACTCCTTGCTTTGATTTCCTCGTCATGGAAAGAGTTTTCATCTTCAAATGGGAAAGAAAATCTCCCATTTTGTTATTACATCCATCAACCATTAGCTCAAGAGTCACATCATATTTTTCATCTCACCTTATATCAATATGGCCAACCTTCACATTGGTTAAGGCTTCTAAATTATCTTAACACTTGTCTTGCAGATTCAGGGCTTTCCTCAAGAGTTCAAGATTGATCTCAGTGTCCTTTGTTTCCTCTGCGGCTCTCAACAGTTCTTATACTAAGATTTCCTTCAAGGCTTTAACTTTCTCATCACAAGCTGATTTTTTTCTCTCCATATATAGCCTTACTAAGATCATCTTCATCCTCAAATGGGAATGATAATAATTCCTCATCTTGGATAAGCATATAAGTTGATTTTCTTCTTGAAAATCATCAAGCACCATTTCCTCTTTTTCATAGTTTGCATCATCTGGTGATTCAGGGCTTCCCTCTTGTAACTTGAATCTCCTAAATGTTTCTTAAAAGTCCAAATATCTTGGGGAAGGCATTTCTAGATGTATTAAGATGGGGATATTCTCTTTTTCCTTGGTTTCCACAAAGTGACTCATCGGCCTACTAACTTGGCACAAAATGTTAGCTTATGGGATTCCATAATTTTGTACAGTGTACCTTATCTTCTTCTCAGGAAGAAATTAATACATGTCTCCCTTCACTGGTATGGTTGTAGAAGACCAATTCATATGAATTTTCCCTCCCAATTATTGGGTAAAAATTTCTACTCAACAACATTATTGAACGAGGGTGGGACCTCTACTTCCAAAATCATCGCTAAAACTTTCTTTTCTAAAAATCTTGTGAGAGCCACCTATGCATCTTTGACCTTCCCTACAAGTGAGACTTCTTTTGAACCCAAAGAGTAACAAGAGCTACTAGGTGGAGTCATGGTGAGTTTGAGAGCCTTGGTGACCTTCAAAGGCATCATGTTTTCTGAGGCACCACAATCTATTATGCAATTGTTCAATACACATTATCCAACAAGAAGGGAGACATAGAAAGGTTCAACTTTATCATTCTTTGATGCACTTAGAGAAAATATATTTTGTGAGAGAGGTGTAGGTGATTTTTGTAGCATGCCTTTGGAACTATAAGTTACAGTATTGTGTGTTAGACTAGATCTCCTGGTGTATTGAAAAAACCTCTCGAATTGTTTAGGATGGGTCTGTAAATATTTGGTTTTGGTAATCTACACTTTGTCCTTATTTTCATATTTTATGAATTCAAAGGGAGAAGATGCGGACAAGGGGGGTGAAGGGACTTATTTTGGAGTATGGATAAGCTTGGGAGAAGGATTTGATGTTTGAGGAATGGAAGGTATTTTCAATGGCACACTAAGAGATTTTAAGGAATTATATTTGTAGGAGAAAATTTGAGTTTAGAATTGGAATATGTATCATAAGAGTTACTTGGAATAGCGGGAGTCTTCTTAATCACTACAGGATCAAGCTCTGATAATTCAGACTTCATGGAAGGAGGAAGTGGTGATCCTCGACTGATTTTTTTTTTTGTGGAGTCTTCGTAAAAGGATCATCAACCTTATTTTTATTTATAGTAGTGGAGGGGGTGCTCATTTCTTGGACTGAGAATGAGTGAATACCGTGCATGAGTAACTAGGTGCATCTTCTTCATCTCTTACATAACCTCCAAAATACTCATTGAATCTGATTTTTGTATCGTTATAAAACTCATCACTTTCTAGGAAACCACCACCTTCACTTTATTGTTCAAGCTCTTCTTCATTTTAATTACTCCTATAACTTGCATTGATAAGTGGAGCCTCCAAGGAAATCCTTTGGGGTTCTCCTACAAGATAGACCTCCAGAGAAAGCTGGTTCTTGCTCCTAAACTACCTGCCACAATCTACTCTAATGCAGGATAAGCTAACTGTTCTAATCTAAATTTCCAAGGGACCAGGGAAAGAGAATACATAAAATGAAATCCTACACTAAAGCGGTGATACACCAGAAAAGGAGAATGTGAGAGTAGTCTCCAAATGTGTGAAATACAAAGGCAAAGTGCACACTAGAAGAGGTGATGACAGTTCTCCATAATCTAGCAAAATGCATTCACAGCAGTATTCCAAGCACACACAATGATAATGAATTCCTGCAAGAATATAATAATAGACACAATATTCTTGTGGAAAGATAAAAGGGCAAGAAGAATGCAAGAAAACACAGCAGGGGAAGATACATCCACAAACTTGTATTTTATTGCTTCCTGGTATGCACAGTTCAGTCTATTACAAGATAAGGGACTGGATCACCATGCAAGGAGTCCACTATAAGGGCCTACAACACACTAGCTTCAAAAATCAATTTTGGTAGAGCTTTGCTACCCAAAAACTCTCTCTTTTACAATGAGCCCAACACTCCAATTTATAGAAAAAATGAGAAGGAAAAGAGAAGGGAAAATAGAAATCCCAAAATCTGTCCTTCAACCACCTGTAAGAGGCATTAAATTGAGTGAAATAGTTATAAATTACTTGCAAAAGGCTCCCCATACTGTCCCATGTGCTGCAGCAGAGAAAGAATGATGACCATGCCTCTTAATTGCACTCCTAGCTACCAAATAAAACACTGTTCTGAACCCGACCATGTTTTGTTAAAAAAATCAATTAATTTCTGATCAAATCCAGAATTTCTTGATTTCTATGCATCGGGCTCAGAACCATGATTCCAACAGTACCAATTTTGTGCAATTTTGTTGAGAAATACAAAAGTTATGGCCTTCTAAGTGCGGGCAGCTATTTTGGGTCTGGCAGGCGTTTTCTGTCATTTGACGGGAATGAACATTCACTGACTGGAGCCGAATATGTTTCTCTTAATTAAATATATATACCCTCATTAAAAATAATAAATCTAGTTTCTGTGGCATAGAGGACGTCGTGCTCGTTCCAGAAAGTCCAATTTTGTGAAAATCGGAGCTCGGAGTCAAAAGTTATGGCCGTTTGAAGTTTCCGGACCAAATGTTGACTTTTCTTCTTCTCATTCGACCGCTTCAGCTTTTCGCATCCCATGTGTCCCTTTGTCCCAAATGTCCCAATGCTGTGTGCGACAAATTCTTTTGAACCACCCGAAATGGGCTTCCATGTCCCTTTTCTGCCGGTGACACGTGGCGTGATTTGATTGGCTTTCGGCTCCTTCGGCTATCCGCGTCCCGCGCGTCCCTTTGTCCCACTTGGCACAGTGCTGAAATTTCCCATTTCATCTGAACCGGCCGGTTCGCGTACTCGCAGCCCAGATGTCACATTTTCTTTCGTGCCGTTCGGGACAAATTTTCCCGATTCGCCCGGTTCGGTCGGTTCGCATACTTTTGTCCAGCGCGTCCTTGACTGAAAGTTCTCATTTCGGCCGATCCGACCGGTTCACGTACTTCGTGTACCTTCGGCCCGACTGTTCTAGGCTGCCTTGACTCATTTCGGCCGATCCGGCTGGTTCGCGTACTTTTGGCCCGCGCGTCCCGGACTTCCTGTTTCAACAGTTAGTCAAAATTTTCAAATTTTTCAAATTTTCAGCCAGTTCGGATTTCTGCGTCCCGCGCGTCCCTTTGGCCTGAATGTCCCAAATGCTGCGTGGACCACCTGGTGGCCTTTCAGCCGGTTCACATCCAGATGTCCCTCATGTCCCAACTATTGCAAGGACTAGGACTTCGCCGTTTTTAATGATTTTTTCTTGCCCGAGCTTATTTTTTGCAATTTTTTACATTTTCTCAAAACTTGCTCTCTTCTTCTTGGACAGGGGAGTTAAAAAAAATCTGAGGGGACCCTAGACACATGATTTTTTGTCCGGACTCAATATAATTGCTTGGGACTAAAGAATTTGATGCATGTTATCAAAATTACAGCAACATCTTCATGTTGGACACCAATAATTCCACATGATATCATAAAGGAAGCGATGTGATCTTTAGGATGTCGTGTTTTGTGCCTTTGAACTTTGGAAAGTTCTTGTTTCATTTTCTCTTTTATTCATTTGAGCCAACTTGACTAGGTGGTTATAACAGTCTTCAGTTGATTTAAATATCTTTGTGAAGGCATCCTTGATGTCATTCCAACCCATGATGGACTGGGAAGGTAGGAGGTAAAACCATTCTGCTACTTTTTCTTGGAAGGACTCCATGAATAGTCTTACAGCAACATCTTAATGTTGGACACCTGAATAATATCATGGATAATATCATGAGCTCATGAAACCCTATTATATCAATGGAATTGATATCAATGGACAACACAAATAAATAATGGCTAACAGTATCCCCCTTTGTCGTTGATGGAAACTAACTTTAGAAAAATTTATGGTAACCAACATGAGCAAAAAACCTACTTGACACACACTTCGTATGTTTTTTATGCTTCTCCCCCCTTTGAAAACTATGAAAAATTATACAATGATAACAAGACATGATAAATGATAGCACATAACTGGTTGAATTAATGACAACAATGTACACAGGGAGAGTACTTGACTTGAGTCTTGAGAGGCTTGCCCTGGGTCTAAAATGTCTCTGTTTTAGACTTCAACAACAACATATGAATATCCTATAGAGCTGATAAATCATGAAAAATCACTCCCCTTTAACTGATACATTCTTACTGATTTTTCAAAGTCTCGTATTTTTCCTTCAACAACTCTTCTAGGTCTATTACATGCTCAATAACACCTATTTTATCTCTAATGTTGTCATACCAAATCTTTAGTTCCATTGTCCCTAAATACCAGCTTCAGTACCTTTGTGACAAACACTGTCCTATGTTTTAAAATCAAGTCCAATACTATAAAACAATCTTCCAAAATGCTCCCCTTCGATTTGTACCATCATACGTAACATAAAAACTAAAAAATTCATGCTTCTTAGATTACTTTCATTCTTTGAAGATGAATCACACACTTTTAGACACATCTCTGAGTGCACTTGCTGCATTGTTTTCAACCTTTATGGTTCATGCTATAATATTGTCCTTATCCAAGAAAAATTTATTATGTATTAGGTGCATCTTCAATTTGTCCTCCATTTCTTGCCAACGCTCTAAGATACTTAGACCCTCTTTTACAACTAGTTTGAGATCAGAAGATATATCCCCCGTATGAGTAAGTAGTGAATTTATTGAGGCCTGTAGCAAGTTATCTAATGTCCACCATTGATCCAATCTTGGTTTTTAACTCCAATTGTAGAAACTGTGAGAAAGGAACAAGTTAACTTTCTTACTAGCTAGGAAAACTTCTGTAAAGCTTTAAAGGGGAATGAGAACTGAGATTTTTGAACTACATGTCATAGGAACATATTCTCATTATTTTAGCCTTGACACACACTTAGAGTAATAAACAATTCAACAGACTGCATTTATGAGAAGATTTCAGACCCTGCAACATTGCAACAAGATGACACTCTTTACTCTGTGAACTCAGATTTCATAAAACACATTCAAGTCAATGAGGCTACTTACTTTTCATATATTTACTGCATATGAAACAGAGGATGTTGTAAACTAACACCTTGAGACTGGAGCATACCTAGATGGAAAATGCCTATGAATACTTTGCTTTATCTGAGCACAATTCAGTCATGAGTTTAGATCAGTAACAATGGTTCCAACCAAATGAGATGGGATCATGGATTTCTTAGGATTTTAGAATGAGATATCGACTCCTCAAATATAAACATGACCCTTCATATGCCTTATTCCTAACTTGAGACTAATCATATCCCTATAAGTAACATTTAATTTCCGTGGTTCTAAACTCAAGGTGAATTAAGTTAAATTACTGTTATCCAAAGTCACTTTATAGGTTTCATACAATCCATATCATGTAGGTAACCCTCAAACATTCATCCTTGAATACATACTTACCTTTACCCTTCTATTGTTATAATAATTACACCTTTTCAATTTCTGATAATCATCAGATTGACATTCATGATGAAGAAATGGAGCATACTACTATGTTTTTAACCTTGTAAGCACCTTGAAGAACCTTCACACCTTCACACATTTCTTAACTCAGTAACTTCTATTTCTTGACACCACTTTATATAAATTCTACAATACACTAGGTTATTAATTTTCTTTGATACTTTTTACATCCCCAATCCAAATTTCAATTCGATATTGTGCATCATATACATCATACAAACAGTTAAGTTCTTAGATCATAAGCCCTTAATAACCAATTTCAATCCTTATATGTCCTTACCTTGGAACAAACCTGAGGAAACTTCCTTTTGATTTACACTTTCATAATCTTGATGTCCTTAAATAGTTCTATATTGCAATATCAATGTCAATGAATGCAAAAAATCAATGCATATACACTTCTATCACCACATAGATTTCAAGCTTCATAACTATCTATGAGTTACAATGTTACACCTCCCTCTTATTGTAGCTTGATTTTTTTCAAACTTCACTCTTGATCCCAAGTCTCTTGACCTTGAGAAATTTGTAGCTTGTTCCATTTAAAATCCTTTGTATCACTTTATTTTTTCTCAACACATAAACACAGGTTTGGACATAGGATGTAGATCTGAATAACACTAAAAAACACTTTTTCATGTCTTGTTGACCGTCATGACCTATTAGAGGATCAATCACACTTGTAACATTCTATTTTAGTACATGGAACTTACTATAACCTGTCAACATTGAATTTTTAACCACTTTTATCTTCATCACATAATCACCACTTCTTGACATCTAGACCTCTTTCTAAGATCAATATTTTGAGATATCACACACGAAACAATTGAGTACCACTAAGTATAACCTTTACATGGTGTATAAAAAATATTGTTTGTTTTCCACCATGGAAAGATCATAATTATGAGCTTACATGGATTAGTTCTTCATCAAAACATATATGTTCCTTTTGTACATTAGAAAATACCAACTCATACATCTAGACATAATACACACTTCAGAAAGCTCATCACAAGACATGTCATAGATCAGTTACCTCCTTGTGACTCATTGTAAGTGAACTAATTCATAATCCTTTGGCACTGGTACCATCAATACCATGAGACAAAGATGATGCACATTTTACATGCTCATGGAAGTGACAGTAACTTGACTTTCTTAGAGTAATGGTTTAGCCTCAAGGATTCACTAGCAATCTTCTTGAACTCTGACAATAAAGAATTCTTCATTTAGCTTTAAAGGACTGACCAATACCACATATTTCATAACTAAGAGTCAACCAAACATATGCAAGCCAAAGATTTATAAAAATACAAGACCTAATTTAATGCATCTTCCACATGTGATTAGACCACCTTTACTCTACAAAATACATGACACAGTCTTCTAAGGAAGATATGTACAAAACATGTGATAAATATTTACTAGAACATGACTCCTATACATAGATCAACAAACATTCACTTCAAGACATGACCATTTCAGACCTTAAATACCTTTTCCCAACATAAACTTTATAGATTAACAAGAAATAATGAAATCATGCCAACATCAACATAATACATCTCCAAGACTCTTTTCATGAATAAAAAACATGATTTTTCTCACCAAGTGATTAACTAAAATGTGGATTTTATGATAGTTAATCTAAGGTGTATAGAAATAAATAAAAGATAAACTAAATAAGGAAATTGAATCAAGAAAATAATTAAATAAACATCTCAAACCCTAATTAAAAAGTAGGGTTAGAAAGATCTTCTAATTTGAAAGCTTTTCACGCTAAGGTTTCGTAGAAGAATTTTCAGGATTGTTTCGTAGAATAATATGTAAGGAAAAAATGATAATGCGACCACACATGAGCTCCAGAAGACACATATATGAGTTGTTTAGCTGGATAGGGTCACCTTGGAGAGGATCAAGGTGCCTATGAGTGCCTAAGTCTTAGTTATGGCACCCTGGTTTGTGCAAGAGGTCTAGAAACCAACTTTACATGGTCCAAAGATGATGTAAAATGCTCATTTTCTATCATGTGTAACTCATCTCACTATGTTAGATGTCACTTATAATCAATTATGAATAATATACCCACAAAATTACAAAACAAGCATCAAACCCTAAAAAATTAAAATGCAAATGAAGGGTTAAGACTGACCTAAGTGTCGATAATGGTGGACTTACTAAGTGTTGCACTACATTGTAGGCCCACATGTAGTACTAAGTGTATGTGTGTGTGTGTGTGTGTGTGTGTGTGTGTGTGTGTGTGTGTGTGTGTGTGTGTGGAAATGTGTGTGTGAATCATGCCCAAGTTACTCTTGTGTCAGTTATACTTTGTGAAGTAGAAAGCAATAACTATGTGTAGAAAATGTAATAAATGGTGAAAGGAATAAAATAAAATTCCCTCTTAAGATGTGTGATGAAGATGAACTATCTTTATCCCTTGTGATGGAGATAAATGGATGCAAATGAGCTCTAGACGCCTTGGATGGATGCAACTCTAGCTTGATGATAGTAGTTACTAGTGCTTGGTCACTCATTATGGTCTCATAACTTTATATTTATATGATTCTCTTGAAATAATTTCATAATTAACCCCGAAGAGGCTGACCACCAAAAATGTAGGAAGGTTGTATGGCTATAAAGTTCACAAAAGATGAAAGTAAAGTGTGAAAAGGATCAGGGTGTTTTGAATCGGGCTAGGATGCCTGATCAGGGGATCATTTTTGAAATTTCCCTAAACATCCCTAAATGGTGTCAGTGTAGAAGATCATTTTGAGATATTTCCATTGTACTGTGAGAACGTGACAAAAAGACATCGGGAGCTCTAGTTATGTCCGGTCAAAGTTCAGTCAACCAGAAAGTCAACTCTGGTCAACTGGTCAATATTGGACCAATCGCACTATGACACATGGCGAAAAGGTTGGAAAGGGATTGTTTGGGGTTTTGACCTCTAGTCTTCGATGGTTGTAAAAAAATAGCTCGTCGGAACAAGAGGCTCAACTTTTGTTATGGAGGGGAGCCCAACCACTGTGTGGACTATGGTATTATCACTGACGTGGTGGGTCTACAAGCCACCATGTGGCTTTCCGCTTTATTTTATTATCAAGAGATGAAAAGTGGACTATATGCTATGACGTGAGTTAATTATTTTCTATACCACATTATATGGGTCAAATTTAAATTACCTTGGTAAGTCCACTTACAACCCCATTTACATGCCACATGTCTAAATGGTCGGGTTTTATTTTGCCAAAGATATGTATTAATGTGAAGTGGTAAGTATTAAAATTAACAACCTCCAAACCACATAATCTGCTAACCCATTTTTGCTAAGACCACATGGTGATGGAGGGTGGGGAGGTCGTGCATGGAAGCTTCCACGTGGAGAGGAAAAGGAGGTGGGGTGGTTAGCCTCAAGTGGTCCTTTGACCACTTCGTTTGCGTGGGAGAAAGGCTTATTAAAGCCTTAAATCTTCTCCCCCAAATTGGGATCAAACCCACCAAATATGGGATTTAATCCCATTTCAACAAAAGATGCACCATTATTTGGGGATTTTATCCCATTAAAAAATGCAATCTACCACAAATGGGAAATTATCCCAATTTACATGTACAAGCTAGGCTAATAATTAGCCTTAAGATAATTGTTAATGCATTATTTTAAGGGCCTTATTTTTTGTATAAATAGGGAACCTATTTCTTTATAATGGACACATGGACACAACGAAGAAGCTCATTTCTAGAGCTTTAAAGGCACACACATTGACAACGGAGAAACTCATTCCTAGAGCTTAGATGCGAAGATGCCAAGACATAGGATGTGTGAAATTGTAATTTATTGTGGAAGACCTATATTATTTTAATCATTATAGACCTATATTCATTTAGGTAATAGGAAAAATTAAAATTATTGTGGCTAGGAGTTATTCAAACTACCTAATTGGCCCATAGTGCCACACCAAATTATTGTGAAGCCTGGAATATCGACCGGAGTGCCATAGGGCGTTGATTAGCATTTGGAAGGCCGATCGAGAACCAGAGAGATTCTGAACATTAGGAATGGTGCCAAGAGCTTACCGAATACGCTAGGAAAGTGGAAGTCATGGTGCTATCTTTCACCCTTGTCGTCCGAAGGTCTGGATATTCTTCTAGGCAAGTTCTAAATAGTTTCCATTAGGTTTTCTTGTGAAAGTACTATTGTAACTTACAAGTTTTGACTAGTGGAATGGTTCGAAAGAACCTGGAGACATAGGCAATTTACCGAAACTTCCGTAATCAATTATTGTGCAATTGTCTTTATTGTCTTGCATTAATTTTTAAATTGATTACTTAAATGGAGTAAATTGTCGGTAAAATATTAAAGCCTACAAGGGTCCGAGATCAGGTAGATAATAACTTGATTATTTTTGGATCAAAGAGTTTGGTACAACATAAAGGTAATTGACTTAGATAAAAGATGTTTTGCATACAGCTGGTTTACACCAACACTATCTAATTAATAGAGTAAAACTCCATAGAACTGATTAATAGAGTGATTTCTTCAAGATCTGGCACCAGTTGGAATGTAGTGTGACACCTGGATTGGTGGACAAGGATTGGCCACTATGGGTCAGTTGAGCCTCACCCACACATGAAGATTTATACTTGAAGCTTATAATACTCAGATTTGATGAAGTTTTCTTGCATGTTATCAATGTTTTATCAGTTACGATGTCATTATAGTTTGCTATGTGTGAAATCCCTAACGACATACAAACAAGGATCCATTTCCAAGGTAGCAATGGTGACAAGTGAAGTTACATAGATTTTCCATTTATAGGTGGTTAAAACCATACTACACCATAGTTAATCTATCTTCTTCCTACATTCGGAAATTTCCAAGCACAATTCTAAAGTAATGAAGCATTTGAGCATTATCAACCTTTTGAAAACCATTCTAGACAATTAGATCCAAATTACTAGATTTGTACCTTTGAAAAGATGTCTTTGGTACCTTTTATGTTTTATTCAATAATTTCATAACCCAATATGAATGTTTACTTTATTAGTAGATTTACATGTATAGATTTGGGTTTTTATAGTTATGGATATTGGAGAATGCTCTAGTAACATATGAGACAAGCTTTCAAAGTAAATCTACCCCACATAGTATGCAAGAGGGTGTCTGAGCACATCATATAATAATTACTAGCTTCATGCATCATAATGAAATTGAGGTAAGAGAAATCCTTATCCAACAGGTAATGAGTTTCCCCAACTCCACTCTTCCTTACCTTTCTCATAAGCTAATAAAACTTCCAAAATGCTTTACTCAACTTAAGAAGTAAGCAAATGTATCCATTTTTCCAGGTTATTTCAACAAGAACACTCTATCATGCATATCAAAATATTCACCAACAAATCTAGTCATATTAAAAATTCCTCATAAATAGAAATAAAATGTTAGTGGATTTTATTGTACTATTTTTCTACCAATATCCCTCCCACAACCAACACTTGTAAGAGGTTGAGGAATTTTCAAATGAACTTATTGTTCTTACCCTATTCAGTCTCAAACACATTGACTATAATTCATAAATTTAAGTAATAAACAATGAATCTGTGAGGAAGGTTTTAAAAACTAAAAAATTATATAGGAGTCTCATGATTAAACTAATCAATGAAAAGGATTCAATATTATCTTAGTCTTCAATCTTACCCAATATCAAGCATTCAAGTGAAAAAGTTTGGAATGGTCAAGTTTGTAATTAGAATAATGTATTCGATATGTTATAGACTATAACTTGTATTTTTCAACTTCAAAAAGTAAATTAAAAAATATCTGCATAAAGTAACTCGGAATGAATTGTTTAGATAGTTGAAAACCCTTTCCTTACTACCATATTATTACTGGTAAGCTAAGATTTCACATTTGTTGTTCAATTTCTTTGGTGGCACTATTAAGTGATGGAAACATTAAATTGATCAGTGGGCATTTTGGTAAATATGTCTGCTTGTATAAGGACATGTGTTACTTATTGATTTATCTAATAGACATGTTACATTAATTTTTCCCTCACTCTTAATAGTCAGGGGTTTACTTCCCATATTTATCATCAATTTCACCCGTTTTATTTACTCACAATCACCACCATCACCAATGTTTTATATATTGTCTGTTGTGAGTCAATTTTCAGATTGTTATATCTCATAGGATCAATGGTTGAGATTAATAGTTTGGGACAAAAATTTCTAGATGATAGATTAAAATAGGATTGACTTTAGTGCATCAAATGTGCATTATCCTAGATCCTCTCTAAGATCAAAGGTATCAAAGTTACCTTATGGCCTAAGTTATAAATAAATTATTTTTCATATAGTTCTCAACCTTAATTTTTTTACTTGATGACCACATGACATTGATGTTTGCAATCTATGCATACGACTTGTGCCATTGGATGAAAAATGATAAAGAATGGAGTTTAAATTTCAGACATTTTTTGTACTGGATCTGTTTTGAAGCATTAGGCTTGGCTGAAATGAAGCATAGACACCATTATTATCAGGGGAGACCAACATCAATGTAAACAAAATGCTATCTCGTCATCTTCATTTTTAATTAAAACCATTACAATAACATTTCTAACGAAGTTGATTTGGTATGACATATTTTAAAAGGAACAATAACTAGATCATGCCAAGCCAAGAACACAGATGTTAATCATCTGTTTTCACGATTGTATAAGATGAAAGAAATTTGCCAGAATAACTTTATATAAACCTTTGCAAACAAATGAGCAACAATATCATTTATTATTATGGAACTCAATGAAATACAATGAGAATGAGGCCTTGCTTATATAGGCAAGGAATAACAATCTACGACCTTCGTAGATTGTTATTCCTTGCCTATATAAGCAAGGCCCATTCTCATTGTATTTCATTGAGTTCCATAATAATAAATGATATTGTTGCTCATTTGTTTGCAAAGGTTTATATAAAGTTATTCTGGCGAATTTCTTTCATCTTATGTAATCGTGATGTTTGATTAACATCTGTGTTCTTGGCTTGGCACTTATTCTGGTAGGCATTGTTCCTTTTATGGTATCAGAGCAGGAGATTGCTATTGACATTCGTTTGTAAGTTTTTTTTGCAAATAAATTCTTGCATATATTCATATATTTGGGATTTTCTCGTATTTTGTTGTTGCATGAATCATTTTATAGCAAAACAGAGGCTTCTAGATTGGATCCGAAAGGGAGCAAAACCCTAAGATCAGTTGTAAACTCGACCATTTCGGGAGGATACTGAAATCGTTAGCCCCTAGTCATACGGTATTGTCATATGAGGGCTTAAAGCTTGTGATTCCTACTAGTGGGTGCTTAACTCCAGCCCCCTTTCATTTTATTTGTGTGGTGAAGGAAAGAGCATTTTATTCTATGTTTAGTGGAAACTAAAATAAATAGTAGAGCATATTACTGAAAAACTTGTATCTTTTGATCAGTAACTCCGGTTTGAGTGCCATTTTTTTGCAAAAGTACATGTTTTTTATGCTCTTTCCATTGGAAATATTTATTTTCAGCATTGTCCTATAATTATAAAGTGACATACTGTAACACGCACTCATTATAAAGTGCCAAAATATCTGAGGGGGTTGTTGTTGCATATGTTTGGGGATCTTATTGCATTACTTGGTTCTTGCATTTCTTTTGGTGATTTTTTGAGGATGGTAATCTTTATCTTCTTCTGCATTAGATCATGTTGAGCCATTAACAACACATAATTATCACACATGGAAACTAAGAATGGAAACAATAATTAAGCGGAAAGGATTATGGGATTTAACTTCTTCAGAACAACCAGTGTTCACTAGAGAATATGAGAAATTTCAATACCAATGCAAATTTGATGAGTGCATGGGTTTGATAGGAACTTATGTAAGTGACAATCTTTTGTTTAATTTAGAAAAGTGTAACTCTCCTTTCAAAATATGGGAGAAATTGGAGGATTTATTTGGTAAGGTGGATCATATGAGAGCCATACAACTTGAAATTGAGATCACCTCTCTTAATCCTAAAGATTTTCCAACAATTATAGACTATCTTACCAAGTTCAAGCAGTTTGTTGACATAGTTGAAGGGGAGTGGAAGAGATAAGAAAGATGAAGAGTGTGTTTACTTGATTCTATCCAAGTTGAGAGGACCATTCCAAAATTTTTCTTCTACCTTTTTCTCTAGCATGGATGCCTTAGGTGACACATTCAAAATTCCTAACTTAGAAACATTTTGTGAAAGAATTACTAGTGAAGAATCCAAATTGTCTCACCTTGAGTCTTCCACCTCTCAAAAGGCATTAGCTGCATCTAATCCTAAGGGCAAGGGAAAACCAAAAAGTAAAACCAAATCCACCACTTCTCCATCTCAAAATGCTCCTAAACCCAAAGAAAACAACTCAAAACCCAAGGAGTCTTCTAAATCCAAGAATAAGTCTAGCCATTCATGCTCTTTTTGTGGGGGTAGTAATCATGAAGAACTATAGGTGTTATAAGAGAATGCAAGCCTTAGAGGATGCAGTCAAGAAACACAAAATTTCTATCTCCACTCCACCTCCTTCTAATCAACATGAAAAAATACTTAATGTTGTTGGGAGATCTCAGTCACCACTTGTATATAGTTGGGTTATAGATTCTAGTACTTCTCATCACATGACTTCTTCCAAGGAGTCTTTTGTTTCTCTAGGTTTGAGTTCTACTTCCAAAATTGAGGTTGGAGATTCTTCCTTTCTTTCAATGTTGAGGGAAAAGGTGATATACAACTTGATGGTGGAAGTATATGAAGATGCACTATATGTTCCTAACATCACTACAAATTTTCTTTTGTATATCAAATTTGTCATTATGGTCAAGTAAAAATAGTGACTTTTACACCATATGGAGCAGAAGTACAAATTTTTTTGGAGCCTCATTCACTGGTTGCTCAGGGTATTGTTGATCATAGATTCTAGACTATATCACTTTGAGGGTTTTGATGACACTTGATTCTATAGGGACACATGATTGGTTTCTCATGTAGATTCAGAGGGTAAGCTTTGGCATGATAGATTTGGACATCTCAATTATAGATATTTGAAGGAGTTGAGCACTCATGGTATGGTAGATGGTCTTCCTAGAGTTTTTTGTCTTGAGGGAGTTTGTCATGGTTGTGCATTAGGGAAACAACATCAAGATCCTTTTCCTAAGAATTTTTCTAAGAGAGCTTCTTCACCACTTGAGCTTGTGCATAGTGACTTGATGGTTTTTCCTACCCCATCTTTCAATGGAGCTAAGTATGCACTTACGTTTATTGATAATTTCTCGAGGCATACTTGGGTTTATTTTCTCAAGTACAAAAGTGATGTTTTTTCACACTTCAAATTATTTAAGGCTTTGGTCAAGAAACAATCTTCTAGTTACATAAAGAACCTTCATACTGATAATGGGGGGAGTACTTCAGCAATGAGTTTTCTAAATTTTTAGCAAACTCAAGGCATTATTCACCAGACATTTTGTTCCTCATACTCCACAACAGAATGGATTAACAGAAAGGAAGAATAGAACTTTGAAGGAAATGGCTAATTGTATGATGCATTCTAGAGATTTACCTCCTATCTACTGGGCAGAAGCAGTTAATTTTGCTAACTACATTCAGAATCGCACACCACACAGAGCACTTGAGCATTTGACTCCAGAGGAAGCTTGGTCCAACACTAAGCTAGATGTCTCATTTTTTCGAGTCTTTGGGAGTCATGCTTAAGCCTTTGTGCCAAAGAAGAAAAGGAAAGATCCTTGGATAAGAAGAGTAAACCCTTGATCTTTGTAGGGTATTGTGAGGACATGAGAGCTTATCAACTTTTAGATACTACGATACTCATGACGTTATTTTTCGAACACATGTTCAGTTTGATGAGTGCTTCACTCCTCATGATTCTTCATCTTCTTCCATGCTCTCCTTCTTCTTCTTCATCTCATCTTGAGGATCATTTCTTTGAGGAGGTTGATGAGGAGGATATAGATGTCGTTGAGGTCCTATTCCCACTGATGTTGTCACTATGCCTAAGTGGGCTCGTACTATAGTTTCTGAGGCAACACCTTTCATAGAGGATCTTCCACCCACTAGGCATCATCACGCACATTCTATAGGTTCTGGAATTTTGTGTCAGGTAGTTTATGAGGATCCACAATATTTTTCAAAGGCTCGTGGGACATAAGAGTGGGATGATGTGATGACAACTAAGTATTCTTCTTTGATGAAGAATCATACTTGGATTTAGTATCTCTTCCTAAAGCAAGAAAGATGGTTAGGTGTAAGTGGGTATACCGAACCAAATATGTAGTTGATGGGTCCATTGACAAGTATAAGGCTTGTCTTGTTACCAAGATGGTTTTTCACAAGTTAAAGGTATTGATTACTCTGAGATTTTTTCACTTGTTGTCAAGATGGATTCTATACACCTTTTACTTGTTATTGTTGCATCACAGGGGTGGCCCATATACTAGATGGAAGTGAAGAGTGCCTTCTTGCATGGATATTTATAAGAGGAAATATACATGGAGCCACTGACTGGATTTTATTCAAGATTCTTTTCTTGTTTATAGACTCTGAAGGTCTCTCTACAGTCTCAAACTATCCCCTTAGGCTCGATTTGAGAAGATGGATTATTTTATTCTACCTACTACTTTTTTTTGTTGTCTACTCTGATCAAACAGTGTATCTCTAGCATGTTAGTGAGGAAATTTTGATACTTGTCTTGTATGTTGATGATTTGTTACTTACTGGAAGGTCTTCTTCCCACATCTAGACTATTTAGAGGGTTCTTTCTACATAGCTTGACATCATAGATCTTGCGTTATTGAATTATTTCCTTAGTTTGCATATTTATCAGATAGATTCAGGGATTCATTTGAGTCATAAAAATTACACCCATGATATTATTAGGCACTTTTATATATATCATTGTATGCCAAGTCCATCTCGTTTTCAGTGTGGAGTTACTCTTACTTCCACATGTACCACACCACTTTGTGATCCTACATTGTATAGGAAGTTGGTTGGGAGTCTCATGTACTTGACCCAGTACACACCCTTACATCTTCACTTCCACGTAGGTACCACATCTCACTTTGCACATTCTCCTCATATTAGTCACTAGCAGGCTTCTAAATGGATTTTGCGCCATTTGCATGACACTTCCCACTTTGGCCTACACTACACTAGGGGTTCTAATCAATTTGTTTGGTATATAGATTTATATTAGTAGGTTCTATAGATGATAGGTTTTCCACTTCTAGCTATCATTTTTGTCTTTTTTCTTCTCCAGTTTCTTGTGCATGCAAAAAGCAATAAGATATTGCACTTTCATCTTCAGAGGAAAAGTACATAGCAGTAGTTACAGTGATTCACAAGATTCTTTACACTTCAACAGTTATTGATGGAGTTTGGATTCCCATAACAATTCACCAAATTTACTTTTGTGTGATAACCAAAATGCAATTCAAATTTATCACAACCCAGTTTAGCACCAGCAAACCAAACATATTGAGATACACCATTCAGTTCATTTGTTCAGCAAATTCAGGATGGAGTTCTTTTCTTGGATTACATTCTGTCTCAGCAGTAGATTCTGGGCATCTTTATGAAGCCTTTTTCATCGAAAAGTTAATATCATAATTGCATAAAGAAAATTCGAAATCTTACTCTTTATTCTTGCTCAATACATAGGAAGTATTACATCCATTTAAATAGGAGATGTTGTTCCTATATTTAAGGAGATATAATCTCCATAAATATCTCCACACATAACTCCTAAAACAACTCCATGCTATTATACGTGAGATTTTGTTTTCTCACAAAACTAATATTGTTAATGATTTGTTTACTCAACAACTCATAACAATATTTACTCACCCACTCATAATTACATTTACAATAATGTAATTAATTATTACAACACATATTATATTATCCTAGATAATATAATCACTTACATAATATTCTATGTTCACACTACAACATAGATATTCCTAACATTCGCCCCCTTAGTGTGAACATGGGGTAAGAGCTCCTGGAAACATCAACCTTGTCGGAGTATTCATTGCTACTGGATCTTGCTATCTGGATCTTGCTGCTAATGATCATCCTTGTCGTATGAACATCTTCATCGACTGATCACCTTCCACCGAAGTACCTTCCACCGAAGTATGGCAGTCAGAGGACCGTACGACAGTCAGAGGACCGTACGTAGATGATTTTCCCCTGTAAGCTGAGTCATGCAGTTTGCTTCTTCCACACCAAATAGACACTCAGGAACTGTTGTTAGTCTATGTGAACACATTAAAATCAAAACATGAAACTAGTTTCACCCCCTTGTGTATAAACACACCACATAACTGAAATAAAATATCACCACATCTGTCTGCGACCCCATCGTTGGTGAATGACGAGAGGACGCTGATTTTCCTCCTTCCTCCATTGCCTCCTTCCTCCAACAAGAAAAGAGTCTACCATAGGAAATCCTCATCACTAGGACATGAAA
Organism: Taxus chinensis; assembly: GCA_019776745.2. NCBI lineage: Eukaryota > Viridiplantae > Streptophyta > Pinopsida > Cupressales > Taxaceae > Taxus > Taxus chinensis. Next base: position 9,245,086 of record CM034154.1, read on the forward strand.
GTTCTTCATCAGTTGAGTAGACTTCCCAATCAGTTTCTACTTCAGCTAGAAGGGCTTTCTGATCTATCTTGTCATCAAGAAGATCCTGAGCTCTCTTTTTACAGTTCAGTATTACATGCCCAATCTCATTACAATAAAAGCATTTTATTTTTCCATGTGAAGGAACCTTCTTTGGTTTATGTTTTTCCTTCTTAGATGAGGAGCTCGGTTTGTTTCCTACATATAGTACTTCTTCATGTTCTTCATGATTGCTTTGTTCTAACAATGTAGAAATCACTCCTTCTAGACTAATAGTAATTTTACTCAAAGTAAATACAATATTTGAGTAACTCTTAGGCATGCTATTAAGAAGAATAGCTTTAGCATCATCATCTTTTACATGTTCTTTAATTCCAGCTAGTTGATTTAGCAAAGAACGAAACTTACTTATATGATCTGCCATTTTTGAGTTCTCTTCCATTTTCAACCCGTACAAGCGTTGCTTCAATGTAGTCTTTGCCATTTCAGCTTCAGAACCAAACAATTTGTTAAGAGACTCCCAAATTTCTTTTGCAGATTTTGTGAAATCCACATGATGTAGATAGGCTTTTGATAAGCCCAGACCAATGGTACCCAATGCTCTCTGATCTTTTGCATTCCATTTTGCCAATTCATTTCCTCCAGTGGGTGGAGTTGAATTAGACTTCACCACATCCCATAGATCCTTTTCTATTAAATGTAATTGCATCTGTAGTTGCCATGTATGGAAATCTTGTCCTTCAAACTTTTCAATCAGATTTAGTTTCTCCATTATTTTGTACAATACTGATAAAAAAATACAAAATTGAATCAAGTACTTTAAAATTTTATATTGAATACCTTTTAACCTCCAAGCAAGTCAAGAACTTGTATTAACAATTCAACATTATTGAAAATTGGAGAAAACTTTCAGTAGAAGAATTGATGTGCTTAATTTGATAGCTGCATAGTAAAATCCGTATTTCTTCCAAACTACGTTCTGGGTTCTTCTGAAATTTCTTCTGTAGTTTCTTGACCAGCACGTGATTCTGCACACAAAATTATAGAAAAACCCACATCTGGAAACGAAAAATATAATATATTCTTTGAGACGGATCTGATCATGAAAGCACTGAAATTTCTTGCATCAAACCTGCTCTGTTACCAAATGAAAAGTTAATATCATAATTGCATAAAGAAAATTCGAAATCTTACTCTTTATTCTTGCTCAATACATAGGAAGTATTACATCCATTTAAATAGGAGATGTTGTTCCTATATTTAAGGAGATATAATCTCCATAAATATCTCCACACATAACTCCTAAAACAACTCCATGCTATTATACGTGAGATTTTGTTTTCTCACAAAACTAATATTGTTAATGATTTGTTTACTCAACAACTCATAACAATATTTACTCACCCACTCATAATTACATTTACAATAATGTAATTAATTATTACAACACATATTATATTATCCTAGATAATATAATCACTTACATAATATTCTATGTTCACACTACAACATAGATATTCTCTTAGATTGTTATTCCTTGCCTATATAAGCAAGGCCCATTCTCATTGTATTTCATTGAGTTCCATAATAATATATGATATTGCTGCTAATTTGTTTGTAAATGTTTATGTAAATTTATTCTGGTGAATTGCTTTCATCTTATTGATCGTGATGTTTGATTAGTATCTATGTTCTTGGCTTGGCACAATCTAGTTATCGTTCCTTTTAGGAGGTGGGGGCGGTTAGCCTCAAGTTGTCCCAAGGCCACTATGTTTGCATGGGGAAAGGATTATTAAAGCCTCAAACATTATAAAACACACCAAATATGGGATTTTATCCCTTTTCAAATGCAATCCTCCACCATGGGGAATTAATCCCATTTTTCATGTACGGGCTAGGCTAAAATTAGCCTTAAGATAATTTTTAATCCATTCTTTTAGGGCCCTATTTTTTGTATAAATAGGGCACCCATTTCTATGTAATGGACACACTGGCACAACTAAGAAGTTCATTCCTAGAGCTCAGAAAGGTGGACACATTATCCCGAGAAGCTTATTATATTGTAAGCTTATTTGTGGGATGTGAGAGAATTAGTAATAGGGAAATTTTAATATAGTTTTGTAAACTATATTAAATTTCTAAAATTACAATAGACAAATATTTTTTATTGGCCTATTATTTTAGGAAATAGTAGATGGAATACTTGTGATTGGGAGTAAATGCAAACTACCTAATAGGCCCACTGAGCCACACTAATCACTTGCAAATCTTGGATTGTCAACCAAAGTGCTGGAGGGCACATTGATTACATCGGGTAGGCCGATCGAAGCCGAAGGAGATTGTGCATCAGGAACGTGAAGAACAATTCGACTGATCATCGGAAATTCTTCGAAGAACTTGAGCACTAATAGGAAAGTGAAATTCCATTAGGTTTTATTATGAAAGTACTATTGTAACTTATAAGTTTTGATGAGAGGAACGGTTCAAAAGAATCGGGAGACATAGGCAATTGCCGAACTTTGTGATCAATTATTGTGCAATTGTATTTATTTTCCTACATTAATTTGTAAATTTATTACTTAAAAGGAGTAAATTGTTAGCAATAATTAAAGCCTACAAGGGTCTGAGATCAGGTAGATAAAAACTTGATTATGTTTGAATCATGAAAGACAGATTATTTCAAAATTTTCTATGTACTTGGTAGGAGTGATTCCATGACATCTTCTTGATGCTCAGGTCCTTGCTTGGAAATTCCATTTCCTTCATCCTCTTTGAAATTGGTTTCACAGTGTCAATTACATTCTGCATTTATCCATATAGATGATTCTTCATTGCGCACCTCATCACCACCCCAAAGTTGATTTTCATTCAAATTACTTGAACATTCTGGAATATTTTCTTCCCCATGTTTATGCTTATTGAACTCTTTTCCATGAGAAACTTCAAACTTATCCTTTTCGTTTACTCCACTATAATGTGCTTGAGTACTGATGGAAGGATTGGATATGACATCATACTTATCTTGTATGTCCATGACTAGAGTGAAGAGATCAAGAATCATCTCGGTGTCTTCCTTAACTTCTACTGCATCTAAGATTTCTTACATGGAGTTATGCATCATGATTTCCTGTAGCTCCTTTTTGTACACATTCGAAGAATGTTTATTTTACAGCTCAAGGTAACTATCTGGAGGGATTACCACATCATCTTGGGAATCACTAAACTCTACTAATCCTTCATCATAAATTTGTTCATCTTCAGATGTCTCAAAACTCCTTGCTTTAATTTATTCATCATGGAAAGAGTCTTCATCTTCAAATGGGAAATAAAATATCTCCAATTTGTTATTGCACCCATGAACCGTTAGCTCAAGAGCGGTATCATATTTTTCATCTTGCCATATATCAATATGTCCAACCTTTACATTGGTTCAATATTTTTCAATTCACATCCATGTTGAATTTTTTCCTTCCGTTCCTCTCCAGGGGGTTTGATCTAGGCCTGAGAAGGCCAGTGATAACCCTTCCCAATACTACCAGAAGATAGCATCTTTTCAGAACTCCCTAAAATAACATAGGGGGATGAATAGACTTTCGTAAATCATCTAGGGCGTAAATTTGACATCCCATATGGGGTTACCAGACCAACAAATTTGACATAGGGTTCCTGGGAATGATAAGACATGAACATTTTGGTACACGGGTATAGTTGTCATGCTTGGAAATTGTCAATTTCCCTGTTGCACATTTGCATGATAATAGGTTGCAATCACCCTCTTATTTATTTCTATATGTTAACTTTGTAGGAAGAATTGAAATTGATCCACATGACATTCGGTATAAGTAGTTCACCGATTATCTTTCCCTCTAAATTCTTCCTCTAAAACTCACTCGCAATGGACAACGAGACTTCCTCAAAAGTGTCTCTCGCTATGTCCTCATGGGGGATCTTCTCTACAAATATGGCTTTGATGGTATCCTCCTACAATGCCTTACAATTTATAAAATATCATACACCATTAAGGAAGTTAATGATGGGATTTGTGGTGGTCATTTCGATGGCCTCATTGGTGCTAAGCACATCCTTTGTCTCGGCTACTATTGGACAACCTTAAAACAATAATTTTTTGACTATGTCAAACATTGTGTGAAATTTCAGCAACACACTAATATTCACCACACCCCTAGTCAAACCTTACAGGTCGCTAGAGACCTTTGGCCTTTCTCCTAATGGGGTTTCAATCTCGTCGAAGAGATTAACCCTCATTCTTCTCAAATTCATCAATGGATCATTACTCCAACCGAATATTAAACTAAATGGGTGGAATCTGTACCTCTAATTTCTACCAAATTTGATAATTATTTTGAATTCATCAACCATCACATCATTTATCACTTTGGTGTTCCTCACTGCCTCATCACTGATAACAGAAAACAATTCAAAAAGAAAACCCTCTAAAAACTCTCTAACAACTTTCGTATTCAACTTATCTTTTCTTCGCCTTACTACCCTAAAAAAAATTCAAACTAAATTGAATAACAAAACTCTTAACAAAATTCTAATGAAATTAGTTGACGATGCTTGTAAGGATTGAAACATGCACATTCCTTTTTCCTTATTTTTTTATTGCACTAGTATTCATACCTCCACCAATGCTACACATTTCTCTTTGTTCTATGGTATAGAGGTTGTCTTTCCTCTCTAATTCCAAATTACATCTCTTCATATCTCACTCAAAGACATGCTCAATTATGAAAACTTTCGTGAAGACCATTTGGCCCAACATGAGCTTCTAGATGAACGTCGTTTAAATTCTCTCGGTCACCTTCAAATCTACCAAAACCGTATCAAACGTTCCTTTGACAAACCTATCCATTAACAAACATTCAAGTTCAAGAACCTTGTCCTGAAGGAAAATCAACATGTAACCAAAGAGGATAAAAGGAAACAAGGAAATTTTTATCTTAATTGGCTTGGACCCTATATCCTCAATCATACCTATGGATCAAGTTCATATCATTTATCTTCTCTTGAAGGTAAACCTGAGCTTGAGCCCCTCAATTCCTTGCATCTTCAACCATTCTACTGTTGAATCAAGTACTTTATCACATTTTGTTTATTACACACTCATATCTTGAGTAACCATTCCTTTCATCTACCTCTTTTAAGGACCAATGAATACATCAGAATTGAGTTATTCTCTATCACCTTTCAGGCTTATCTTAAATATGAGTACCACAGATCTACTCATGGCATGATTCTCATGGATATTTTTTTTCCTTTTCTAGATGGAATATCATGTTAGTTCATCACTTAAAACCTATCTTTCATAGCTAACCTCTGTGTGCTATGGTTTTTCCTTCATAAAAGAAGCGTATCCTCCTTTATAGTCTTTTATATGACCTAAAAGTCCAAAAAAATCAAAATTAATATATGGTATTTTCAAATTCAACTCCTTGAGTCAAAATTCTTATAAATAGATGACTCCCTAAAAAAGGACATCTATCTTTCTATCTTGTTACTATAAATAGACTGCTCCCTCGAAGGACAACTATAAAAATCTAGCCCTATTGTACATAGTCTATCAAAAAACAAGACTATTTCTGTAAAAATAAAATAAAAATATTCAGAATATTCCTGCATCAATTAGCTTCACGAGGACCTCAAGGATTCATTCTATTCATCCCACATAGACTTTCTGCATTGATTAGTCTATAAAACAAAATATAAAAAATAAAAAAATAAAAAAATTCGTCATGGCCTTGCCTATTATGGTTTTGGGCATCTTACAGAAGACACATGTTATCTCACAACAAGATTATACTAAACAAGATTTCCCACCACATCCTTCTTTTTTTTCTTATTTTCTACCTACTCAAGGGACATGGTGCACATGTGACACTTTGTGATCATGTAACTTCTTTCACCCTTAGAAATTTCAATCATGCAACGCCTTTAGAGGGCTTAAGTTCATCACCCTATCTATGGTATTCTCATCATGGTTCTTTCCACTTATGGATTCTTTTTTCCTCTTATACCATTCTAACATATTATTACTTCTTGATTCTTCTACATAGAACAAGACCTTCAACAATTACTTTTTGTGTTTTCTCCTCCTTTCACTTACCTCAACATTTCTCATCTATTATCATAAGGTCATTTTAAACACCCAACCATGCCTAGATGACTAAGACTCAATAATTCCTAATCAACCTAGACTCAACCAAGCCTAATCAACCTTTCCCATTTACCCCTACCTAGACTTATCAACCTACCCATATACCCTGTTTTATTCTTCCCTATTCTATGGGAAAACTACTTCAGCCTGAGGCCCCTTTTCATCGGGGCTATGTAGGTAGCAATTTGAGGGCATGGGGCCCTTGGCGGTTAGCTCGGCCACTTTTTCCCCCAACCATCCCCCCTTTTTACATAAACATCATAACCTAGTTATTTTTCATCTAATCACCCACTACTTGATTGCCAACTTAGCCCAAGGCCTTGGTTTTTTCATTTCTCTTGTCACAAATCTCTCTGTCTTTTTTACCAAAAGTAAAAATGCACAAATGAATCCATAAAATGCGGTATTTACAATTTTTTAACCCAAATTCAACTTGATTGACACTAGTGTTTTTCCCTAATTGAATGAAATTGGTTTCATATGACCGGTATTGATTTACCTTTGACCAATATCAGTTAGCCTACTATAGCCCATTATACCACTTTTAATAACATTTTCTTACCCAAAACTATTATACTACTTCCCACCCTTACCCAAGCCCTTGTGGCCAAACCCTATCACCTTATTACCTAATACACGACCTTTTTTTTACTTGGGGAAAATTCCACCCTATACTGTGACCTTACCCGTGACTTTACCTATGACATTACCTATCAACCCAACCGAAACTTTCCCATTTGACACTCAAATTCATTTACTCACTTATCTTACAATGACACTACTCATGTTGTTTAGCCTATTGACCTTTCCTTACCTAATGTTGTGACATTTATCTTGACAGAAATGGTGCTCTAGAACATACCTATTGCTTGTTCCTACACCTTTCCTAGTTGTGATTCAAGACCGTATCGTCTACCTTAGATACCTAAACCACATCAACCTTGTTTAGATAAACTTATTAACCTTTGACAATGTAGGGTTTGTGCACTCTTCAACCTAGTACCTTGGTGCATTTTACACATGTGTGTGCCTTCGAATGCCACTACCTATTACCCAAACCGATATCAGCATTACCTACACCCCAACTACACCTCATTTTTCATCACTTATTACTTTATCAAACCACCCACTAACTCATTCTAACACTTCCTCTATTCCTGGTTTGAGGGGGATCACATCCACTCATACTTGGGGCAACCTAACCTCACTCATACCTGGAGCGATGTCCTTCTATTTTTTTCATCATTGCTTATCAATACAAGCTACATGACAAAAAGGGGAAAATGTAGAAACCAAATTTGGGTCACACTCCCCTCAATCCCTTTCAATTAATCATTGTAATGCATGCACCTAACCATAGTCCCCTTCCACATCTTGATATTAATTTAATCACTTACAATTGAATTAACATTCATCCTCACATTATTAATTAATGTAATTATTTTAATTAAGTTAATTTAGTCCTCACACATCCATATCATCAGGACACCTCACCCTATACCCATTCCAAAGGCATTTAACTCACAGTTACCAAGTAATCACTCTCAACGCTAAGTCATCACTTCCACTGTTGAGTCACCACTTGACCTAAGTAACTGATACTTCTTCTCAAACCTAGTTGGACTTCTTCTATGACTTTCCTACATTTTCTAACGAGAAATCCACTTTCCTAAGTGGACTCAACTTGGAAAACATGAAACATCTAGGAAGATCTTCCTATTTTTTGTAAAAGGGACTAATTCACCCTAATCGATGCCAGTTTTTCCTCGGTCAGTACCGGTTACCTAACCACCATCAATCAATTTATATACATTTTCACAAATCTTTACCCAGGTTGGTCATTCAGTTATTGGACCCTTATTCCATTCAAGCTTGAAACTTCAAGCCCTCCTGCATCTCAACGACAAGAACATATCCACATTACAAGACAAGTAACGTGTTCTCCTTCCAAAACATGGGAATACACACATGAACACATAAGCTTCACTGTTGCAGCACTGAACCAAGGAATCTCTTCTTTAATCAACCACCAACCACTTACACTCACAACATTTGTGCCATACCAAGTAAGTATTATGATTTTATCATTTGTGCTAATTCAAGTGTAGATATCTTGTTTATTTTTGTATTTCATTCCTTCCATTACCCGTCTATCACCTTCTTCCCACTAACCTGCTATTCAACCATCTTAAGCCTTTATACCCTTTTTATCCTCCTTTTTCAACATATTTGAGTCTTCTTAACAATATCATGACCTTATCAACACCACCTTCACTCTCTGTGCAATCACAAAGAGGTGTAAACTCCCGTTTCTAATATTTTAACCAAATTTCCCCTACCAAAACTGATTAGCCAACTGACATTGGTCTATCTCCTATACCGGTATCATTCGACCAACCAATACTACTCTATGAGACTGGAAATTTTTACTATAACAAGTTAAAAAATTCCCCAAAACAGATCAAAACCTAGCGTAATTTCACCCCAAACTCATCTACAGCCTCTGCTACACTTGTAGACCCAAACCAACCCATTAATCATCAAGATTTAATTCTAACCATTGCATATTGAGTTATTCACTTGGTGTACCTTAATAAGAGATACCTAAATATTATCAACTACAATAGGAACTGTTATCTATAACATTAATTTATATTAAACAGAGGATTGACATCCATTTGAGGAAGCATCACACTTCCTAGATCTAGCCTTGGTATGCAGTCCTATGGCTCTTACTATTTAATACTATTTGGTGGTCTTTTTTTTTTTCTTATACATGTAATCCTACCCAGATGAAAAGGATCTCTCCACATTCGTCTTGAAATATGTCAACAATGAGCGTAATTCCTTCTACTATCTACATAACACAAGTATTCCTCCTATGGCATTACCTACTTATTTGTTTTATCTCATTAATTTTTATGTGAAACAAATGGTCATAAAATTGACAAATGCAAATGACTTAAAAATTACATCCAAGACCTCATTGACAATGGAGACATAGTGTTTGGAGACCTACCATCTACCAAAACACCCAACGATAATATAGAGGTGTTTCTAATTAATTTCTTAAGCACAATACAAAGGGAAAATATCACGAACATAGAGAATAATAAAAAAATGTTGATTATAAATCCATCAAATCTTGTATTTTCAAGACTACTACACTCATAGTTAAGTGTTAGTTTACACCCCTTAGATAAATTATTTCTAGTTCCTTTCAACAATTGGAAAATGATAACATGATCGAATATCCACCTACGAGACCCTTTTCAAATGGGTAACCTAATCCTACATTATATAATTTAAAATAATATTATGAGTATCACCATATAGAAGGCCATTCTACTTATAATTGTAAACCTCTTCGTCATTATTTTCAATATTTAATTGATGATGGAACCATCTCCATAGATCTCAATAATGAAGCTCTTATGACCGATGACACGTCAACTTCCATAACATCAAACAAAGATTCGAATTTTGTCCCCACTTCTATACATATGGACCTTCAACGATATCATGATGAAGGTCAAGTAGTTCTCCGTCAAAACCAATCTCTTTCTTCTCTATATGTTCTTCCTTCATAAATGTACACCAACTTTCGGGATGCACCTTTTACAATTAAATCCCTTACTACCCCTTAATGACATTTAACTTCCCAAAACTGTTGCAACTTCCTAAAATGCTAAAAATAGAATTTACATTCATCTATATGTAACCAACTTCCAAAAAAAATAGCCTTTATAAAATACAAGCTCATCCTCTTATAAATCCTCTTGGATTAACAACACAATTACTCTGTCCAATTTTCTCCAACTTATGCTATTTTGGAAGCAATAATCCAAGTCCAATCTACTTGTAGCATGGTCACAATCCACATTTGGAGTTCATTTCCGAGAGCACCCACATTCATTCCATAAGATTCCACAAGCTAAGCTTCAATAATCTAACATCAAGATTCCATTGAAAAGCTACATGGAGGTTTGCACTTTATTTTTTATGTTCCATTTATGTTAGTTTTTCATTTTACTGAGGTCATAGTTGAGAAATCCTGGAATTAGTTTGGAGTTTAAGGTTTTATCCTTTATGAATGATTGCTAACACCAATATAGGTCAGAAGCCTTATTAAACACTGACATGAACTCGATGGGCGAGAGATGGATCAAAATGGCTCAAAATGATTTTATTTTATCAATCTTGATGGTTGGATCATGTAGAATACTCTCCCATCTATCTCTATCTTGAATTATGTGATCAATTAAGCATGTGGCCCCTACAAGAAAAGACGATTTTATGAATGAATTGATGTATCTCTCAAATGTTGCATAGGAAAGAGACTCATAATTTATTGTGGATAGAATTAAGGACTTATACTTCATATCGATGAAGGTTTATATAAAATTTTCAAGGCTTAAGTGCTTCAAATTAGTGTTCCAATTCAACTAGTAACTAGTAGTCCTAATGGAGAAAACCCGACAATGTTGAGAAGATGGACATGTGCATTTTTTCATGATAAAATGATGAAACAGGTACATGGAGTTGTTATTTGAGACTTGTATGTATTGTTCATGCTTGGTATAGGATTGGAATTGGAATTTTCATATATAAGTATTGGAATTCAAGTTCGTCTTGACTAATTTTTGAGGTATATAGACCTAATAGGATAGTTTCATGTCTAATGAAGATTTATAGTGTAAATGCATGGTACAGAGTTAAACAGTCATGTAGAAGGTTCAAAGAGGTCATTAGAAAAGTTTTGGGGGTGCTCTTTTTCTTTGAATATTCTCATGAGTGATAAAGAAAGTCAATAATGCAATGATGGAGCAGACTTAATTCAATTAGGCCTTCTTGAAGACCTAATGAAGGAATAAGATCTAATTAAGTTGTTTAAAACCCGATGGAGCTTAGATTGAGATTATTACATGTTTTTAAAATTTTATTATGGTGTTTTATCATCTTTCATATCCAATTTAAGTGGTATGTGTGCTATTGACATGTTTATAAGCAAGGCTAACTAGGTCTATTTGAGTTAGTCAAGAAAATTAAAAGAAAGAAAATCTAAGGGTTGTTTGCTTGGGTAGAATAAGGTCTTGTATACTGTATGAGGAGTTGAATGAGTTCATGAATAACATATTATAGGTGATGAATATTATTTTTAACATGGCTATGATCTAGAGAAGAAGAAGAATGAGAAAGAAAGGAAACAAAGCAATTTAAATTGTGTGTATTCAAGAGCAGAGCAACAAAGGTATGAAGAGAATTTTATATTTTAGGACCAAAGTGTGTAAAATAATCCTGAGTACATGATGATACATAATACATAGAGATAAGACCAAAAAAATAGTGTAGATGATATAAAAGAGAAAATAAGTCCATGATTTGTTGAGATAGGAATAAGAAGAAGGTGGAAAAGATCAAGTGGTGGTTTAGTTGGTGTTGAGTCTTCCTAGAAATTTGGTTCTTGCTAAAACCCTAGGGAGTTGGTGCTTCCTTGCAAGTTGTTATTTGATTAAACCTTATCGATTTGTTCTCCTTATGGAATTAGTGTTTCACTAAATTAGGGGGTTGTAGCCTCCTTAAAAGTGGGATCTTGCTAAAGTCTAGTTGGTGCTAGATAAATTAGGGGTTGTTTGTTCACTAAATATTTATTGTGTGTGTGTGTATGCAAGGATCAATGCTTTGTCTTCCCTTTGAGGGTTTCCCACATATATTATGTGTTCATGTGCTCTCTACTATTTAATGTTCATGTTATGGTTGTTATATTGCTTAGATGGTTTTCTTAACAAAATTAAGATTTCTTAAAAATGATTGCATGATGAATGATTTAAGTAAACATCGTAAAAAAAATTACAAACATTGATTCACCCCCATGCCCCCCCTCCCACACCCTATTTAGTGGTTGTGCTTCCAACAATGTGCTTATGCCATATAATGGAAAATATAATATTTAAACTTTAATTAGAAAAGTAATTTTTGTAAAAATGGCCTACCTTATTAAAAAAGTGATGTGGGGGGTTGAAATAGGTTCAAGTGTCAAGAGGAAAATCTGTTATGTTGTGAAGCATGTTTTCATGTGTGGAAGTGTTGAGGATTGTACACTATCCACAGTTTTTTTTACGTCGCAAAATGTGCATGATATCTTGGGAAACATGCTCTTCACATATTGGCAGGAATTTTGACCCATAGGGTTATCGGATGATTTTGCTCAATGGTTTTGGTACACATGATATTGTAAAAATGCTTAACTAGTTGCCTATTTATGTGATTTTATGCATATGGTAGGGTTGATATGTTCAAGTGTGAATTTTGTATAGCTTTTTGAGCATTGCTCCAAACAATCTGGGTATTGTACTGAGAGAAATAAGTGACTTGTAATAAAAATATGAGCAAGTGATTCTTGGTGGACGTAGCCTAAATTTCCTGAACCACATTAAATATTGTAACTGTGTTGTGTTCTTTTGTTTTTTGTACTTTTATTTCAAATCTGTAATATTTTCAGCGTATTAGTTTCTACCATTGTGATTCTGTGTGGGATTGTTCCACTTATTTTATCCCTTATTTCCTAATAAAATCTTAATGATCATCATTGGTAATTTTACTTTAGTTATCTTATGATTTTTAGTCCATGGCTATTTGCAACAAATTAAATGGTTGAAACTGTGCTCGGTACTTATTCAGTAAAAAACATAACCAAATACTACGCTAAATTCCATGAATAAATCTAATAGATTGATAAAGAAAGCATTACTGAACTATGAATTGAAAATACTGTAAATAATTAAATTCTAGTAAATCAAATAAATTCCAAATAATATAACTGAAAAGAGCAAGAGATCATCCCTTCACATTAGAGAGGAGTGGCCCTTGCTCCTCCCCTCTGATCCAGTTTAAAGTTGTAAATCACATAGGTCAAACTTTCCCCTGAATCAAAACTTTATTGAATAGAATAATTTCTTTTACAATAATCCATGAACTAGATTTTTAATCTTACTACAGATTATATTTTATACTCTGAGCAGTACTAGTCACTAAAAAGAGGAGTAATTATTTTGCAATTAATTACAACCAATTAACTAGAATATATCTATAAAAAAAAAAAGTTTGAGGAGTTCCAATTGTGGAAGGACTAATTCATTCTGCATTTAGATCAAATACCTTTTATTTACTATAGATTTAACTTCAGATGAGGTACACAATTGGATCTTAGTTGAGATAATCAATAAACATCAGAAGATATCAAATATTCTTCATTAATTCCCTATAACCATGATGACTATAAGTCTATGAGTTGTTCTTCTTGTCTACTCCATGTCTTCAATCAACTGGTGTTAAGTCGAGATTTCATGATCTTATAGACACCTAAAATCTGCTTACATAGTTTTAATAATAAAATTTCCCTAATTATCCTCTTTCATGACATTTTTGTAATAATTGGCACTTTTTAACTAATTAGCTAACATTCCCCTTTCATTAATTAATCAACCCTTCCCCCATTTTGGATGCCAATTAACGACCTTTTGTTATTTATAATCCACTTCTAAGTGATTAATTAAATATTATTATTTAATTACAACTTCTATTTTAATCAATAAACCCATTTTTTTGGTTAAATTTCCCTCTTACATCACCTGAATCATGTTAATTTTTTTCTAAACCCCCTGTAAATAGCTTCTACAAGCTTATCCCTACATAATAATTAATCACATTTGATTAATTATACTCCTCTCAACTCCCATAAAATACACATCCTTTATTAAACATGCATATCCTTTGCATTTCCTCTTTAGGGTTTATCCCACATCCACCAAATTGATAACCTTTTCCAAACATGCAACCTATATAAATAACCCTCCTCCTTCCTTCTAAACACACACCACACTTTGATTAGTATAAACTATAGAAATTTGTATTTGAGCATTCTTCATTATTTTGGAATAGTTTATTCATCTCTTACATCCATCCTCTCAAATTGAGTATTATGGGAAGTTACAAATATGGCTTTGTAGTCATTTCTTGGTGAGATCTCATCCTTATTATTGATTAAAAAAAACAAAAAATTGATTGCTTAATGATCTAATTAGGTGCATAATTTAAGTAGCAATCACAAAAGAGTAGGAATGGCTTAGCATTTAGTTGTTTGATCATGTTTATGCATTAGAAGTAGTTATTTCCTTTCAGATCTTATCATTATGTTAATGGTAGATTAATTTTTGTTTGAAGCTACTTGGTGGTAGTTTGATTTATATTATCTTAATTAGTTTAGCATGCATACATTTCACATGATTAAGAAATGGAAGAAAAAACATCCATGTGTATGCAATACCCAATTAGAATATTTGATCCTTGTACCTTTTCTTTTTTTGTAATATTTTAATTTTTTTCACTTTTTTTTGTAATATTTGAATTGTTTTGATTTTTTTTAGATTTTTATGGTTTTGTGAAAGTAAAACCATGAAGGGATAAGATAATGAAGATGAATGATTGGGAATTAGGTACCAACAATGTCACTCCATGTGATAGGATCCAACAACAATGTTTCCAATTTCTTTAATGAGGTAGATTATGAGTTTTTTCTTATCAAGTGCAATATTATTTCCAATCTTGATGATCATAGTGAGATCCTATCACTATATAGTTATAATAAACTTTTCGCGAAGAAATTTTGGGTGAATTTGTTGACACTAGCAAATTTTTCCATCACAATCACTTCCACATCTTTCCATCAAGCCATCATTGGTTCTTAACCCCTTATCAAAACAATCGAGAGAGAGATGAAATAATATTTAGAAAGAAAAAAATAAATCAAAACATCAAAAATTAAAATAAAAACAATATATAACTCTCTCTTGGGGTATTTCTAGTATCTCTATTGGGGCTATAGACACGCCTGGATGGCAGCGGATCAATGTATGGCTCTCCTTCCACCCTCTATTCAAAAATTAACTTTCCAAAATAAACCATTCCTACACATTAACTAGTATGTCTTCACTTATTGCTTATCAAATCTTCCATTTAAGAGGTAATTAATTTCCACATGCACACACTGGATCTTGATGAGTAAACATGATTAGTATATTACCAAGTTTTTTTTTACCTTTTTCAAACTCTTGATTTATTCTATATCTTGTCTTGTGATTTGTGCCTTGGGCTCATAAACTTTTCATCACCATTATTCTAGCTACATTTTCCATATCCTTCCATAGCATTCACATTGTTCTTCTGATTTTTTCAAACCATCCATGTGTATAAGATTTCCTTTCTACCATGTTTACGGAAACCTTTTTCCCCTTTTAATAAAACAATCTTCTATTTCTTTTATATCATAGGTTTCTTGGCCATCTTGCACTGGGAGCATGGTCGCTCCTTCTTAGAACTTCATTGGTTTGAGTTCATCATCATATTGAACCTATCCTTCGTGGCCTTGATCCACCATATATTCTTCTTGTATATATGTGGAAAGATTTTCCATTGTATATTCCAATCTCTTACTAGGGGAATATTTGCATCTTCATTCTTCCTATACATAGATTTGGAAAAATTAAAAAAAAAACATCATTAAAACTCCAAAAAATGGTATAATTCCAAAACTCAAAAAATTCTAAATAGTGGTAAAAATGTTAAAACTCCTAAAAATTCACAAAATTAGTAAACACAACATTTAATCAATTGAATTTTTCAAAAATAATGTCCTCAAACATAAAAAAATATCCTACAAAACATCTCTCTTCCATTCTCACATGTTCTTGCATGTGACTTACAAGTCATTTTGGACTACCTCCAATAACAGAAGTTGGTTCCCCTGCTATGTCTATACTTCCTTTCACGAATGAGTTACATGGTAATGTTTCATAAGTCCCATATATGTTTTCACGGGACTTCCCTGTCCTTTTTTACTCACTTTGCAATCTACTATTGTTTGGGGTGTCATCTTTAACCCTTGTTGTATAACTCGAATAGGTGGAATCTAAAGCTAGATAATAAAAATATTGGTACAATTGTATTGAACAATTTTTTTTTAACGTACGTATCTATACTTTTTTGGTTGTTTTTATTCTTTTTCACTTTCTTATAAATCATTGCATTTTGTATGTTGCTTGGAGTTATTCCTTACATGTATATATATAATAAAAATCCTATGATGTAGATCATTAATAAAAATGATGAAATAAATTTGTTTTTTATATAGCTGGACGAAAGTTATTTCTATTCACTTCATCCCCATTCTTCTTCATTATCATGTCTTATCACTATCAATTTTTCTTCAACAACACCTGGGGCAATAGGGATTATATTTATCCCTCCTCCCATCCTTTTTGCTTCTATCCATTTCCTTCATATTTTTGATTGTCAATTGACCTCTTTCCTCACCCAATCGACACTCAAGGGGGCATCCTTCATTCTACTAATTTTTCTTCTATCACTTCAAATAATTTGTGTCTGTAATTTTCTACCATCTTTGAAGTGGTGTCACCTACACCACCCCAAAGAGGGGAAAATGTAGACACCTAAAATATGCTTACACAGTTTCAATACTAACATTGCACTAATTATTCTCTTTCCCATCATTTTCATAATAATTAGAACTTTTTCACTAATTAGCTAACATTCCCCTTCTTATTCATTAATTAATGACCTTTCATTAATTAATTAACCCTTCCCCATTTTGTATGCCAATTAACGACCTTTTGTTTTCTATAATCAAATTTTAAGTGATTATTTAAACGTTATTAGTTAGTTACATTTGTTATTTTAATCAATAAACCCATTTTATTGGTTAAATTCCCCTCATACATCCCTCGAATCATGCTAATTTTCCTCTAAATAGCTTCTACAATCTTATCCCTACCTATTAGTTAATCACAATATATTAATTAGACCCCTCTCAACTACCATAAAATGCATATAATTTATTAAGCATGCATATCCTTTGTATTTCCTTTTTAGGGTTTATCCCACATCCACCAAAATTCTAGCCTTACTCAAACATGCAAGCTATAGAAATAACCATCCTCATTCCTTCTAAACACACACCACACTTTTATTAGTGCAAACTAGAGGAATTTTGATTTGAGCATTCTCCATTTTTTTGGAATAACTTCATCTCTTGCATCCATTCTCTCAAATTGAGTAGTACGGAAATATCCAAATATGGATTTGTAGCCATTTCTTGGTGAGATCTCATCCTTATTCTTGAGATAAAAAAGAATTATTTTCTTAATGATCTAATTAGGTGGATACTTTAAGTAGCAATCATAAAAGATCAGGAATGGCTTAGTATTTAGTTATTTTTATCATTTTTATGCATTAGAAGTAGTTATTCATTTTAAGTTCTTATCATGATGTTAATGGTAGATTAATTTTTCTTTAAAGATAATTTGTATTATTTTCACTTATATTATCTTAATTATTTTAGCATGCATATAGGTTTTCATAATTTGCATGATCAACTAGTATCAGGCTGAGATTGCATGGCCCTCATAATTAGCATGATGATTGAAATGGTAGCCCACCTTTCATGATCCTCTCATTGTGTAAAATACTGTGCTACCTACATCAACTCAACAAATTTCCATCTAAGTTATTTTATTTCCTTATTTTCATGATTCATTCATTCCAAGAGAGTCTTCATTAGTTATTTAATCGAGTCCTGTGCTCCACAGCGAGTCCTGCACTTTAAAGTGGGTCCTGCATTGGTCCATAGTTTATTCCTTTGATGACTTAATATATTCTCTTCAAATGCATTGTTAATACACATAAAGATTCATTTAACCCATTTTTTAGAAGTAAACACGTGATGAAAATAACAAGGTTATGCATAACACTTCCTTTCAAAATATAATAAAGTATTAATTAAACAATGTATATATCATAATTAGTGCCAAATGATTACATGACAAAAACAAGGGTTTATGTAGGATTTTGGAGGGATCATCACTCCCCAAAACTAATATTTATTAGGTCCTAATGCTATCTATTCAAGTTATTAATAATTTTTGAGCAATTATACTCATCGGTAAAAGTAATCAATCTCTCATCTTGCTCTGTATTACAAAAACCAAAGAACTTGATGACTATTTCTCTCCATGATTTGTAACTAGTTTTAGGATGATCCTAATTGGTATTCCATGAAGTCACAAAGGCTATCAAAAATTAAGGTTCGTACCTCATACTAATCCATTTTTCCTGCATCTCTAGACTAATTTTGCAGAGGTCATTGGCCCTTTTCAATGACTAGCGGAGATTAGTTGGAGATATAACCTACTTACTTTTCCAAGACTCTGGAATCAATCCATACCTCAACTCAAAAGAAATAAAATTAACATTAAATGTTGGGTTTACATTCTCCCTGAAGTCTAATATACAAGTTATATTTTCTTTGTACTTTACCACCAATTACAAATAATAAACTTACGACTGAAACCTTTTGAAAAATATAATTGGAGAAGGTAAATCATGCCTCAATAACAGGCATATATTAACTTCATCCATATATTATCCATGACCGGTTATAATTTATTTTTCTTCCCAATAGAATATATCTTAATTATTTCAAAATAGAGGGTCCCAAAATTAACTAGTTTCCCCTCCTCTGCAATTCCTAAAATATGATTAATGATAGTAGGGATGAACAAATTTTTTTTACCTTTTACTTTGGCATGTCCCTCCTTAATATTATTTACAAAATATTATATCCTTCTTGGTTTAAATTATTCATATTCTAGCATAAAATCTAGCCACCCCAATTTCTCAAAAATTTCTACTAATTTTATATTAAAGAGAAATTCCACAAAATTTGTAGGTTCATGTCAGAGTCTAATTCCCTTGGTTAACGATTAAAAAAGAGAAAGTAATTACACAATGTTGGAAGGGAGTGAAGTACATGAATGGGGAAGTAATGAAATGGGAATGAAAATATTTCTAGCACAAGAATGATACTGGTAGCAGTGTAGAGGTGAAATGGCATAAATAGAAAGTGGGAAAAATAGGGGGCAAAAATAGTTTTATATGGAATGACAAAAAGTGGGAAATTTTTAACAAGTCCCATTGTGAAAGTGATAAAGTGGGGAGTAATTTGGTACATGTGGGAGATTAATTTGGGAATAAGTGGAATATTTATTAGGATATGTGGTACGTGAGAAAATGTTAGGAATGGGGGGAAATCATAAATTCACACAAGTGCAATAATGATCATCTCGTAAATTAAACTTTAAAAAATTTAAGAAAAGAATAATTATGCATACCTAATCAATTTCACTTCTCAAATCCAATAGGCTATCATTTAAATTATTTTTTTTTTCTCCCTCCACATGTTTTTCCTCATTTATTGATTGCATGATTAATGGGTGGTGTCTGCCATTGCTTGTTTTTAACCACCTGTAATTATTATTTTTTCAATTGTATTTTTGTTAGAATTAATGACCCTCACTTATAGTTTTTCGTTGATTAATTCATAGGATGACAATAGCCATTGCTGATTTTCAACCATATCCTTTTTATTCTTGTTGATAACTAATTTATTTCTTAACTGAATTGGACAAGGAGAATTTGCCTACAAAAATTGGAGTTGCACTTTCTTGTAGCATGTTCTAGAATTCCTCTTTAGATGTTAGTTTTTGGTATAGCCTCAATCTATGGCCATTAACTAGCATTACTTTTCTTTCACCATAAATTAGAATCAACTGATCTCTTCCATTGTTGAATAATTCCTCAATTTGGAATGGACCCATCCACCTTGTTTGCAATTTTCCTTTGAATTGCTTGTAGTTTGAATCAAATAGTAGAGACCAATTTCCTTTTCAAAAATCTCTTTGATTAATATGATTATCATGTCATACTTTCCTTGTTTGTTGGATGATTTCTATCTTATGTAATGCTTTTAGAATCATCTCATCCAAATCAATTAGTTATAAAATCCTTTCTTGTTATGCTTATGATAAATCATTTCCCATTTCATTTTTTTTAAGGTCTAAATTTAAAATCTAGAGGAAGAATAGGATTCTTCCCATAAATCAACTCATAAGGAGTGAATCTTGTGGTTGAATTCAAAGTAGTATTGTAGGCCCATACTGCTTTAGGTAACTTTTGAACCCAAGTTTTCCTTGATATATATACTGTCTTAGTTAGGATATTCTCCAACTCTTTGTTAGTAACTTCCACTTGACCATTCGACTGTGGATGGTATGGGGATGACTTCTTGTGATTAAACTAGTATGTTTCCATAAATGAACTAATTACACCTAACATAGAATGTGGTATTTTGTTTGAAAGAATGGATCTTGGTACTCCAAACCTTTGGAAGATGTGTTCATATAAATATTATACAACTTTTTCATCCTTTGCATAGTGGAGATCATACACCTCAGCCCAACTTGTAGCATAATTTGTACAAACCAATATGTACTCCTTCTCTTCATAATTTGAGTCAATTGGTCTAATGAAATCCAATCCCCACTTTTCAAATGGTTCTAACACAACTTGAGGTTGGAGTGGCATCTCAGATGTAAATTTTGGCTTCCCCGTCCTTTGACAATGATCACACATCCATGCATACTTTTAGACATCTTTGTACAAAGAATACCAATAGTAACTTGCTCCCAAAAACTTTGTCGATCGTTCTTTTAACTGCATAATGTCCTCTTGATGGATCATCATGACATGCCCTACATATGTCAAAGATATCATCTTCAAATACACACCTTCATAGAATATGGTTAGGTCTAGATTTAAAAAGTATTCCATTTAGCCATGTATACATCACACTTTTTTTAATCCATTGGTTTATTTTCTTATGTGTGAATAATTTTGGGAACTTCCATGTAGCAAATTAGTTATCCATATTTGCAAACCAAGGAGAGATAGTGGAAATTGAAAACATATTTTCAACTTGAAAAATCATCATTAACTATTGCTTTGTACCTGAAATTTTTAGTCTTGAAATAAAATAAGCCACCACATTTGATTTCCATGGCTTGTAAATAAATTTAATATTAAAATCTTGTAATAACAAAAACCACCTTACAATCATACGATGCACTAAAGGTTTATTCATTATATTCTTAATAATAGAGTGGTCAGTGTGAAAAATCACTTCATAACCTGTGATATAATGGTGAAACTTATTAATTGCATAAACAACTGCAAGAAATTTCTTCTCTATGTTCATGTAGTTCCTTTTAGTAGGGGAGATTTTTTTACAAATATAGTAAATAGTATGCATCACTTCTTCTTCCTCTTGTTGTCTAAGTACATCCCCTACTGTTTCATTGGAAGCATATGTTTGTATATGAAAAGGAAGTTTCCAATTTGGTGGCCTCTTAAAACCAGGGTATTTTGTTTAATTTGTCCTTGATAATGTCAAAGGATTGTTGGTGTGCCTCTTTCCATTAAAATTTAGATTCTTTAATTAGGAAAGAAAACAATGGAGAGACTATGTTACTGAAATCTGAAATAAATCTTGTATAGTAACCAACATGTCTAAGGAAGATTCTTACCTCCTTTTTATTTGTGGAATATTGGAGTTTTATAATGATACTAACATTATCTGGATCTACTTTTAATCCTTTGGCTGAATCATGATGGCCTGAAACTATCTCTTGCTCCATCATGAATAAATATTTTTATGGTTTAAGGATAACCAATGTTTTTCACTCCTAGAAAGGAATTTTTCTAAATTCTCAACTTCATATTTGAATTATTCCCCATAAATAGTGAATTCATCCATGTAAATCTCAACAAAATCATGAGTGACATCTGTAAAGATTTCTAACATGGTTCTTTGAAAAGTGGAAGGAGCATTACATAAGAAAAAAGGTAATACCCTATAAGAAAATGTTCCACATGGGCAGGTAAAGTTGCTGTTATATGGATCCTCTGGTGTTGTCATTATTTTATTTTACCTGTTGAACCCATCAAGAAATGAGAAATAGTTTTTCCCAGATAGATTATCTAGGACTCGATCAATGATAGGCAAGGGAAAATAATCACGATGAGTTTCCTTGTTTAACTCCCTATAATGCACATAAAACCTCCATTTTCCATTATCATTAGGAACTATTACTAATGAGGAAACCCACTGGCTATCTGAAATTGGGTAAATGAATCCTACCCTAAGAATTTTTTCAATTTCAGGTTTTTACAATGTCTCTTAAAGAAGGGTTTATCTTTCTTTGTGGTTGTCTGACTAGTCTGGAGTCCATTTTGTAAATGTGGTGTGTTCAAATATTGGGGTGAATATCCTTCATATCACTATATTACCAAGAAAAGGCTTGAGGATAAGAGCATAAAAGTTTAAATAGGGTATTCTCTTCCTTACTATTCAACCAACTATTGAATGCCAATGTTTTTCTTGGGAAAATGGGTAATTACTTGATATCTAGGTGGAGATCATTTTTAACGAGCAACTCTCTCAATAATGCATTCAACAGGAACCTGTAAGGAAGTAATATTTGAATGGAAGTGATGTTGTGAAAGATAGAATCAGTAAAATCTATGTTTTGTGAAAAATTGCAGATGATAGGTTGATTATTCTCATCCATCATGTCATCTCTGGTTCCATCTAGTTGAAGCACGAGAGTAAAATTTAGTTCACTATAAAAGTTGTGTTAAAGCGCAAGACTCATAATCATCAATCTAAATTTTTTTTGAACGTTCCTTAATTATGACCATGGCCAGAGATGAAACCATATCTTCTAATTAATTTGTACCATCCTTCCACCATTTTTAATCTTCTCTAGAAATATTTTGCGGCTGTATAGATGGATAAATTATTTGAATCATTTACATTTTTAATCACCATATTTCAATTCCTACAATCTATAAGAGTGGTAGAATTGGCCAACCAAGGGTGTCCTAGGATCAACGAGAATCCAATTTTCCTATTCTTTGTATTTGTGACCATAAATTCTACTGATTAATCACATAACTCAATGGTTATGGTAACATCTTCTATAATCCATTTTGGCTTGGATAGATATGGGTCTACCATTTGTAAAACTATTGAGGTTGATTGCGGCTCATGGAGAGATAATATGGACAAGGTGTTTATGGTAATCACATTAATACCACCTCCTAAATCAATTAGAATATTTGTAATATGCACACAACCTATGAAAATTGTAACAATAACACTTCAAGGGTATCCGTATTTTTGAGTGGTAATATTCTCTTCCAGTATACTAGTTAGTTTCCCTTCAACATGGATTATTTAAGGCTGATTCCTTCTTTTACCCAAATTTTTAAAACAAATTTCTTTAATGGTTTTATTCAATTATAGAATTTACTTAAGAGATTGAAACAGAGGGATTCCAATACTCAATTTTCTCAATCCTTGAATGAGCTCTGAATATGGTTTTTCATGAGTTACAGTGTTGGGTTTTTCCAAAAGTATGGATGGAAAAGGAATATCATAGTTTAGTTCAAGTGTTTCATCAACAACAAGACTCGATTGCATCTATTCTGACTTTTCTTCATCTTCAAGTATTTCTTCTATAATATGAGGTGATGGTTTTGAGGTAACATTCACTAAACACAAACATATGTTTCTGTAGTCCACAAAATTTATTGTGGGTTTTTTTTAATTCCACAGTATATGTTGGGTATCATGCCTCAACTTTTTAGGGTTCACCACAATATGAGCTGGAATCTATGGCTAGGTAGTTTGTTCAGACGAGGTACTAATTTTAGGCCCAAGTAAACAAATCTTGTTGTTCTTAGGGTTTGATTTCATTATAATATTGTTTCCCTGATCCTTGGGGTACATTACATTATTTTTATAATTAAGGATTAAATTGTTGAAATGATGTAATGTTTTGAGTTTTGAGTATGTTGTCACCCTCGAATTTCCCTTTAATTTTTAATTCTAAAAATTGCAAAAATTTTGAGTTGGTGCCCTTTAAAGTATACTTGAAAATAGGTATTTTTTGAATTTGGAACCTTCTAAGGACTTTTAGACTCATGAAAATCATTACATCAGATGGGGAAATTTCTTCCCCTTTCCAAAAAGGTAAAGAATTCCTCCTAACTCCTTGTACTTTTAAAGTTATGGCTCGGCAGGCAATAAGTTGGAAAATTTTCCCTTTGGTGGACTGACAGAGATGCGGAGGTATTTGTGAACTTTGATCTTTTTTGCAAAAGCTAAGTTGGAAATATTTGTCCATGTGAGCCTATGGGGAGAATTGAAACAAAAATCCTATAAAGACCGTAATCATTCAAAGGCCACCACGTGTCCAAAGAGCCGATGCGAAGCAGCGGGGCCAATGGAGGTAAACAAGTTTTTGTGCCTCTTTTCCAAAGAAGTGAAAATGATGCAACTAGAGCTGCACACCCATTTCCAACTAGATTGTACCACGTGTCCACACTGAATCAGAGTAGTGGGCCAGTGGAGGTAAATGAGATTTTGCACCATTTTGCAAGAAGGAAAGGTCAAAATGTTTAGAATTGCACCACAACCTCATTCCCAGTCACAGCTTGCCACATGTCCAAGTAAAAAATTCAAGGCGCGGTTATGGGGAAATTTGTTCCAAAGTGCCAAAACACAATAAATTCATGAAAAAATGAAAGGGGCTTTCCCCACATGCCCACTCCCATCTTCTCCTTCCATGTGGATGGTTCTGATTCAAATGTTTTAACAACAAATCGATGGTTCATATCAAAACTGGAAAAAAAAAAATGAAATGTCTATGTATTCATGTAAATTAGTTTTTCCACCATGGTTTTTATTCTCAAATGGATGATTTTGAAAAGGGCGGAGAAGGATGAAATCTGTTTGCAAACCATTTTTCTCACCTGGAGGAAGGTTATAACCACTTTTCATGAGCTATTTGATGGTTTCTGGAAGTCGTTGTTGGGGTTGGAATTTTGATATGTCAAGACTATAATTTTGAACCAAAAAGAATAAATACAAGATCTTCCCTTTTAATCCTTTGTTTCTATTTCTTCCTCTGCTCTATTTTGAGAATCATTTAATCTCTAATATGCGAAGAAAATCTGTGTTCTTGTGAATGCAATTTCAAATAACTTTGTGTCTGTGGGATTGTATCTGGTAAAAATGTGAATGGTTCTTCTCTATATGTCACTTTTCCAATTTAAATAAGGGTTTTCTATGCAATATCTTTTCCCTATAAGTATTTCCTTCTCCTCCCTCTATCCTCTCCTTCATTCCTCTATCCTCTTGTGTTGATAATTTTTCCTTATAGAAAATGCATTTCCAGGATATCAGAAGACCACAAATTGATGAAAGTTGTACATTTGTATATACTTTTATCATTTTCTTTCAATAAGGGAACATCTCCCATCAAATAGGAGGGACTTGTTTGGGTAAGTGCACCAAGTTGGGGGACAATTAAGTGGACATCAAATCCTGAATTCTACATTAAAAACAACTGTTGGCTTTGTAGAAATACTGATTTTTGAAGTGAATAGAATAGGATAAATATCATTTTATAATTTTTTACTAATAGTAGGTCTTTAAGACACTTTTTCCCGTGAATGTTTATGTCTACGTTTAAGACTATAAATTTTGTTTCACTTATCAGAATGTGATAAAAGTTATACCATCCCAACTATGGTAAAATTATATACATGTTCAAAAAAAAAATTATTTTATTTCAATATTTTTTGATGAAGTTATGGTGGGCAAACAAAAAGTGCTCTGTTTTCTTTATGTTTTCATACCACTTTCATGGAAAAAAATCATAAAAAAATAAAATATTACTCAAAAAAGTACAAAATAAAATTCATCCCAAGATAGATAGTGGCATCTAACTTCTCACCAAAGGAGGAAAAATATATATCAATTTTAGGTCATCCAAATTGTGGGCAAACGGACTATAATCTTATGTGTTTTTTTTAAAAAAAATACCAAGTCATTGAATTTTGAGTGTTTAATAAAGCTAATCTTGTCCATTTAAAAAAAAAATTAGTATTTTAGAAACTAGATTCCTGTTACGATTCATATTAATATAAGTTTTTCTTATTTTGAGTTTATGTATTGCTAATAATCCCTACAAGTTCATATTATGTTGTTATTTACAATATGACGTCCACGTATAACCCCTTTTTTGTCCCCCAACCTTGCTGCAATTACCCGTTTGTCCCTTGACTGTGGATTCATCCCAAGTACAAATCTGAAACCCAACAGAGTCGATGATTTCTGATAATAATTCGGTGGTGCATTTCACTTTGGACTCCATTCCTGAGGGACTTGTTGAGCCTAAGGCTGGGGGTATGACCATGGTGCATTCCATTGTTTTAGAACCCCTTTTGTTTTTAGGTGCACAGGATTGGGTTTGATTAATTAAAAAATTCCTCCTTCCTCTGAGCCATATAATTTAGCTCAAATTCATTTTTTGTGTTCTGATTTAAATTATTCTTCAGTAAGGGAAACAATCCACATTAGTCTGTGGCATACTTCACATCGCAGACAAGGAAGATGTAGGTCTTATTGAAGGGACATTAATTAATCCCATGTTTTTTCCTACATATTAGACAGTATAGGAACAACGGCTCTGCATTCCTGGCTTTCTTGCTATCCAAGGTTTTGTTAAGTTGGACCAAGAGGTATGTTCTTAAATTTTTAATTTCCTCTTTTAGTTTGGATATGTCGCCATAGCTAATTTTCCCATTCTATCTTTGAATATTATGGCGAGTTCAGCAGTAGTTCCTACATATTTAAATGATATTAGTAAATTCTAATTTTTTCATGTCTCCTTTTTGCATTATATTGAAGGCTTCTTGTGTGTCTCCATCCAATCCCTTAAGGAATAAAGTTTTAAGAGGATTGATATCAAGACCAGTGCCACACCTCCTATGAAAGAAGTGAAACTTATCAAGATAGTCATCCACACTCTCATCCTCCTTTTGTTGGATCCTAAAGAATTGTTCCCTTATATCCCTCACCCTATACTAATCTTTATTATTTTATAAGAAAGGTAATTCCATCTCCTTCCAATTGTGGATGGAGTTAGGGTTTAAGCCCATGAACCATATCATGGTTGATTCATTTAGATTTTAAGGAAATAACTTAATCTTTTGGGTGTCTGAGGTATAATCATAGGTTTAGCATAGGACTTAGAACTCAAATAGGAATTGGTTAGGATCTTCTGAAACTATTCCCATGAAGGTTGGTATAATTGAAGGAAATATATTATTCACGGGGGCTTGATCATTAGGTTCCAATTGTAAGGGAAAGGTAAATGTCCTTCCAAGTGGAGGGTTAAAATTATTGGCACCATTGGGGTTTTCTACTCCATCATCCATCCTTTCTTGTAGAAAAATTTGTTCCATATGGTTTTTTTGAG
Source organism: Taxus chinensis (assembly GCA_019776745.2). Classification (NCBI taxonomy): domain Eukaryota; kingdom Viridiplantae; phylum Streptophyta; class Pinopsida; order Cupressales; family Taxaceae; genus Taxus; species Taxus chinensis. The sequence goes on from CM034154.1 coordinate 9,272,581, forward strand.
GAGGTTTTTGTAAATTGATTTTAATAAATCCACCTCTACGATATCTAGGTCTAAACATAAAATCCTATCATACTGAGGATAGTACCCTAACTACCAGTGCTTAACTGATTGCTTGTGTTTCACATACTACAAAGCACAAAAATAACCTTGTTGTCACTATGATATATTCTACTTCAAAACAAAGAGTTCAGAAAAGAAATTTTCTAAATGGAAATTTATTGGGAAATCAGGTATCACTTCAAGTCAGTACCTTAATATTTAGTAACACCTTGAGAATTCCCTAGAAATGGTGCCAAAAAATGACGAGCATCATTGGTACTCGTACTTTAGTTGTCTTATGATTTTCAATCTAGGGTGGTGTCCATGGCTATTAGCAACAAAGGAAATGATTGAAAATGTACTTAATAATTATTCACTAAAAACATTAACCAAATACTATGCTAAATTCCATGATGAGATGAATTAGATTAATAGACAAAAAGATTACTAAACTTTGAATTAAAAATACTGAAAAACAATGAAATTCTAGTAAATCAAATAAATTCCAAATAATAGAAGTGAAATGAACAAGAGATCATCCCTTCACATTTGAAAGGACTGGCCCTTGCTCCTTTCCAATAATCCGGTTTAAATTTTTAAATCACACAGGTCGAAATTTCCTTTGAATCAACACTTTATTGAATAAAAGAAAATATTTCACAGTCATCCACAAACTAACTTTTTAATCTTACGACAGATGCTCTTTTATACTCATATTAGTACTAGGAACTCTAAAAGAGGACTAATTATTTTAAAATTAATTACAACCACTTAGCTAAAATATATCTATTACAACAACTAACTATTTGAAGAGTTATAATCGTATAAGGACTAATGCATGACTCATTTAGATCAAATTCATTTTGTAAACTATAGATTTAACTATAGTTGACGTCCTTGATTGACTCTTAGTTGAGATAATCATGCAACTCCATAAGATATCAAATATTCTGCATTAGATCCCTATAATCATGATGACTATAAGTTTATAAGTTGTTCTATTTGTCTACTCCATGTCTTAAATCAACTATTGTGAAGTCAAGATTGCATGGTCCTCATCATTTGCATGATTAACTGGTGTTAAATCAAGATTTAATGGTCCTCGTAATCTACATGATGGTTGAGATGGTAACCCATGTTTCATGACCCTATCATTGTATCAACTAGTGTGCCATCTACATCAACCTGCCAAATTTCCATCCAAGTTATTTTCCTTATTTTCTCAAGTTCTTTATTCCAATTGATTTTGCATTAGTGCTTCATGCGAGTCTTACACTCCATAGTGAGTCCTGCGCTAATGCATGAGCGAGTCCTACGCTAGTGCATAAGTGAGTCCTATGTTGGTCCATAGTTAGGTCATGTGATGACTTAAGATATGATCTTCAAATACATTGTTAGTACACATAAATATTCATTTAACCCTCTTTTGAAGAAGCAAACACAAGATGAAAATAACAAGCTTATGCACAAATTTTCCTTTCAAAATATAGTAAAGTATTAATTACAAAATGTCAATATCATACTTTGCATAAATGACAATTTCCTATTTAAATGTTCTTTGTTTTAACTTGGTTAACCTCATAGAGATTATTATGAAGGTTTGATTACTAGAAATCTTGTTTGGAGGAGGTTTAATATTTATGCCCTATAGTATCCTTCTCTTTTTGCAATAGTTTTGGACCAAAGATGGGTTCTAAGGGACACACCCTTGCTTGGAAGTAAAGGAACCCCGTGGAAGGTGTAACTTATATTTGTATGCTTTTTCCCCTACCTATTTCTGTGACTTATGGGATGAAGTCAAATCTAAGGGGAGGGGGATGTAATGCCCACTCCTCTTCGACACTTGTTTTACTATGATTTTTATTATTGTGGACTAAGGACATGGACATTGTTTTTATATTTTGATTAGCAAACATTTATAGATGGACATTATCAATACGTTATGACTTATACTATAGATTGTATGGACTATTAGTAGACAATCGTAGATGATGATCTAGTATTGTTTCATTGTATACTGATGTTCTCAATTTTGATGATGATAATTATATTTGGATGTTGGACTAAACTTATGATCTTACTGATGATATGACTTATAAAAAATTTAGATGTTATGTGATTACAAATAATTGATAGAAATTCCTAATTTTGATATAGATACATGTATGATGTTGTTGGATGATATGTATGTGTGTTTTTATGTAGCGCACCTCTAAAACCAGCTGCCAATGACTAGAGGAATATTAAAATAATTTAATCTGATGAGATTTGATAGCCATGTGTTGGTGTGGGAAGTTAGGATTTTGGGGCTCTAGAAGTGTGATGGAGAGAGACACATCCTGCATGTCATTCAAACCTATATTTTTCCTTACACAATAATTCAACACTTTATTTTGGATCCCATGTGTTAATCACATGAAACCCAAGCCAAAGTTGAAAATTTAGTAGTAATTGGATAATTGCAGAGAGGAAAAACAAAATGTGGCGTGGAAGTTTAAACTCTTCTAAACGGCACCCTCACTAGTAGATGTCAAAAAATCAGTACTATTACTGGTTTGTTTGTGCCTGCATGTAAAAATAAATATAAAACCAATATATCATTGTTTTAATTTACAAAAAATTGTTGATGTGGGAGTTGTGTTGTTTCTGAAACGGGTTCAATTATCTCTAAGATGAAATCAACTACAGCAAACTGTTATTTTGTTTGTTGTGCGCAAAAGAAGAAAGAGACTGAGGATCTAGAGGCATGGATTATTTTTGTTCTACATTCACTGTAATCTTGGTGCACCATCTTTGAGGCAGAAAATGGCCAACACTTCATTTTCCTGCCCTATACCTTGCTTTCTGAGTTGTTCTATTTATTAATACATTTAAATTACCTTGCTTTCTATCTCACATGTATGCCTCTGCAGGATTTTGTCTCGTTCATTCTTTCATGCGTGTTTCTTTCTACCAGCATCCTCCCATCCTGTTCTAAAATGGGGGTTTTTCTAGATTTTGTAGTTGCAAGTGCTCCGATAGATATGTATACAAGTGTGGAAGCATGAACTTTCGGCATTGTGGTAGCTAGTTGAGAGGTTATAAGACTCTTGTGAGGGAAACGTGCTATGTTCGACCTCTACAACAAAAGGCACAAATCATTCAAAGAATTTTCTCTATGAAATAAATGGGGTCTGATTTGGACTATGAGAAAGCTCAGATTTGAAGCTTGGCTTCATATTTTGGCTTCGACGATCAAGTAGTGAACACTTTTTTCGATCAATTACGCCACCTCTATGGGGATGATGGACAAGATTTAATTTTAGTTGAGCATTACTATGATGACTACCTTGCAATGTTGGCTGATTTCACACAAGTTAATGAAGATTGGGATGTCGTGGGACGTTCTGAGTATGGTTTCTGTTTACTTGAAAACAATTATACTGATGGAGCTATTGAACATCAAGACAATGAATTTCATGAGGCTGAAGAGAACTCAATTTACAAATAAATTATACCTAACAGCATTGAGGAACATATTCCTAATGACAAGAACTTTCTAAGTAGTGGATCTGATCAGGAGAGCACAAAAATAGGGTCTTACTCTTGTTATAATGACATTACGATAATTTGAAAACCCAAAAAAATGTAACCACAATTGTAATATTGTGGTTCCAATTTCTTCTAGTAGCAAGGATCCCCACTTTAATACCAAAGGATAATGGAAAAAGGCTATTTTACAGCTCCACAACACTGGGTGTATACCCTATTCCATGATGGTGAAAGAAACCTGATTCGGTGATTGTGAATCTAAGATAAGTGGCTCAAGAAAGTATAAGATGGAGATGGGAAACTGCTACCAGAAAGGATTATTGATATGCCTTAGGCATAATCTTTGAATAAAATGCAATGGTGGAATGGTGGATGCGTGCAACCATTTGACAAAATTCCTAGCTAAGATTCAGTATTTATCCCCATAATTTCGACCAGCTTCGTTCCTCCAGGCATGGTTCATATCTCGTTATCTTTTATAATTCTTGTTTTTTAGTTTTTTATTTGGAACAAAATAAAATTTTAAACCATAGGATTAGTATAGATTTGATTGTTTTAAATAGAATTGTCTTCAAAACAATAGGATGTTATAAGGTAACTTACGCAATTCAAATTATCCTTTGTAGACAACCATGAATTCAAACCCTCATTTCCGATGATTTAGAAAACTTCATGACCAAACTAGATTGATACAATACCCCTTTTTATTGATAGGTTATGGTTGAGTTCCCTATAAATATGTTGAGCATTTTCATTGTTAAAACTAGTAAATTAGAATTTTTGAAGACATGTAAAGCAATGTTTGTAAATCCAGAGAAGAGATTTTAAGTTTATTTTGTGTTCCTTTTTATGTGAGGAGTCACTTCAAGCCATAGATCGTCCATGATTTATCATTTGTGCTCATTTTGAAGCTCCTCTAGGAGCCCTGTTTCCTCATTTTGCACTTTTTGGAAGTAGTTAAAATTGAAAAGTTGGGTATCATATCATGTCGCTGTTTGGACCCTGAACAATGAAATGTTTGTCCACCTTTGCAAACCCCTACTATTTTTACTTAACAATTACTTGGAACCTTCAATTTTGGAAAATCACTTTCCTGGTTAGTTTGGCAAGGGGGTTTCATAGGCCTCTAGTCATTGTTGTTTCACTAGGTCAAACTTGGCCGATTATGACTAGTGGCTCAGGAAAACTGATCACCATTTGCAACTCATTTTCTAGTTGTCAATTTCGTTAAATATGACGTATTCTCTATACATAAGAGGGCATGTAGGAATCTTCTCGTTGATAGGCTAACCATCAAAATTTTGTTTTGGATGTGGTTTTCTGAGCCCTCGAGCTAACTTTTGATCATTTGCAACTAGGCCAATTACGACCGATGGCCTCAGAAAACTAGCCGCCAATCATAAACCGTTCGCCAGTTCTGAATTCTGTCAATTATTGTGAATGCTTGGTGTATAAGAAGGACACGTAGAAATTTACCGTGGTGTGTTAGGTCACTGAAGAACAACATTTGAAAGTTGTTTCTTAGCCTCCGAGCCTAAATTGAACATTTTCACAAGTAGCATGAAAAGGTAAAAAAAAAGTTGTAGGACCCCCTGTCGGGTTACCAAACCACTGTGGAAATTTATTGACACTTGTAAATAAATTTTTGAAACTCTAACATGTTGACTTGTTGTGTGAAATTGAACTTTTGGCAAAATAGTGTTTCTCTCTCTTCCCTATTTCTTTATCTCTCCTTGGTTACGAAATGAAGTGAAATGAAATGAACTGAATACATGTCTCTAGCCCTTTTCCTTTCGAATGAAAATTATTATTATTATAATGTAAATGGGAGACTAAATAACATTAATTATGCTAGATTAGGGTGGATTCCATGCCATCGATTTATCACAGATTTCATGCTCACATGGTTTTGCAGGATGCAAGAAAGATGGCGAAACAACGTGGTTGAAATTCATTGCGTATTATTTTAATTATTATATGTTATTGGAAAAATTTAGTATGTATAATGTATTGTCATGTTACAAAAATGTTTATATTTGAAATTTGGTAATATGTATGAGATTGTACATTTAGGATGCCTTGGGAAATGTGCATTTAATCATAGGTGCCATTTCACTTCAGATTTACGTATGGTAAAAAAAACATTGAATATATGTGTTAAATGAAATTGAATCTAATAGCTTATAGTGAAATTCCATTGTGCAATTGAGGGTTAAATAATTGGTGTGTTGTGTTCTTTACCTTTAAAATGCAATAAAGAAATCTAAATGAAATAGTCAACCCTAATACAAAATTCATGCATAACTAACCCTCATGTGATTTCCCTTAGCATAGAAAACTAAAACATTAGAATGAACATATATCTTTACATCTGATGGCACCTTCTATCTTAAGTAGATAAGAGCCCATATTTGAGTTTATCGACATAACTCGTATGCTCACCGACATTGTTGTGAACCCGACAGCTACGAACAACATAGTTTAACTTTTTCCTGGTGTATTTCGTCCCCTCTTTGGATTGATAATGGGATGTGTGGTAAAGATAATGTGATTTTATTAAGGTACTACTCAAGGGGAAAACAACTCTAAATATGAATTAAAAACCTCTTGGGTGAAACACGTGTAGAGTCAACTTTAAGATTTGGGATTAGAAATGAACTCAATAATCAATCTCATTTATCATTGGGCTTGATGGTGAAATACTAAGGGTTAATTTTGAAAGTTATAAACTTATTAAGTTATGATTATCTGGTGAAAATTAAACCATAGGATGATGTGTTTGGATAAAGGTGAAATTTAGATCATTCATATAATGTGCATAAACCATCTTGTGGTGAGGGACTACACTTCCTGACGTGTGATTCCTAAGGTGAACCGTAATCCTCTATAGGAAGGATTACTCCCTCTTGTTCTCCACTTTCCCTAATGTGTATTGAATGTACATTGTGAAACTAGGTAATCATGTTCTTGAGGCAATTCCCTAGGATGAGAGCTAGTAGGCTCACAAGCATGCAAATGTCCTTATACCAAATGGGTTACTCAACAAATTTCAAAATGCTAATTAAATAAAATTAAGTGAAATCATTTTAAGATGACTATAATTGATTTGAGTGGGCCCTATTTTTTAGGTACCTACAGATGGAAACACTAGTGTGAATCCCTTTAAACCTCACTCAAACAAGAGTTCTAGTTTGACAAGAAGTATCGAATGTGCCTAGAGTTACATGATGATTGTTGGAGATAAGGGTGTTCAATCGCTCTAGTTGTGACCATAGTAAGGTGTGTAAAATTTATAATTGAATGTCTCCTTGTAACACACATCTAATACTTAATTGTCCAGAAATCCAAACCTAGTGGAGTGTGGAATCATACATGTTAGTAACTTGATGACTAAGAAATTAAGTGAGGTAGATGGGATACATGGTTAGTTTGTCATAACGTAAAACAAAATAGACTAACCTTATAACTTAAATGCTAATATGAAAAGAACGTGAAATCTATTTACTCTTGAATCAATAAACTTCCTTTGCTTCATGAGAACCTTCCTTGTTGTAACTAAGATAAATGGAAAATCCAATCAAACATGCAAGTTAGAAAATGAATCCTTGGATCAAATACTAAAAGTATCATGTATGTACATATGTCCATACCAATAACCAGGTTACAACATTCTAGTGTGATGAGGGAAATAAGAAAAATTAGATGGGATTACTATAGGTGAAATGTTAAACAAAAGCATCCAGCCTATTTGTAGAGGAATGAAGTCTCCCATGTTTGGTGTTCTTCGAACAATTATAGCCAACTAATAAAAATAGGATTGCAATAAGTATTTCACCATGAAAAAAATGATGTGTTATGGGAAGTGGTTGTGAGTAAGTGTATATTGTAGTGGGTCGTTGTTGTATTTTGTCATTTTTGGACCAGTGGCTTCGATATATATATATATATATATATATATGGTGTTATCAGGTTGCCTATGTGGGTTAGTGTTTTTGCAAGAAGATCATGTGTTGTGTGTTGTCATAAATGATCCCCTTTAGTGTCGTGTGAACTATAATGTGAGTCAAAAAAATTATGCTGATGTTTTTACTGTTGTATTTGTGTGTGTAAAATAGTTAGGAGACAAACAATGGAGGAACGTTGGATATTGGCAATAGGGTCACCTTGGCAATTTCGTGTCTTCTGTATTGATGTATTTAAGTGCTTGAGATGTTAGGGGGTCCCATGGGGAGTGACCTCAAAATGTGACCATGGGAGTATGTGTTTCCCTTTTTCCTTTTTGAGTCTATTTAATTGTTGTGTATGTGATGTCTTCATTTGTAAGGTGATCTCACCTTGTATTACTTTTGGTAATGTGATTTGTTAATTAATTATTTTTTTTATTAAAGTAATTTTTGGATGTGAATTTTGAGGCATTTATTTGGGTTATATATTCCTTAGGATCTTTTTATTTGAGTTTTATTTTGATTTATTTTTATGTGTGCACGCAACCCATCCCTCAAATATAGAAATTTGACATTGGAGCCAATTTTTGAGGTTTGTGGGACAATTTAAGATTGTCTCATGCCTCTTAAAGTCACCCACCAACTATACCTATGATGTGGGGGTTTATTTTAGGCCTCATTATGTTTTTTTGGGGAGAAAAGAGGTAATTAATTACATTCTCTTACAAACTCTTTATTTTTGTGTCCTTTGGAGTATAGGGGTAGTATTTGTGTGTGGAAGGAAACTTGTAATATTCTTACCTTACCTATTGATTGACCTTGGTTTTTGTGTTTGACTTAATGAGGTGGATTAGAGGAGAGGGGATGTGGAATCCTAAATGGAGCCACCTCGCATCCTCTCCTCATTTTTCTATTTATTGATGTTGTGTTGAAGTTTTGGGGGTTACTCATTTTTAGTTTTCAGACTCGCTCTTTTTGAATTGGCTTGGGTTTATTTCTTGGATATTTTGGAGGATTTTTTTTGGTGATTTGATTCATTTTGGAATGGATTTAAGATTGTGGATTGAATATTGTGGAAGATAGAATGGCAAGGTAGGGTCTATACCCTTGTTTTTCATTTACTTTGTTATGTGTCTTACAAATGAACGTGTGCATGTGTTTTTGTATGGGGTTTGGTGTAGTATGGCCTTAATATGTGTGGGAGAAATAAAATGGAACTATTTTGGGAGGGAAAAGGGAATTATGAGGAATTTTGGAGGGATTATGAATAGGGAGTTCCACCTATGGGGAGAGAAAAGGATATACATTGTTACAATTTATGTGTCTTACTTAGGAGGGAAAAGGGATGTTTTGAGTATTGTTATGTGCACTTGGAGGCATTTTTGGTGGAACTCCTAACTCATTTCAGAGGTAAGTCGAGATGGTTCCCATGTTTCTATTCTTCCTTGGCTTAGATTATAAGCCTATGTGTTAGGATTTGTATTTTTTTTCTATTGTGTTTGGTGTTCGTATGCATTGCATGTAATATTGGCATGATTGTTGTAATGTTGAAGCCTTTAAGAATTTTTCATGGTTATTTAATATCCTATATTTCTCTATTATTGGGGCTCAGGGCCAATGAGGAGGACAATTTTTCCTCCTCATTGGAATAAGGTTGGGAGGTGAGTTTTGCCTACTCCCCCTTCCTTGTTTTATGATTGGAAGATGAAAATTTGGAAGGAGCTCGAGTAAAGAACTGCATGGAATTGTTTGTATGAAACCAAGAAAGAGAAAGAGTTGTAAAATTTTAGTGTTATTTTTTCTGTGTGAGGATTACCTTGAAATTACATGCTAAATGGGACTCTTGTAAATGTATTATCTTATACTTGTTTGGTCAAAGTGAGTTGGAAATATGTATAGTCAAAGGAAGAATTTTATTCTTGTTAATTTTTCCATGTTGATTCCACTTAGACTGGATAGCTGGTATTACTTGCATTTTAAAATAGAATTTCTTGTCAAGATTTATTTATTAAACTATGTATTGTATCATTGAAAGAAGTAATTTTAGAGTTGTAATATAAAGGAAAGGGAACTCTTTCAAATCTAAAATTTAATCAAAAGATTTATTATGACTCCATTGGGAAAATGGTTCTTTTGCATTGGACATGTGACTCTTGTAAATTTGCAACTTGGTCAAAGAGGTTGTATGACTATTGCATTTGGGAGCGTTCATCTTGCATTGAATTTACTTGGAACTATGTATATTGCTTCCCTTTTTGTTGTCCTTGGAAATATTGGTGGAAAAAAAAGAATTACTTTGCATCAAACATTGTATATTAGATTATGTAAGCCTATATATATACTTTTGAATCAAAAATATACTCCTTCAAATTGTATTTCCTTGACAATAGACCCAACAATTCCACCATATTTAAATATATATATTATCATACAAGATGTAAACATTTAGGTGTCCTTATATTTTTAGTCATGGAATTGAAATTTAGTTTACAAAATAATTATTAGAAAACAATTTCAAAAAAATATTAAAGATATATATTTATATAAATTATAAATACATATCAAAAAATAAATAAATAAAAATAATATTATATATATTTTTATAATATATATGTATAGGTACAAACACACACACACAATAGTTCCCACCACTCTTCGACACCTTTTGTTATGGATTTCAATATTGTTGACTATACTTATGGATATTATTGTAGCTTTTGGTTTACCATGATGTTAGATGTTAGAGATACTGGAATGTTGTTTATTTTGATTCATACATGATGCATGTGGATTATTACTGACATTTTATATTGATTTTGATATGCTGTTGACATGGTTATATTTATATATTTCGGACATCTGATATTTTTTTCATATTAAGTACGCCTAGACAATTGAACTAATCTTATGATCATGTGGATATTGATGAAATGTAAAATCTAGATGTTGTTATAAATTATAAAAGATATTGTTACTTTCCTAGATGATTTTTTGCTCATATATGTATGAATGTGGAGTTATATTGTATATTAATTTTGGATGTTTTGATGAGGCCGAAGGAGGTGTTATGTGTTTTACAAGTAAACATGTCACAACAAGCATCTGGGCGATTGGATACCAACAACATTAAAATTCCAGATGAATTCAACAAGTGTCACCATGGCAACATGTATTTGGTTATGTGTGTGTTTTTGAATTGTCGTTAGGGGGGGTTATGTGTTTTCTTTCATTTGGTTTCCTTTATTTTAATTTTAGTATGTGATATTATAGTGATATATTCCCCTTTTGTTAATCACTTTATTTATATCTATAATAGTAAATTAATTAGTTTTCTAAATTAATTAAGAATGGGTCAAAAGAATTAATTTCTTTGATTTGATAGATCTTTGGTTTTTGTATTTAAGGTTGAGCGCTTAAGATCTTGAGTGTTTTTACACTCTACCTCTCCTTTGAAATTTGGATTTGTCCTTAAGGGAGAATTTTTAAGGCTTGTGGGATAGGTTAAACTTGTCCCACGCCTCATAAATTTACTATACGAACCCTACCTATGGGTTGGGGGGTCAAAATTATACCCCATTATGTGGTTTTGGGAAGACAAATTGTAAGTTATTATTGCACTTCTTACATGTATTTATTTTTAGTCCTAAAGGGGTGTGGGCTTAGATTGTGTGTGTAAGTAAAATGTCATTTCTTCAACCACTTATTAATTATGCTTTGGATTAAGGGGTTGACTATGGTGATGTAGAATGGATAAGAAATGAGGTGGCATCCTACTTGGAGCCACATCCTCCTCCTCTCTCTCTTTTCTATTTATTCAAGTTCTTTGGCTTGTTTGGAGGTTACTTCATTTCTTTTTGCTCTTGCATTTTTTTAGAGTTAAAGGATTTTGGAATGCTTGTGGATTTGTTGGAGCTTTTGGTGATTGTTTGGGCTTGAAGAAGCTTGGTGTGGGACTCTTGGATCAAGCTCTACCATGGAAAGGTAGGAGCTATACTCTTGTAAAATGTTCTCCTTTTTATATGGTGTACATGTGCATGTTTTTGAGTGTTTTGGTATGCCTGTTGATTTCTTGGGTAGATTTCTTAAGTGTGGTGTAGGAGGGGAATATGGGGATATTTCATGTAGGGAGGAATAAGAGTTATTTCCATGTTTTTAAGGGAGTTGGGTTGGGTGCCCCACCTTGGTCAAGAAATTGATTGCATTTCTTACTTGATCTCTTTTATGAGGGAGCCATAATAGATTTGTTGGGAGGCATAAGAGAATGTGGGAAGTATAAGAGGTACTTAAGGGAGACATAAGAGTGTGTAGGGGTTTTTAGATGTTTTATTGGAAGGTTTTAGGTGGGCACCCATTTCCTATTGGGAGGCATAAGTGACTTCCCCATTGACCTTAATACTTTGTTGCTTTCCTCCTTGTGATTTTACTTGTATTGTTTGGATTTTGGTATGGTTATTGAATCTTGTATTGTGGTTTGGAAGCTTGATTTTTTGCCATGAGTTGAATCCATTTTTCATTGCAATATGGTTGGGGCTTGGGGGGTGTCAGTGACGAGGATGGCTTCTCCTCCCTCATTGGAATTTTTGGTTGGGTGGAGAGAGTTGCCTCTCCCCCCTTTTTGTTGTGATCAAATGAAGCATGGTGGATATCTCTTGTTGTTGATAAGAAGATGGAGCTTGGTTGGATAGTAGATCTTGGAGCTATGTATGAAGACCAATTTTGAAATTCATTTTAGTTTTCCCTTATTGCAAAAAACATTTCCCACTTTAAGTGGAAGACATTGTATTAGTAATTTTGATGGAAAAGTTGTTTTGATTTTGGATATGTAAGTTATATTGAATGTTAAGAAGAAAAAAAGATATTTATTTTGTAAGTTGATTTTGGGTGAACTTAAAAGGAGTTATAAAAAGGAATTATTTTATTTTATGGTAGTTGATTATCCCCATCCAAAGGATGTTGCTCTTGTTTCAAAATATATTATTACAAAGTCTCTTTTGGAAAATTGGTAAGTGTATTAGGAAATGTTGTATTTCTTTGTGTCATTTGAAAAGAATGCATTGAAAAGTTGGACTACCTTCTTACATTTTCTTGCATTTTTGTAGGAAAGTTAAACATATTAAAGTTGGATGGAAATTACTTAAGTTTTAATTAGTTTTTCACTAAGCCAATGAAGTAATCCAAGATCTATCTCTAGTATAATATTCTCTTTTAAAACATTTATTGTAAATCCACTACAAATGGTTAAGGGAAATGAAATTTAGTCCTCTTCTACCTTCCATTAACATTTTATCAAATTGCTAAACAAGAAAATTTTAGTGTACACAAAAAGATACACACACACACACACACACACACACACACACACACACACAGATATCTTAGCTTGTTAATACTACTATCTATAATTCCATTATTAAGTGATAGTAATAGTAATATCTTAAATAATATTGCTAACGGAATATTATTATTATTGATAAAAGGAGGGGGGGGGGGGTAGGGGCGGGGCTAGTAATACCTTTTTAAAAAAAAAGAAAAAAAATATTATATATATTACTTTTCACATATTATAAATATATTAAAAAAGGAAACTGTGCATTAGAGTGGCCACGGCCTGTATTGTTTGGGTTTTAATATGTAGATTGGGGTGGGGTTGGTGGTCCCTGACCCCTCCCCACCCCCCAAAACATTAACAATTATCCCCACTATTGAAACACGCCCCCATTAATGTGGCCAATATACTTTAAATCCCTACACATTTTTATTTTAATTGACATGCATAGGAATTGAAATCTGCGGCTTGTACATCGAAATATATATATATAATACATTTGAATTGGGGTTTTTAACCCATCTTTTTTTAAAAAGGGGGGGATAAATAATAAATGAGCACTTAAAACAAATACATAAGTACACAAGTATATAAAAGTATATATACATAGATATGTATATATAATTTCTTAAAATAAAAGTGTTGATATATTATAGCTATTTAAATAAATTGGGAAAACACCCACAAGCCCATTTGTGCAAAGAAAAGAAATATCAGCTAGATGAAACTAACAAATACATTTTCAAACCCTAATGAGGGTATCAACAATTAAGAAAAATAATGGAGCTTGCAGGCCACTTCCTAAAGCTTAATAGTGCATCCAATGGATTCCCTTCCTCCTCCAATAACCTAAAAAGCAAAAAGGAAAATAATGAACCAATCGAAAGATAAAGAAGCCTTCATAAGCATGATTTAGGGTTAGATTACTTTTTTCCTCATCAAGGGTCCTAATTGAATACATCCAAGGGATGAGATTAATCCCTACAAAAAGTAGGTGGAGTGTGGGTGAGTGGAAATTACCTTTTTAATTTAAATGTTTTAATTTCAAAACATGAGTTGACTTTTTAAAGGGTCACTTTATGGGGTAAGAGAATGTTAATTCTAACCCCATGTAAAATGGAAACCTTGTTAATTGTTAAAACCTTGTGGAATTAAATACCTTAGGTATTTATTTAATTTGGCCCCTTTAACCCTCTAAATTTAAGTATGGAATATTTAATTATTGTAGAAAACTAATTTTTTATCAAATTAACACTTAGAGAAACTTTAAACCATGCTTGGACTAATTATACTCATTAGATTTTAATGTGGGTTTAATATTTACTATAATGAAAAAATTTAATCTATTAAATATAATTAGCTAGAAATGTTAATGAAGAAATCGTTGTTTTCGAAACTTTTTATGGGCGCAAATTTCAAAAAAAAATATTCCATTATTTTTTCTATTTAACCCTAGGTTGTTATTAGGTCTCCTGTGGGTGCTTTTAGTGGGGTATTACACTTGGTATCAGAGCCATGGGTTCAAATATTGGACCCTTGGGCACATAAGAAAACATGAGACAAAAACATTGAACCTAGTACAATATTAAACCTAGCACAGTACTAAACCTAGAAAAAAACTTGTCTCAAAAGTTGTATATTTTAGCAAACATAGAAAAAAATGGAATAAAACCTAGAATGATGACTAAATCTCTCCTTGGTCTATGCAAGAGGCACGAATCAGATGAGGGGGTCCTTTCACATAGACCTAGACTTAGCACGTCTAGAGTAGGCCGTAACAACCATTCTACTTGAGATTTTATAGATGATTGCAGACGTCAATGTCGTTATATAAGAAGGGTTTTTAGGAGGAAAATAAACCAGACATGATAGGCAGCCATCTATTGAGGCTCATGCATCTCCTCGACATCGCGAGGAGCATGTTGCTGCCCAATTTGAAACATCCTTGTTTTGCTAAGGAGAAATGCATTTTTTCCCTGTTTATGAGGAAAAATGATTTTTGGGATTTTCTCATATACTTCTAATTTGATAAAAAAAACAACTTGTTTTTGTGTTTGAGTGCTATGTGTTGTTCACATTTCCTCCATTTTACACCATTCTGAAGGAATCCCCAAGTTTACTTAGTGTTTTGCCCTAATTTTTCCCGTATTTAAATGCCTCTGCCATTTTTTTCATTTTTTCCCAGCCTTTAGAGCTTGAAATCATTCGATTTTGTACTTATTTTCCCTCAAAAATTACCTTTCCATGGTCGTAAATTTCCTAAAATCACTTTCCATTTGTCTTTTAAATTGAAAAAATTCTTCACCCATAAACGAAAAAAATTGATTTTGGGGGGTCATTGGTAATTTCTGTGTTTTTTGAACGGTCATACAGGCGTCATTTTCCCATCAAATTCTAGCTCATATACTTTTGCATATGTGGTTGTTTGTAATTATACAAGGATTGACAAGTCATTTCTAAAAACTTAACATTTTTGTGTTTTTGGAAAAATGTGCAAGTTTCCCTTGTAGCTCCATAGGCCCTAGAGGAGGACATATGGCAGGCGGGGGAGATGGAAAGGTGGAGGCATTTGATACTTTTCAGCCTTTGATGAAAACAAGTTAAAGTATAAAATTGGACTGTAAACTCACATCCAATGGGATGAAGACACATGTCAACATCAAATCACAAAGCGGAAGATGGAGCCTCAGAGGAAAGTTAGAAATTTTTGTCCATTTTGGAAAATAGGGAGAAAATCATCAAAATGGAGTGCGACCCACCATCGAATCAAAGGATGACATGTGGCAGAGCTCAGATGTGGGGAGGTGGGTCATCAGAGGGAAGTTGTATTTTTTGCCTCTAGTTATCAGAAGGGTAAAATCATTGAATGGGCCCACGAGCCCGAAGGTAAAATGTCAAAATTCATCTAAGGAGTCAATGGTGGAGGAGCAGGCTGGCAGAGGAAATGTTGAAACATTTCCTTTGGAAAAATAAGACTAAAATCTGAAATCAGAGTGTTTCCCCTCAACTAATCATATGAGGACACGTGTCTTGCGAGAGGCGAAGCCACGGAGGAAAATTGATATTTTTTCCTTTGTCTAAAAAAAATGCAAAATGTGTAAAAATGAGCAGCGACTCTATATCCAATCATATTGCGCCATGTGTCAGACCCAAATTACAAAGGGTGGAGTAGCGGAGGAAATCAAGAAATTTTGTAAATTTTCAAAAGTTGTAAAAAAGGTTAAAAAGTGTCCTTGAGGCCCATTTTTCCCAGATCTTCCACGTGGAGGGCTCAGATCTAAAGATAAGAATAGATCGACAGTTAGCTGTGCATTTTACCAATTTGGCTGCCATTTGAGCTCTAGGATGTTTGGAGATGCACTTTTTACATCAATTTTCATTGAAGTTTTTGCCAATTCATGTCATTTTGGCCTGCAAGGTCCTAATTAGTCAGTTTGGGGGTTCAATTTGTGAATCCAAGGCAGTTTTCAAATAAGTTTTTACTCTAGTTCGTAAAAAAACATGAATTACCAGATGTAAAGTTGTAGAGTAAAAAATTGGGAAAGGAAAGGATGAAATAATTAAATGAAAGGGGTCTACATACGTGGGGAATGAAAAACATGCTTCCACTTTGAAGAATGATGAAAGTTTTGTAATGATTCATCTTTTGAAAGAACAACTGGAAATTTTTTGAGAGTTTGTTAAATGTCATTTTCCAGAAATATTGTAAAGCAAAGGTGCTTCAAATATTCCATTTTTGGAGGGAAGATTTGAGAGGGAAAGTGAGTGAGTGAGTGAAAATGTATATATTACATGATTTTGTCATGTAAAAGGTCGGAGAAACTTAGAATTTTCACAGGAAAATATGGGAAGAATCCCATTCTCTGAGAAAGCACCTAAGAACCATTTTAACTCCTTTTTGCATCAAATTCGTATCATGTTAGGTTGGTTGCAGATGTATAGCCACTAACAAGCTCTGAGATTGTTCTTATAACATTCCCCTGCTAATAAATTTGGTCATTCTGAATTATTTTGTGTTGTCTCTTGGTAAAATTTACATTTACTTATGCTTCAGAATGTTTTCAATTTGTGTTTCTTGCTCATGTTGCAATCTGGTGTTTGGAATTTCCTTTTGATCATGCAGATCTAATTCTAGTAACAACTTAGTGGAATTTACAATTCTAGAATCAGAAGATCTTTCATCTGATGAAGGGATAAACAAATTTAAATTCACTCTGCTTTCCTTTATATAGATTTGATTGTAAAACTTTAGGGGTACCTTAGGTCTGATAGAATAGAAATTTCTAAATGTTTTGCTGATTCATTTAACTCAAGATTTTGTGATAAATCTGTTTCACCTAATTCTTTGACGTTTCTTTGAAGTATTGACAAAACAGATAAGGTAACGGGTGTAGGAGGAATACCTGTTTTAATGTTGGTTGATGGGTTGTTACACGTGTATGACTTCCGAATCCACAACTGATTGTGGGAGCTTCCTTTTGGCTAGGAGGAACTACATGTAATGAAAATCAAGACCACCAGAAAGAGTTAAAGAATATGTGCAGTAAACTGCCTAAGATGTACTAGATCCGAAAAGTGTGATTCTTCCTAGACGGCTGTCAATCCACTGTTTTAAACAATTTAATGCAGGAAATGAAGTAAATCATATTGTAATTTGAAATGATTTAGGTATCTCACTTAAAAAACAATAAGAAATATCTAATCTAACATGCTAGGTTAGCATAGGATCTGAAGGTCAAATGTTGGTTTTGGGTCTCTATAGGTTTGAAAAAATTTTTAGGTAAGTCTCAGGTGATTAAAGGGATGAAAAATTAGGTGGATAGGTCCCTTTTTCTGGGTTGTATGAGCACATACAGTAACCAATGCCGATTAAGGGTGACTGACGGCGGTTAGGCGTAACCGGTGCCAGTTATTGTGGAGTTCTGGGGATACCATAGAATGAGCTTTGGGTCTCCTTTATCATTACACAAAGGACTTTGGTTTGTCAAAATGAGTTATTGGGTGGTTTGGACAAAATTTGGTGAGGTTTTGATGGGTATATGGAGGGGTGAGTGTTAGAGGAAGTCAATGGGTGGCTAGGTGAAAAATAGGTGACAAAATAAGGATGAAATGAAATAAACCAAAGAAGTATAACATTATATTTAATTAGATCTTGGTCTTGGACACCTGTGAGTGATGGATGAAGATATGGTAATGAGAGGTTGAAGGCTTTAGGTGATCAAAAATCGTAGGAGAGCTTCTGTATGGGTTGCATGTGCATTCCTCTATGCTTGGCTAGATCAGATTATTGTTTGGGTGACTGTGTAGGAGAAAATGCTTGATCTCCTTCCTTGCATGTGTGTTCTCGCTGGAAATTCGATCTGAGAAGATGTGATATCTCTCAAGAAGATCTCAATGTTCATAAAACTTTTTCAATCTTTTGCCAACCTTCAGAATAAGTTTTTTTTTAGGGTTAAAATGGTAACCGATGGTGGTTCCGGCTTAACCGGTGACGGTTAGGGCTAATTAGTGTTGGTCAAGGCAAGATTTCCTAGGTTTACTAAACTAGGGAGATCCTCTTGATTTTCTTGGATCTCATGTCGTTAACCTATGGATTAGATTGGAAGCCTCTTGTAAGCATGCGGGAATGTGGTTAGAGAGAATGTAGGCATTGATTTTTAGGATTTGGGTAAGTCTTAGTTAGTTATGGCAACTTACTAAGAATAGGTCTTAGGTGGAGTTGGCTTGATGAGGTGTCTAAGTGAGGTGTATGTATGGATATTATTTAAATATAAGATATCTAAATAATAAATATGGTGAGGATAATTAATTAATTTAATTTAATTAATTAATTTAATATTACTAGGGGTGAAGGGGGCCATGGGTAGGTGAATGTGATGAAGGGTTCTTATTTGTCGAGGGACCAAAAGGGAGTGTGGCATAATTTTAGTGTCTACAAAATCATTAGAGATTGTGTGGAACAGTGCAGATCTGGGCTTCCATTTGATGCACATATCCCTGGTTGAAGGAACACCTTAACCTCTTTGAAGTAATTATGTTGTCTGAGTCTTTCAAGTTTTGCAAAGGTCCTCAAAGAAGTTGGCAAATTCTGGTTAGTCTTATTTGAATATCTCCCCACACCAGAATTCATTTCAAATTAACTCATCCTACCTATAATACCCCTGCATTTTGTTATGTATCAACAAAGAGAATATAATCCATTTACAAAAATGCACAAAACAAATCAGGATCATACCATGTCTTTAGTAGCCTTAGCCTTGTCTTGAAAGCATTTCCATCATTTAGTAGTGAAAACTCTGTTGAGTTTGAATAATGGGAAATTGATCATGTTTTCTCAAGGCCATCTCCATACAATTTGCATAGTACAAGGATATTTTCACCTCCTTCACAAAATAGAGGCTATAATATAGGTTCTCTTACCTTTATTGATATAAACAACCTAAAATAGTGAGGATTAGAACAAATCTTTCCAAGCTGCTACCCACTTCTTCAAAGCCTGAGTGCTAACAAGTTAGATAAATTGCTTCCCCAGCTAAAAATGACATATAAAAACATTTATTTGCTTTTGATTGTCTTGTAAAATCCATGATGGAGCTCAAGTTATGAAGGAGATTAAATCTGGGTAACAACAAAGCATACAGTAGATAAATCTTGTATGGAGCCAACTAGAGCAGAGTCACCTCAAAGGGGATAGGGAGACAAGATTTTAGGACACAGGGATAGGTCTTAGAGACCTAGACCTAGAGAGGAGCATGCAAAGAGGCCTAGGGGTACCCAATCGATAACGACGGTAGACCATATCAAGAAGATCCTAAAGTTATGACCATCTCACTATTCTAGAGATATAGGTGGATTTTAGGAAGAGGCTTGGTTGGTGAGTTTGAGTGGGTGCTTCTAGCTCTTCCCTTATACTAGCAACATGAAAGCTCCTGTTGTAATCCATCTTCTGAGGGGTGGAGTAGGTGTTTGGTGGAGGACCGTGGAGAAAAATCTCCATGTTGATTTAAAGACGGTTACCTAGAATATCTTTGAGGATGTGGTTTAGGAACAGGTACTTCTCTTAGAGGTTTATTCAGAAGCGAATAGACGAGTTCCATGACATCCGTTAGACATCTATGACTGTAGCTGAGTATGAGAATAGATTTCTAGAACTACTCTAGTATGTCGACTACATGTAGGATGAGGAGGTATGGATTCACAAGATCATCAGGGGGCTTGAATTAATATTTGGGTGGTGCAGTGCACATTCACTACCCACAGAACTTAGCAGAGGACATGGAGAAGGCTTATATTACAAAGGAGACACTAGGAAAGATAAAGCAAGCTAAGGATAGAAATCAGATCCACATCTAGCAAATGAAAGATAGCAGATTGAGGGGGTTAGTTCCTCCTCGTCATGGTGGAAAGGGTTCTATAAAGTTGTCATTCAGGCCACCATAGTAGCCACCTCAACAGTAGTAGACCCACCCACCTTACAAACCTCCTCAGAGATTTGATGCACAGATGGGGCGGAGTATGGGGCATCCTCACAGGGGTCTCATTAGGACAAAGGGTGCATAGAGAGATCATTCAACACGAGATTTTCAGTAGACACCTTAAAATTCCATAGCTAGATTATCAAGATCCACAACACAGACCTCTAGAGCACTAGATGGAGCTACATCTCATTGGAGAGGACCAAATAGTTGTTATGGTTGTCGTGTTGTTGGACATCATTGGAGAGATTGCCCATAGAACCCTAGTAATAAGCATAAGACACAAATTTTAGATCCTATTGTTGGTGACATGGGACACAACCATTAGATCTATGCAGCGGTCATAAACTGCCAGGCTGAGCACCAGAGTACTGTCATGGAGACAATAGGTAACATTGATGGTATTCCTACCTCCATTTTATTATATTTTGGTTCATCAGATTCTTTTATTGCACCATCCTCAGTAGAACGTTGGAGACTGGTGGGAGTTAGGTAGGGTCTTAGTTGGGACGTTTAAATATCTTCTAGAGCCAAAATTTTTATAGACTCCTTAATTAAGGAGTGTGTAGTGGATTTGGGACCCTTCACCACTACCTCAAATGTTCGCATCCTTCCTCTGGGTTCTTATGGAGTCATCTTAGGCATGGACTGGTTATCTACACACAGAGCCAGACTGGATTGTTACCATAACACTATTACTTGTACAGATGATCTAGGATTTAAGTCAGTGATAGCGGTAATTAGGAGGCTCATTTCTATTTACACCATCTCCACTATGTAGCTTAAGAGGTGTGTGTGACAAGGTTGTCAGATATATGTTGTTACAGTTAGTGAAAGATCAAAGGATGAGTCTAGTGGGCCATCCCTTGATGATCATCCCATCTTGAGAGAGTTTATTGATGTCTTTCCAAGGGATCTACCGGGGTTACCTCCCCTACGTGAGATAGATTTTCACATAGATCTGGTTCCGGGTATAGGGCCTATCTCACAAGCACCGTATCAGATGACTACTCTTGAGCTCTATGAGCTCAAGTTACATCTTGAGGGCCTTCTGGAGAAAGGCCTAATCCATCCTAGTGTATCCCATTGGTGTGCACTGGTGATTTTGGTGAAGAAGAAGGATGAATCCTTGTCGTTTTGTATTGATTACTGCCATCTGAAAAAAGTAATGATCAATAATCGTTACCCCCCCTTCCACGCATTGATGATTTATTTGATCAGATGAAGGGGGCCATAATTTTCTCCAATATAGATCTTAAGTTGGGTTATCATCAGCTAAGGATCACGGAAGCAGATATTCATAAGATTGCCTTCCGTATGAGATATGGCCACTATGAGTTCATAGTAGTGCCTTTTGGTTTGACGAATTCCCCTGTAATATTCATGAGTTTGATTAATGGGGTACTCCAGACATTTTTGGATCACTTCATGCTCATTTTTCTTGATGACATTATGAATTACTCACGTACGCATTAGGAGCACAAGGAGCACCTTTGCCAGGTTCTTCAGTGTCTTCATGAGTAGCATCTTTATGGGAACCTCGAAAACTATGCGTTCTTTTAGAAAGAGGTGTAGTATTTGGGCCACATCATTTCTAGGGAAGGTATCACAATATCCTTCCAAGATTCGAGCTATTATGGATTGGCCAACACCCACTAGTGTGACAAAGGTGCGCATATTTATGGGTTTAGCAGGATATTACAGGAGATTTGTTCAGTATTTCTCTTAGGTTGCACACCCCATCACTTTCCTTCAGCGGAAAGGGAAGAATTTTCTATTAGTAGACAGATGTGAGTAGGATTTTAATACACTGAAGGAATGGCTCACAACAGTGTCTATTATTGTAGTTCCATATCCTCAGGGAGAGTTCTTCATATGCATAGATGCTTCTTTAGTGGGACTTGGAGGTGTGTTGATGTAGGAGGGTAGATTAGTTGATTTTGAGTCTCGTAAACTCAAATATTATGAGCTCAGTTATCTGACTCATAATCTTGAGCTTGTGGAAGTTGTTCACCGCCTTAGTATGATGGAGACACTTCCTCCTTGGCTAGATATTTACGCTCAAGACTGATCACTTGAGTCTTTTCCACCTCTTTAGGTAGCAAAATATCAACACTCATCAGCGGTGTTGGATGGAGTTACTTTTTGAGTGTGACATGGAGATAGAGGATGTGAAGGGGAAGGATAATTTGGTTGTAGATGCCCTGAATAGATGGAGATATGTGGTTATGGCCACTTTAGTGGTCACAGATCTGTGAATAAGATTTAATAGTAGCTTCCTCATGACAACTTATACCTTGCAACCAGAGTAGAGATTGAGTCTTAGAGACCCCTTAAGGTGAAGTTTGATGGATTCTCCCTAGATAAATATGGCCTTCTTAGGCACTTAGGCCGGATTTATGTTCCTAGAGATGAAGGCTTGAGGTAGGACATTTTGACAGAGGCTCATCATGCACCTTATTCAACCCGTCGCTGGGTGAAGAATATGCATGTCACTTTCAGATAGTTGTACCATTAGAGGGGACTTCAGAGACACGTAGCCCAGTTTATGTCACTGTTTAGAGTGTCAGAAGGTGAAGGCAGAGCATCAGCATATAGTTTGCGTTCTCTTTCCTCATTTTATACCAAAGTGGAAATGGGACACCATTTCCATGGACTTTATAGTGGGGTTACCGACATCGAGATACCACCATGACGCCATCATGGTCACGGTGGATAAATCGATGAAAGTGGCTCATTTTTCTCTGGTGAAGACCAGCTACACATCTAGTGCAGTGACAGAGGTATATCTAGATGAGATCATCATGTTGCATAGGATTGTGCGGAAGATCATTTGTGACTGTGATTCTTTGTATACTTCCCACTTCTGGACTACCATGCAACATGCTCTCAGGAAGAAGATCAATTTTAGTAGAACATATCACCCTGAGATGGATGGACAGATTGAGTGGGTGAATCAGATCTTAGAGGACATGCTTAGGATGTACATTATAGATCATCAGTCAAGATGGCAGGAGTATTTGTACTTGGTGGAGTTTACCTACAATAATAGTTTTCAGAGTTTGACAGGCATGGCTCCTTTTTAGGCACTGTATGACAGAGAGTGCAGGACACCTTTGAGTTGGTAAAAATTAGAGGACATGGTTTCTCTTGGACTAAGTTTACTATAAGACATGGAGCAACAAGTTGTTATGATCAGGAAGAGATTCCAGGAGGCACAAGATAGGTAGAAGAAGTATGCAAATCAACATAGGAAAGATCATAGTTTTGAGGTGGGCATGAAGGTGTTCCTTTATGTCAGGCCACATAAGAGCCCCTATCCGTTACGGTAAAGGCTCTAAACTAGCTCCTAGGTTTGTGGGTACCTTTGAGATCTTGGAGTGTATCGGTCCTTTGTCCTACCGTCTATCGTTGCCACCCATCTTGTCTCGCATCCACGATGTGTTTCATGTTTGTATACTTCGGAGATATATTATAGACCCTTCTCATGTACTAGATTGGATCTCCTTGTAGGTCCAAGATTAGGGGAAGGTGATGGTGGATCCCATTCGCATTTTAGAGTGCAAGACACTAAGCCTTCGAGGTACAAATATTGACAAGGTTCAAGTCCAGTGGGACAGATATGACGAGACTGTGGCTACCTTATAGGATGCTATATTTCTACGAGTTTAGTTTCCACACCTGTTTCAGTGACTTCCAAACGAAAGTCAAGTCTAAGGGGAGGGGAATGTAGTGCCTATTTCCCTTCGACACATTTGGTTATTGATTTTGATATTATTGACTATAATTATAGATATTATTATAGCTTTTGATTTACCATGATGTTAGATGTTAGAGATATTGGACTTTTTTTTATTTCGATTCATACATGATTGGTTTGGATTACTAGAGACATTTTATATTGATGTTGATATGATGTTGACATGGTTATATTTATATATTTTGAACATGCGTTATTTAGTCATATTAACTAGACCTAGACAATTGAACTAATCTTATGATCATGTGGATATTGATGAAATGTAAAATCTAGATGTTGTTAGAAATTGTAAATGATATCGTTACTTGTCTAGATGATGTTTTTATTCATATATGTATGAATTTGGAGTTATATTGTATATTTATTTTAGATGTTTGGATGAAGCCATGAGGCAGAAGGAGGTATTATGTGTTTTTCAAGTAAACATGTCCCAACAAACATCGGGGGGATTAGAGACCAAACACATTGGAAATATAGATGAATTCAACAAGGGTCACCATGGAAACATGTATTTTTGTTATGTGTATGTGTTTGAATTGTTGTTAGGGGGGTTCTCATGGAAGTGATCACCTCCAATTGTGACCAAGGGGTTATGTGTGTTTTTTCATCTAGTTTCCTTTATTTAATTTTAGTATGTGATAATATAGTGATGTACTCCAATTTTGTTAATCACTTTATTTATGTCTAGATTAGTAAATTAATTAGTTTACTAAATTAAATACCAATGGGTCAAAAGAATTCATTTATTGGATTGGATAG
The DNA here is from genome assembly GCA_019776745.2 of Taxus chinensis. Classification (NCBI taxonomy): domain Eukaryota; kingdom Viridiplantae; phylum Streptophyta; class Pinopsida; order Cupressales; family Taxaceae; genus Taxus; species Taxus chinensis. The sequence goes on from CM034154.1 coordinate 9,297,415, forward strand.
CTCTTTGATTTATGTGTTTAAGTTGAGTGCGTAAGATCTTGTGTGTTTTACACTTCACCTCTCCTTTGAAATTCATATTTTTCCTTTAGGGTGAATTTTCGAGGCTTGTGGGACAAGTTAAACTCATCCCACATCTCTTAAATTACTATACCAACCATACCTATTAGTTGGGGGGTCAAAATTAGACCCGATTATGTGTTTTGGGGAGACAAATTGTAAGTTATTATTGCACTTCTTACATGTATTTATTTTTAGTCCTTAAGGAGTGTGGGCTTAGATTGTGTGTGTAAGTAAAATGTCATTTCTTCAACCACTTATTAATTGTGCCTTGGATTATGGGGTTGACTAGGGTGATGTGGAGTGGATAAGAAATGAGGTGGCATCCTACTTGGAGCCACATCATCCTCCTCTCTCTCTTTTCTCTTTATTCAAGTTCTTCTGCTTGTTTGGGGGGGTACTTAATTTCTTTGTGCTCTTGCATTTTTTTCAGAGTTAGAGGATTTTGCAATGCTTGTGGATTTTTTTGAGCTTTTGGTTATTTTTTGGGATTGAAGAAGCTTGGTGTGGGACTCTTGGATCAAGCTATACCATGGAAAGGTAGGAGCTATACTCTTGTAAAATGTTTTCCTTTTTATATGGTGTACATGTGCATGTTTTTGAGTGTTTTGGTATGCTTGTTGGTTGCTTGGGTAGATTTCTTAAGTGTGGTGTAGGAGGGAACTATGGGGATATTTCATGAAGGGAGACATAAGAGTTATTTACATGTTTTGGAGGGAGTTCGGTTGGGTACCCCACCTTGGACAAGAAATTGCTTGCATTTCTTACTTGATCTATTCTATGAGGGAGCCATAAGAGATTTGTTGGGAGGTATAAGAGGTACTTGAGGGAGGCATAGCAGTGTGTAGGGGTTTTGAGATGTTTTATTAGAGCGTTTTAGGTGGGAAAACATTTCCCATTGGGAGGCATAAGTGACTTCCCCATTGACCTTACTCCTTTGGCTTTTACATGTTGAAGCCTTGTGTATTTTATTGTTTTCCTCCTTGTGATTATAGTTGTATTGTTTAGATTGTGGTATGGTTATTGAATCTTGTATTGTGATGTGGAAGCTTATTTTGTTGCCATGATTTGAATCCATTTTTATTGCAATTTGGTTGAGGCTCGGGGGCCAATGAGGAGGATGGCTTCTCCTCCTCATTGGAATTTTTGGTTGGGTGGAGAGAGTTGCCTCTCCCCCCTTTTTGTTGTGATCAAATGAAGCATGGTGGATCTCTCTTGTTGTTTATGAGAAGATGGAGCTTGGTTGGAGAGTAGATCTTGGAGCTATGAATGAAAACTAATTTTGAAGTTCATTTTAGTTTTCCCTTATTGTAAAAAACATTTCCCACTTTAACCAGAAGACACTGTATAAGTAATTATGATGGAATTTTTTATTTGATTTTGGATATGTAAGTTATATTGAATTTTAAGAATGAAAAAGAGAAAGATCTGTTTTGTAAGTTGCTTTTGGGTGAACTTAAAAGGAGTTATAAAAAGGAATTATTTTATTTTATTGTAGTTGATTATCCCCCACAAAAGGATGTTGTTCTTGTTTCAAAATATATTATTGGAAATATTATTACAAACTCTCTTTTGGAAAATTGGAAAGTGTATTAGTAAATGTTGCATTTCTTTCTGTCATTTGAAAAACATGCATTGAAAATTTGGAAAACCTTCTTACATTTTATTGCACTGTTGTAGGAAATTTAAACATATTAAAGTTGGATGCAAATTACTTAAGTTTTAATTAGTTTTTAAATAAGCCAATGAAGTAATCCAAGATCTATCTCTAGTATGATATTCTCCTTTAAAAAATTTATTGTAAATCCACTACAAATGGTTAAGGGAAATGAAATTTAGTCCGCCTCTACCTTCCATTCACATTTTATGAAATTTCTAAAGAAGAAAAATTTAGTGTACACAAAAAGATACTTATATATATTTAAATTTTAGCTTGTCAATACTACTATCTACAATTTCATTTTTATGTGATAGTAATAGTAATATCTTAAATACTATTGATAATTAAATATTATTATTATTGATAACGGGAGGGGGGGGTGGGGGGGGCCGAGGGGGGGGGGCTAGTAATACTTTATCACAAAAAGAAAACAATATATATATATATATATATATATATATATATATATATATATATATATATATATATATAACTTTTCACATGTTAAAAATATATTAAAATGTATATAAAGGAAACTGTACATTAGAGTGGCCGAGGCCTGCAGTGTTTGGGTTTTAATATGTAGATTGGGGTGGGGAGGGGTCAGTGACCCCAACCCCCACCCCATTTGATATTAAATGGGGTGGGGGTTGGGGTCGTCGACCGCTCCCCACCCCCCAAAAAATTAACAATTCTCCCCACTATTGAAACCCACCCCCATTAATGCAGCCAATATACTTTAAATCCCTGTGCATTTTTCTTTTAATCGGCCTGCATAGGAATTGAAATTTGTGGTGTGTACACCGATTTTATATATATATATTGAATACATATATTTTGAATTCATTTGAATTTGGGTTTTTAACTCATCTTTATTTTTATTTTAAAAGGGGATACATAATAAATGAGCACTTAAAATAAATTAATATGTACACAAGTATATAAAATTATATATACATAGGTATGTATATATACTTTCTCAGAATAAAAGTGTTGATCTATTGTAGCTATTTAAATAAATTTGGAAAACACCCACAAGTCCATTTGGGAAAAGCAAAGAAATATGAGCTAAATGAAACAAACAAATACATTTTCAAACCCTAATGAGGGTATCAACAAACAAGAAAAATAATGGATCTTGTAGGCCACTTCCAAAAGCTTAAGAGTTCCTCCAATGGCCTCCCTTATTCCTCCAATAACCTGAAAAACAAAAGAGAAAATAATGAGCCAATTGAAAGAGAAAGAAGCCTTCATAAGCATGATTTATGGTTAGATTGTTTTTTTCCCCATCAAGGGTCCTAATTGAATCCATCCAAGGGATGAGATTCATCCCTACAAAAAGTAGGTGGAGAGTGGGTGAGTGGAAATTACCTTTTCAATTTAAATGTTTTAATTTCAAAACATGAGTTGACTTTTAATGGGTCACTTTATGGGGTAAGGGAATGTTAATTCTAACCCCATGTAAAATGGGAACCTTGTTAATTCTTCAAACCTTGTGGAATTTAATACCTTGGGTATTTATTTAATTTCTCCCCTTTAATCGTCTAAATTTAAATATGGAATATTGAACTATAGTATAAATCTAATTGTTTATTAAATTAACACTTAGAGAAAACTTAACCATGCTTGAACTAATTATAATCATTAGATTTTAATATGGGTTTAATATTTATTATAACGAGAAAATTTTATCTATTAAATATAATTGGCTAGAAACATTAATGAAGCAATCATTGTTTTTGAAACTTTTTGTGGGCACGCTTTTCAAAAAGAAATTATTCCATAATTTTTCTAGTTAACCCTAGGTTGTTCTTGGGTCTCGTGTGGGCGTTTTTAGCTGGCGTTACACACACACACACACACACACACACACACACACACACACACACACACACAACAAACAAAAAAAAATTATTAGAAAATATGAAAGTTTAAAAATAAAAATTATAAATATTAAGTGGGGGGGATAAGTTCCCCCTCACCATATTAAATTGGGGGGGGGGTTGGAGAGGGCGAAACACCCCCCACCCCCTATATTTAAAATAATTACTAAACTATGGTTTTACATGAACTAATATGACAAATGAAACAGAAAAATAAAATTACGGCGACCATTCTCTATACCGATCCTATGGGCCGATACATTATATTTGGCAATATTAACGTGTTTATATATATAATTAAATTTTAATTTTTAGGAAACCCTAGTCGTGGCCCAAATATGGGCATTTCAATCTGCAAAAAAAATGTTATTAGAGGTAAAAATGTATAAATACATATATATGTGGGTGGAGGTGTGTGTGTGTGTGCACACAAACCCAAAATCCTTGGGTAGATTATTGTTGGAAATAATAATTAAAAAAAGGTGTATATTTGTATATTTAATATATCTACTTCAATTATGGGTATATTCAAGCTAAAACAAAGAAAAATATTTCCATAATCTCTCATTGGCTCCATGGCCTTCATTCTCCCAAACCTGCAAAATAAAAATGTACAAATGAAATAAGCTAGGGTAAAAAGTATATAAAAGAACCCAATAAGGATTTTTAGGATTTTTTGAGTCAAACCTAGATCTAAGGGCCCTAATAGATCTAATCCATAGGGTGAGAGTTGTCCCTAAAACATTAAGTGATGGGAATTTTATGGGAATGAGTTTGAAATAAAAGGGTATGGGTATTAAATGAATGGAGCTGCCTAGAGGGTTAGAATAAGTTGTGATCTTATAGTATGGACTAATAAATAAATGAAGAACATTAAGTTATGGATTAAATAATTGAGATATTGTGCATGGATTTTTGGATAAAGTGGGTTTTAAACAATTAATAGTAAGGGTATGGTTAAATAAATAAATGGAACATGATTATTAAGTATTTAGGAAATTACTAAGGTCAGCTTGGGAATTTTATTTTATTAAATTTAAAGGAAACTAAGTGGATTACACCATGGGATTGATTTGGAAAATACTCTACTAAAGTAAAGGAACTTAATGGAAGGTTTTTAAATAGTAAACTATTTTGCGAAATAAATTAAAAATATTTAATTAATAATTTTATTTCGATTACCTTATAAGGGTGTTGGAATTACACACGAGAACTTAATTGATCACTACTAATGTCTATAACCTTTTGAAACAAAAACAGAAAAAATTACAGTAATTTACCCAAGTAATTAATGATTGGTGTCTTGGTTTTGGGTGCGTCGAATTTGAGGGCGTTACAAAATGTAAGAAATAAAATTCACCATGTAGTCAAGAAGTTTCTGTGTCTGTGTGTGTTTGTATCTTGCGAACTAATGGACCCTGTGTGACTAAAATAATTATTGAGTAAAAGTTAACATAAATTTCATGCTTGAGAAGCTTTACACAATACCTTACCTTAAGGGAAAATGTGTGTTGATCTCGTGTACTCTTGAGGAATGTATGAACAGAAAATTTGTTCTTTTCTGACAAAATTATAATTTACTAGTATTTTGATAGGTTTGGGAAACATTCCCTTTTAATGGATTCTTTTTTTCCTAATTCATTCATGTTTTCTCTTGATTCTATTATTTAAGAAATAATAAGTTTAAGTAAAACTTTTCATAAATCTTATTGGATTGAAAATTCATTGTTTTTTGTTTCATTAAGGAATTATGGCTTGTTTGGGATGTAGAACGTTTGAAATTTGCTTTGTCATGGTGAAATTTTTTGCAAAAATTTTAAACATTAATCAATTAAACTATCTCTTATGAGTGTTCTAAAGTAAACATTGAAGCGGGATTGAGATGTTTAGAGAATGGTAAATCCTATAAAACTTTGGAAACCAATTGGAAAACCAATCCTAACCTAATGGTTAACCATATATTTCATCCACAATTTATTGGTAATATCATTAGGTGAATGTGAAAATTATTTTCAAATCAAACCATCACCCTTATTTATGCTTGGTATTATGTGAATATTCTTCCTTTACCTTAGTGAATAATGTGGATGTTAGAACCATATTAATAAGCTCGTGAAACATTTTCTCCCAATTGAGAGTAATGGCAAGCTAGGAGGTGAAAAGACATGTAAACTTGGAAACTTTAACTCTCTTCTTGTGTGGTATTTGTGGTATCTTGGATGGTTTCTGTGAGTAGGATATTACACATAATCTTTATATCATTTGTTAATCCTATTTGAAATGACCATTATGTTCCTTTGGCTCACCCATCAATAGTTCCTTTAAATGTGAACTTTATGTTGTGCATCCATTTATGTGGACCCTTGTTGGAAAGTTAGATGATGATGAAAAATGAATCCTTTGAAGGATACAATTCTTCTTGATTAATATTCTCCTATTTGAAATATACTTCACTTTGAGTTGTGTCGTATTTGATGAGACATGTTTGTTAAGACCAAAACAAAATATGGCTATGTGAAAGAGACCTTAATGTTGGACCTCCACTGACATTTTACCATGTAGAGTTTTTAGACAGTGATGTTAATAATTGTTTCCTTATAAGCTACAAAGTTCTTTTATTAAATTACTTTAAATGAGAAAAACAGTTAGTACAGGACCAAGATTTAATACGTGGGACATGCTTATTGTAACTATCAACCATGTGATACTTGTTGGGTCATATCCCTATATCTTCTAGTGACTTCAAAGAGGAATTCTAATTTTAGGAGAGGGGAATGTAGTACCCACCCTTTTTTCTTACCATTGTTTCTTGATGACTCATTATGTATAGTATTTTTTTTCATGGTTTATAGCTCTTTTTGGATATTATGTGATTTCATTTTGATATTTTGATGACTCATGTGATGGATAGGATTCAAAACACCAATTTAGTAGTGACTTTTATCATAGTTTTATTTCAAAAAAATATTTGGTTTCCAGTAGTACATGATACAGTTGATCCTATTTGACATATGATGGATTTGTGTTATGACTCCTATTTTGGATAACATTGGTGTATGTTGACTATAGCATATTATCATGATATTTGTAGTTGGAGCTCATATCTTTCTTAGCTATGGATGCACGTTGATAGCATATGATCATCATGGGTTTCCATTTATGATTGCGTTGATAGCATGCTAATTATGATTATATATCATCATTATTTATTGGATATATATATATTGGGTAGGTATATTTGATGTTTGCAATTAGTGTGCAGATTACAAGACATGGGAGAATGTGGGTTTCAGGGAAGCAACTCAAGATGTACAAGTGACCGATTGATCCGAGTCCTAGATTTGTTTTTTTTATGAAGCCTTATTTGATTTTTTTACACATTGTATAGGGGTGTCATGGGTGACTCCAAAAATTTTAATTATTTTTTATGAGTCTCTTGTAAACTAGTTTGGGGCCCTAATGGTCTCCAATTGTACATTAATGGTGTATTAGATTACTTAATTATATTTTAGGAGGTTGGGGTCACATACAAACCCATTGGGTGGGTCCCATAACCCCCATTCTTGTGACAAACAAAAAATTGGGCTAAAAAGGAAAAAAATTTAGACACCTTTCATCTTTGGGGGGGTTCTCTTTTCATGTAAAATATCCCTTGGAACCTACCTATAGGTAGGGGGATTAATTTCTTGGTGAAATTATAGTTTTCTCTCTCTTTTTACCTCTCACAAGTCACCATTCTTGTAAGAATGGTTGGGTTGTGTGTTTCTAAAAATATGGATGGTGTTTGACTTATTAGCAATTATGGGAATTTAGGGGTTTTGTTCTTAAATTTATTTATTTTTACTCCCTTTTCTATTTTTAGAATCTTGGGTTGGAAAAAGAGAGGGGTGACACATGTCACCCTCTCATTTAAGAGGATATTTCCCTTGTTTCTCTTCAAATACATCCTCATGTAGGAGGAAAAGAACTTTGTTTTTTCATTGTTGCATTTGGATTTTTGAGTTGAGCTTGAAGCTTTAGCTTTGGAGTGGATTGCATAGCTTAGAGACTTTGAGAGCTATTTGAGGTAGGATTCGTGTGCTTTCTTTTACTTTGTTATATGCATTCGAAGAAGAAAATGGATGTTTCCTAGTTATGTATTTGAGTGTTGTTCCATGGTTATGATTTTAGTTTTTTGTTTGATTTTCTCCATCCATGATATGGTTTGATGGATTTTGGAGTAGTGTGGGAGAAGAGGGAAGGAATTTCCCTCTTACCACATGGCTTGATGGACAAGCAATGTTGGCATTCTTCATTTTTGTCCCCTTATATGGTTTGTGGTGGGGAATATTTTTCATATGGTTTGAACCTCCTTCCCCATCCTTGGAAAGGAAACCAAATGAGGTTTGAAAATCCTCCCAAGGAGGAATTTTGGTGCTTAGCAGGAGAACTAAGGAGGGTATGTTTGCATGCAGGGATAAGGAGGGCTTATGGAGTTATTTTATGTGTGTTTCATATGGTTGGATCACACAATTGGCATACTTTTATTTCTCATCCACTCTTCCCCATTGGAGGGAAAAGAGGGATTTTTCTCCCCTTGTGTTCGGTGGTTTCTTTTTGCTATTTTGTGTGTTAAATGTTTTTTCTTTGTGTTGTGGTTTCTTGTTCATCTCCGTACCCCAATTTTGCATACTTGAATATTGTTTGATATCTCTCTCATGGGCTTGGAGGGAGGCCAACATGTCCTCCAAAATTTGGATATGGCATGTAATGATTCCAATAGGTTACAAGGAAACTGGGCCTATCTCCTTGTGTTTCGAAGACCTTATGGAACGCAAAGCATGAAATTTTGAGCTTGAATATTGTTGGAGAAATGAAGAATTTTTCATGCTATGTTTCTTTCCAACTTTTGTGAAAGATTTGCTTCTTGGAGTACATTTGGATATTTTAAAATTATGTTGTAAATTCTCCTTCTAAAACACCGATCATGGGATGTGATTGTAAACCATTCTCTTAATGTGTTGATTTTTGTATAATCGGGACTTTGTATGTGTAGTTTGAACATCTCTTTTAATAAGAGATTTATTGTATTGTAGGCTTGATGTCTCCACATTTGAAATGACTCTATATCCTTATATTGAAGGGTAAGTGGACCAATTTTGGGGGGCCAAAAGGGGGTCTTAAGTTAATCCATTTTTCTTAAAAAATAAAAAACTTTAACTTGTATGATTTTTTTGAAATAGTTACACTCAAAATTGGAAGATGTTGTAGAAATATAAATCATAGGATTTTTATTCTAGTTTCTAATCTACTAAGTTTTATTGAAAACGGATAAGTTTAAGTGGGTCAAATAACTAAAATACCAGTAGGTGCTCTTGGATTTTTTTTAAAAACATAATAGAGTGACTTTCATGCTCCCCACCATTTTTTGAGCACCATTTAGTATTTTTGAAAACCCTTTGGTAGAAAGATGGATAGGAGCATCTATTTTTTGTTAGAATTTTTTTTAGATATTTTTAGTGAGTATTTTTTTATGATTTTTCTAGCACATAAATTTTATGTTTTGAAAAATAATAGACCTCCGAACCCCCCAACTACCTCAAAAAATTCAAAAAATTACTGATTTCTTTAATATGTATAGAATTACACATAGGTTGTGCCTAAAAAATTTTTATTCAATTTCGATGAGTCAAAAAAAAAAATACAGGATAAAATATAGACATGTTTAAACTTCAAAAAATAGCTATAAAAAGGCATAGTTAGAAAATAAATAATATGGAAAGCTTATATTTGTTAGAAAAGTTGAAAAATAATATTTATACAAATAAGAAACTCTACTTTACATCATGGTATAATTGTTTTAAAACCAATCAATCATTTGATGTTGATTTATCATGGTGGAAGTTGGATTTTTGTATTTTTCTACAAAAACACGTGGTTTGTTGTGTTTGTGTAGGTCAATGCCTCAGGCTTGGGGATCCAAACCAGATCCCAAGCCTTGAGGTATGTGTTTAAAAAGGGAAAAATCATAATGTGTGTGTGTGTTATGATTTATTTATATATCGTGGTCCCCCAACGTCCCTTTCATCTCTTTCATGGGATTTCTTCATACATTCAGTTTGGTCTACAATTTTTTGTACATTCTTGCACGATGTTTTAGTACTTCATTTTGTCCCCTACCCCACTAGTTAATTGTTTCTGATCATGGGTGATAAAATTTAATCTAAGGACAAGAGGAAAGTCAATAATAAGACACTAGAGCAATTGGAAGAGATGAGAATAAAGAAATTTAAGAGAATGCACAAACTTCATGCAGGGAAAGGTATATCTGTTATATCAAATGTAGCTAATGTATTAGAAAATGGGGATGAAATACATACTGAAAATGTAGAGAATACTGATTTTACAATGAATAATAATTTTGCAATGAATAATGATATTTAATTGAATGATAATGTTGGTATGGATGAAGAAATTAATATGAATCCAATTGTTGAACCCTTACCTGAGAATCTAAATGTTAACCTTGATATTTGTATGAAAACGCTGAATGAAGAAAGTATCCTTGTAAACGAATCTTCACCTCAAAGAACACCTCCTTCCATTTTGTGAAGAAAACCAATTCACTTAATTGAAATTGATGAAAAAATTATAAAACCAATGCCTAACAAAATGTATGAAAGAAACGCGAGAAGAAAAGCTAGTGGAATTTGGGATAATTATTTTGAGAATTTAAATGACAAACAAAGATGTCAATTATTTATTACATTGATGAAATTAATTAAGATGAGACCAATAACGAAGACCTTAGGGTTAAGAACATATAATGTTGATGATCAAAATGCGTCAATTGTTGAAAACATACATAAAGCATACCAAACTGTAGGTGGAAAAAGATACACTAAAGATAGTAATGTTACACAGCGTGCACTTAATAATTGTATAGTAAGTGATAAAACATTTCATAAATTATTGATTAGAAAAACAAGCTGTGCTTTGAACATAAATAGAAAAACAGTAATGAAAGTAATAGAGAGACGTAAATGTCTTTAGTCAGTCAATAACACTGAATTTTGGGATTTCTCTAGCAGAATTCCATGGAAAGAATAAAATACATCTAATATTCTAAAAAACTTTATTCTAAAATTTTGGAATGAGAACACAACTGTGTCACCGAATAGAATAGATATAGTAAAAATAAGAATAGGTTCTTGTAATCATCAATCATGTACAAAACATTTCTTAGATATGACTCAAAAAAAAATATTCTCCAAGTTTAAGAATAAAAATCCATAAACCAACATTAGCCAAAGATTCTTTGAAATGAGAAAACCCTTTTACGTAAAAATCAATTCCTCACATACCACTTTTTGTTGCAGGCATCATGTTGAATTTTCAATGCATTATGATGTTTTTTGTCAAATACATTGTGTTTTGCATACTGACATAATATTACAAGAGTATGGATTCAATGTCCCGCCAAAATTTCAAGGGAATTTATTCCAACAATATTTTGTGAAAAATCAACTAGACTATTTTTTTATAACAAAGTATGTTTGGATAGAACGTACAATATATGTGGTGGCTTGCCAAATATAAAAATTTATATCCATGAGGAGAGTACAGATTCAATAGGAAAATAATTGGTTGGTTTCAACAAATATAAATCTGTGGCAAATATAAATAGGCACTCTCTAGAAATTACTGGACAAGATCGAAAAATATTAAGAGAATATCATTCCTACATCAGTGTTGATTGGACACATTCTACAGAGTATGTACAAGGGTGTTTCCAGGTGTTTTATGTGAACTTGAATGAGAGTAACATTAGTTTCAATCAACATTACATTTTGTCGGAAAACTTTACATCACAATTCAAGAATGCATAGATGTTTTATTGGCTAAGTAGGATGCACAAAGAAAAAAATGTACAACATATTTGGATTTTTACTGAGGTAGGAATGAAAAAGGAGAGCATGATGGTGTAGGAGCATGTGTGAAAAGAGAACTTGCAAGAGAAGAGTTAAAGTTCAAAGATGGTGCTAAATTTTTAAATGCAAAAAAATTCTTGATTGCTATGTCAAGAATATGGGCCATGAATCTCAAGAGAGATCAACAGTTCATAGATATTTTTGGTTGATAAAGGAATAAAATATGGAAAAATTTGAAGATTGTATGACAGTTACAAGATCAAGTGATATGCACTCATTTCATAGTTTAGATGCAAATTCCTTCGACTATTTATACTATGTGCAAGGCATGTTTTTGTATATTATGCATTTATATTGCGTGGAATGAATGTGAGCCACAACAATGGATGGATAAATTGACTTGTAGACCTCTAGTTCCACTCGACACACATCAAGTTACACAAGCATTACAACTTGTAGGGTCTTTAGATAAAATGACATTATCACCTGACTTTAACCAAGTATCTGATTTAGTGAAAAAAGGTGCATATATATACATGTACTTGCCATGTTTTAGATTTATAAATTATTAAATGGTCAACTCTTAATGTATTTAAAATTTGAATTTAGTTTTACTTTATAATTTAGGTCACGTTTTTACAGTTATTGTGACGGAATTTAACAAAGAGCGAACAAAATACTTCTTGTCTCATTGTGTAGAGGGGAAAAAATTTACTTCCACAGTCATTAATGGTGAAGACCATGAGTATCCCACTAGGTCATTGGTAGTCACTGGAACTTGGCTTCAACAATATCCTATGAAAAAATAAAACATTTGGTTGTTTGAAAACTATGAAGCTCATCGAAAGATACTTAACTATTCACATTTGATTCTTGCAACAAATATTAAATTGATCAAATATCAAGGTTGGCAACTAAACAAGAATCTGTTGGTTTGTGAATTAGATCATGAAGAAATTCTTGCTACTGTCACGAGTAGAGTTGATCTTTGCGGTTCATTGTATTGAATTTGGAAAGGTATGTTCTTCATGAATTTAATTTGAATATTTACTTTAATTATTTTGTTTAAATTTTTATGATTTAAAATTTTATTTAATTGTTTACTAACATTTTTATGTATGTTAATGGTGCCAAAAAAGCTTCAACCTTCATGTGTTTGGCACTGCCAGTAGAGAATTTATTATTCTCAAAGCTAAGTGAAGCTAAGAGAAATTAAATATTAGAAAGAAACAACAAACATAAATTCTAATTTCACCACCTATATTCTAAAAATATCTTATTAAAATTCTCATTTCACCTCTTATGTTGTATGAACCACCTATATTATTCAAATGATTAACAATGGACAACCTTACACTGACTCAAACTACACTTTTTCGCATGTTTTCAAATAATAAGACAATGAGAGAACCGAATGGAGATGGATGAAACCGCAAGATTATTTCATAGAGGGAATAAACATATATGTTTTGGATCTAACAGGATGTCTCTAGGTGCCACGGAGTCCAAGAAATCACCTGTCGAAGTTATAGCGTGTTTTGGTCTCAAGTCTCTTAAGGGACTATTCCCAGACAAGGTAGTCCAAAATCACGAGGAGCATAAGGAATGAAAAAAGGTCCTCAAATATCATTCACCAAGTCATCTGGACATGTTGGCACAGACGGTTCGGTCCCACGAGCTACTGTTTACAAAATATAGCATCTATTAGCCTTACACTGACTCAGACTACACTATTTTGTCTATTTGCAAACAATAGGACAACGAGAACACCGAAAGGAGATGGGAAAAAATGGAATAGGATTTCGTAGAGGGATCTGAATTTGAGGTTTTTGATCTAACACGTCTTCTCTATATACAACAGAGTCCAAGAAACCACCCATCAAAGATATAGCGTTTTTTGGTCTCAAGGATATTAAGGGACTATGCCCAAACAAGGAACTCCGGAAGCACATGGAACTTTGGCTTCCAAAACAAAACCTCCCCTAACATTTACCTAGCCACCCCAATTTTTGGGTGCAGTTGATTTAGTGCGAAGAGCTTCCGTTTACAAAATATTGCATCAGACAACGTTATACTATTCTAGCATACACTATTGTAGCATGCAAATGAGATTTGATAGAAAAATGTAGAAGATTTATTTTTTTAAAAATTATGGAAGATGATAGAGGAAGGTATCATGAGGCTTCCTTCAAAATTTTAGGTAAAATTTAAGTATTTTGTTCAAGTTATATTAGTTTTAATAAAATAGACTTTTGTTCAAGGTTATCCAACCAAAAAATGTTATATCTTTAACCGGTGATTTCTCAGACTCCGTGGCACCTAGATACATCTCTTTAGATCCAAAACCTCCATGTTGAGTCCCTCTATAAAAACTTATTGTGGTTGTCTCTATATCCTTTCTGTATTCTTGTTGTCCTATTGTTTGCAAACACGTGAAATAGTGTAGTCTAAGTCAGTATAAGGCTGTTAGACACTATATTTTTCAAACGATAGCTCATGGGACCAAACGTTATATGAAAACACATACAGATGGCCTAGTGAATGCTATTAGAGGATTTTTTTGGTTCCCTACACTCCTCATGCTTTCAGGTTACCTTGTCCTGAGCATAGTCCCATAAGAGCCGCCTAAGACTAAAACACTGCTATATTTTTGACAAGTGATTTCTTAGACTCCATGGTACCTAGATATGTCTCGTTAGATCCAAAACCTCCATGTCAAGTCCCTCTAGGAAATCCTCTCACGGTTTTATACATATTCATTCGGTTCTCTCACTGTCCTATTATTTGCAAACGCGTGAAATAGTGTAGTCTGAGTCAATATAAGACTGTCAGATGCTATATTTTGAAAATGGTAGCTTATGGGACCAAACCATCTATGCCAACGCATCAAGATGGCCTAGTGAACACTAGTTGAGGATTTTTGTCTAGTTCCCTATGCTTCGCATGATTTCGGGCTACCTCGTCTAAGTGTAGTCCCTTAAGATCCCTGAGACCAGAACACACTATATCTTCAACAGGGGATTTCTTAGACTCTATGGCACCTAGATATGTCTCTTTATATCTAAACATCAATTGTAAAAGACCTCTATGAAAGCCTCTCATGGTTTTATACATCTCCATTTGGTTATCTTGTTATCCTATTGTTTGTAAACATGTAAAATAGTGTAGTCTGAGTCAGTGTAAGGTTTTCAGATGCTATATTTTAAAAACGGTTTCTCTTCAGAACAAACCATCTATTCTAACACATGTTTGGATGGCCTGGTGAATGCTAGTGTAGGATTTTTGTTGGTTCCCTATTCTCCTCATGCTTTCAGGATACCTCGTCTAGACGTAGTCCCTTAAGATTCCTGATACCAAAACAATGCTATATCTTCGACATGTGATTTCTTGGACTCTGTAGCACCTAGAGACATCTCATTAAATAAAAACCTCTATGTTTGAGGCCATCTACGAAATCCTCTCACGGTTTTATCCATCTCCATTTGGATCTCTCTCCATCCTATTGTTTTCAAACACACGAAATAATGTAGTCTGAGTTAGTGGAAGGATGTCAAATGTTATATTTTGCAAATGGTAGCTCATGGAAAACTCTAGATCGTCACAACATTGTTGCTTCCTCTTGTGGCTTCTACACTTTTCCTTTATCTCGTAGCTTCGAGACATTCCTTTGTCCTGTGGTTTTTGTCTTAGTGTAATGCCCACTAAAATGACCACTCAAGACCTAAGAAGAACCTAGATTTAGATAGAAAAATTATGGAATAATTTTATTTTCCTTGAAAATTGTGACCACAACCAGGCTTCAAGCAACAATTGTCACAACAAAGATTCAAAGTCAATTATAATTTAATAAATGAAATTTTCTATTATAACAAACATTAGATCCACATTACAAAATTAATGGGTGTAATTAATCAAAATATAGTTATATTTCTCTTAGGTGTTAATTTAATAAATAATTAAATTAACACTATAGTTAAATATTCCTTAATTAATTCTAAAGGGTCAAAGGGGCCAAAACAATTAAATTCCCAAGGTTTTTAATTTCACTAGGTCTAAAAAATAACCAAGGTTCTTATTTACATGAGATAGAAAACATTATCTAATCCCCTAGCATGACCCTTTAAAAACTTCAACCCATGCTTTAGTGTTAAACCATTAAGTTAAAAAGGGGTAATTCCCCACTTACCCACTCTCAAACTCATCCTTGCACTTCAACCTAAGTTTTCACATATTTATCACAGTTAGGGTTTCTTGAAAACATTTTTATTAGATAGGAAATTTCTTCCCCTTTCCAATGATATAAATAAGTCCTCCTAACTCCTCATATTTCATAAATTATGGGTCGACAGGCTTAGGGAGAAGATTTTTTCCAAAGGCAGGCCTGCGGGCCTGGGGAAGAAAATTTTCCCAAAGGCGGGCTTTTGGGCCCAAGGAATAAAATTTCCCAAGCCAAAAGGGACACGTGACATGTTTTTGAGCCAACACGGGAAGGTAGTTCATCGAAGTTAATTTGGATTTTAACTCTTTTTGTTTGAAAGGGAAAAAAGGTACAAAAAACCCCCACGCCTCTTCCAATGCCTAGAGATGCCACGTGTCTGGCCCAAAAACTACAAGTGGGACAAGTGAACAGTTGGGGAAATCTTAGTAATGTTGACTTATGTGTTTAAAAGCGTGAAGTTTGAAAACAACCCGTACCTCCGCCGATGCCACGTGTTACTCAAACAGTGACCTGAGGGAAGGCAAGCCAGTGGAGAAACTTAGGAATTTTCGATAACCTTTTTCAAAATTCAATAATATAAAAAACCATCCACACCTCCACCGATGCCTAAAGAAGCCACGTGGCAGACCCTCATTAGTTGTGGGGTGGTGGGCCGTCAGGGAGACTTAGAAATTTTTTCCCTTATTCTTTTCAAAAGGTAAAGTTTGAAAAAGCGGGCCCACGAACTTGAGGATACATTTTCCCAAAAGTGAATCGGCGGGACTACAGGGCCGCGGAGGAATTTTTGAATATTTTCTTTTTTTTGCAAAAAGTGCCCTAAGTAATTTTCGGGCCCGCGGATCTGATTTAAAAAAAAAATCTTTCCTTGACAGTTACTTTTTTAAAACCAAATGAAGTAAAAACTTCAGAAGGTAATAAATTTCAACTGGAAGATGGAATTTGAGAAAATAATAACTTTTTGAAAATGTCTCAAACTCCTATTTGCATAGGGACCATAAAAATTCATTTTTCACGAACTTAAGTGGGTGAATTTTAAGAAAACATCTTTTCTGCAATAAAAATGTGAACTGAACTCTTCAACTACTAGAATTGGTCTAATTTGCTATTCTTTCTTCTTCAACACACCAAACAGGCATGGATAAACACACTTAAAATATTTCAAAATGATTTCAAGGATTAAAATATCAACGGTTGAGTATTCAAAAACAAATTTCCTTTCATTTATGTGAAATTGCATTATTTCACCTCTTGCCTGATTACTGGAGTTTTGAATAAATTACTAGGGAAATGCAAATGTTTCGTGACGTGATTTGTCCATCCTTACTTTATTTTAAATTTTCATTTTGAATTTCATTGTTTTAGGGTACTCTGTATGTTTTTTTGATATTGGTTTATTGGTTTGAAACAATCTAACATAGATCTACATATTTCAAACTAGAAATTTATCTATTTCATTTGTCATACTTTAAACATTTAAGCTCATTCCATTCCAATTTTAAAATTTTTATCTTTCCTTTAATTAATGCGTGGAGAGAAAGAATGTAGTTCTATTCTCAAAATATTCCTTTAACATAATACAAAGGAAGGTAATAATTCCTAACACAGACTTTTCCGGCCTTCAAATAGAGAGTTTGTAAAAGTATTTCAATCCATATATTTCCAAATAGGAGAAAATCAATTTGTATAATGTAAACCAACTTCTATTAAACTTATAATTTTCTTTACAACTTATTTTTTGTTCACCGAAAGACAACTTACAAAATAAATCTTTCTCATTCCTTTTTCACATACAAATACAACTTTCATATCCAAAAATAGATCAACTTTTCACTACAATTCTCCTCCATGTTTCATTTGGTGACAACAAATAGAGGGAGATGCAATGCTCTCCACCCAACCAAGTAATTCCAATTAAGAGGAGAAACTGTCCTCATTAGCCCCTAGAGCCCCAACCTCATTATAATAGGAAATGGATTCAACTCATGGCAACAAGACAAGCATCCACCACACAAAACATATTTCATAATCATATCACAGTCAAAAATAAAATTCAGTTATAGTCATAAGAAGGACAGTAACAAAATATACAAGGCCTCATCACAAAAAAAATAAAATATCAAGATCTATGGGGAAAGTTTCTTATACCTCCCAATGGGGAATGAGTGACCACCTTAAAAACCCACCAAAAATATTCATCTCAAACCCCTACAAACTCTAATGCCTCCCCCAAGTACCTCTTATGCCTCCCCCAAAAGTAAGAAATGCAAGCTATTTATTGGCTAAGGTGGAACACCCAACCCAAACTCCCTCCATGAATAACTCTAATTCCTCCCCACAACTCTTATGCCTCCCCACAAAAGATCCCCGTAGTTTTCTCCTACACCACACCCAGGCAATCTACCCAACCAACCAATAAATAGACCAAATATTCAAAAACATTCACATAAGCACAATACATAAAGATAACATTTTTACAAGAGTCAAGCTCCTACCTTTCCATGATAGAGCTCGATCCAAAAGTTCAACAATAAGCTTTTTCATATCCAAACAATCGCAAAGCACCAACAAATCCACAAGCACCCCAAATCCTCTAACTCCCTACAATTGCAAGAGCAACAAACCAACATGAAGTAAGCCCCTAAAGTAATTACCTGAAATATTTACCTAAAGTAACCCCCCAAAACAAGCAAAAGAATTCAAATAAATAGAAAAGAGAGAGAGGAGGGTGAGGTGACTCCATGTAGGATGCCAAATCACTCATCCTCAACTCCACCTCACAAGTCAACTTCCAACTCCCAATGCACCATTAAATTGGTAGGTGAGAGGACTAACAAGTTACTTACACACACAAACCAAACTCCACACCCCTAAGGACCAAACTTTAATTTCATGCAAGAAGGTGCAATAAAACCTTACAACTTGTCTTCCCAAAATACATAATAAGGCTAAATTTTGAATCCCAACCTATAGGTAAGGTCTGTGTGTAAATTTAAGAGGTGTGGGACAAGTTTAACTTGTCCTACAAGCCTCAAAAATCAGCCTCTACGGATAGGTCCGAATTTCAAAAGGAATGTGGAGCGTTTTACACTCAAAGTTACTTACACATTGCTTATAATACATAATCCAAGAGCTATTAGCTCTAATAAATGCATTCTTTTGACCCATTTTTATTTATTTAACAACATGATTACTCACTAATCTAGACACAAATAAATAAATAATAACAGGAAAAATATATCACTAAAATCCACATACTAAATTTAAATAAAGGAACTAAATAAAAGAATACACATGACCCCTTGGTCACATATGAAGGGGATCCCCCCATGGGAACCCCTAACATCAATTCAAACATGCACAAATATTAATTACATGTTGCCATGGAGACCCTTGTTGAATTCATCTAGAATTCCAATGTGATTGGTCTCCAATCCTCCGATGTTTGTTGTGACATGTTTACCTGCAAAACATGAATACCTCCTTCGGCCTTGTGGCCGCATCAATTCCTCCAAAATAAATATACAATATAACTCCAAGTTATATATATATATATATATATATATATATATGAATCAAACATCATCCAGGAAAGGAACAATCTCCTTTACAATTTCATCGATAATCATATGATCACAAGATTAATTCAATTTTCTAGGTCTACTCAATATGACGAAATAACACATGTCCAAAAACACACACACATATATACATATATATAACCATGTCAACATCATAACAACATCAGTATAAAATGTCTCAAAAAATCCATATGCATCATATATGAATCAAAATCAACCACAATCCATGATCTCTAAAGTCTAACATCATAGCAACTCAAAAGTTATAGTAATGTCCATAAGTATAGTCGACAATACCATAATCAACCACAAAAAGCTATTGGAGGGAAGTGGGCACTATACTTAGCCTTTGCTTCCCGGCTCCTCTTTGTTGTGCAACTTTCCTTTGTACCGCAATTTTGTCCGACACACCAAAAATCAAACAACCAAAAAAGTTGAAATAAATGTGTGTCAGAGGGGAGGTTGGGAGCCATGAAAAAACAAGTTTGAAAACATGCATGAGACTCAAGATTATCAAAAACCATTAATTTTGACATTTTTGGGGCTCCAATTGTGAGTATATGTGAATGAAATACCTGACCTCCCTATGAATATGCCATATTAAATCATCTCTACTTAAGCTTAAATTACAGCAGCTTCCGCAGTCATAACTCAGAAATAAAGGAGCTATTGGACAGAATGTTCTACACCCATAGCGAGGTCTTCTCCAACCATTGTTAAAGGACTAGTTGAAATTGCCAATGCTTAAAATTAACCCATCGACTCAAAATCCTTTCATTGCTCACAATCCCAGATTTCCAACTGTAATATACAAACTGAAAGAAGGAATGGGAGATTTATGGAAGCTTATAGCCGAAAAGCTTTTGGTTTTTTATGGGTTCCTTTCTTGGACCCAAAATCCCTCGAATCTAAGTTCAAGAAATCTACAAACCAACCAGATCTGTGGGCTAGTCTGATTAGATGCGTTAGCCACAAATATGCGTCTATAGCCTCAAACAAAAGACAAGAAATACAAAATCCAAGGCCAAATAAACCATAACTAATACAAATGCAGAACATATAACAGAAGAAGGTAGAGACAAAACCATGCGCAGTGCAGCCGCTACATCCATCGCTATGGAGCTTGTAATATCATATGCCTCAGACCACTCCTCCTGTTCACGTCTTCTGCCGTCCACAACGCCACCCGTACGAGCCTGCTTTCAAAAAGCTTGGTGGGCAGTTCATATGAAAACAACACTCACTGCAAAACGGACAATCGTATCCTTCCTATCGCCAGGGTAAAAAATATGAGCGCTAAAATTGGATAGATATTCAAACCACGGGGCAGGATAGATTAGTCGAGCAATGTGTGAGCGTGAGGTCTGCTATAAAATGCCTCGACAGAGCCAAGGGGTTCGCCTCCCCTTTGGTACACGGATATAAATACACTCGTATCAATTATTTGCATTCCTTATATTCTTAAAATATTGTTTGTGGTTTCGTGAGATTCATCTCTTTTGATCCGAATTACAACGCAGAAGTATTTTCCTGTGGTACATTTAATGTAAACCCAGTTTGGACATATAGAGTAAGAGTAATTTCGAGGATCGTTTTACTACTATAGAAGCTCAAAGGACTACATAATTGATCGTTACAACGGTTGGCGCCACACAACTACGAGTCGTCTAAGCAACTCGCTCCTCACATCGACACCTTAATCGTGTTCAAAATCGTAATAAAACTTCTAACCTAACAACATTAGGTACCTTATAACAAAATAACAAACAAATAATCCATTAAAACAATAAAACTGGATGGCCACCCAAAAGTACCCAACAATTCGTCTTTCTTTAGCTTAGACGTCTCGATTATGGCAGAAATTGCGTAGCCTTTAAGTGCAGGTTTCTTTCTCAGTGACTTCAAACTTCAATAACGAAGAAATCGTACACAAATTTGCAACTTCGACTGATCCCAAAGAAATGCTTTTCACGCAAGGAACTCCACCACACAAAACATATTATATATGTTTTGAATGCTGTTTTAAGTTTCATGTAAACACAGAAATCAGAGGCAACGAATTCAGAGTTCCTTCAATGGCACCCCCGTCAGATATCTCAGCACGGTTAAATTTGTCTTCCATACCCATGAAAAAAATGTCCAGGACAGGAAAGGTGGTGGATAAATCATGGGCAGGCTTTGCAAATCTTGTAAAACTGCTTCCCACCACCACTGTGTTGGCCTTCCAAATATTGTCTCCCACTTTTACCAACGGAGGTCACTGCTACACCGCCAATCAATATCTCACCGGCGTTCTGCTGGCCTGCTGTGGGATTTCGTGCTTGTTTGCTTCCTTCACCGACAGCTACCGGGCAGATGACGGAAAGGTGTACTATGGGTTCGCCACCAGAAGCGGTTTGCTTGTGTTGAATGGAGAAATTAATAAGACTGTGGATTTGTCTTCGTACAGGCTGAGATTTATGGACTTTGTTCATGCTGTGCTCTCAGTTCTGGTGTTTTCTTCTGTGGCATTAATGGACACCAACGTTGTGAATTGTTATTATCCTGTAGCTCACGAAAATGAAGAGCAGTTGTTGAAGAATCTTCCTCTTGGAGTGGGTTTTGCATGCAGCTTGTTTTTCATGGCGTTTCCCACCACCCGCCATGGAATCGGATTTGCTTCTCAAGATTAAACTCTGTGTTTTATTATGTTTTTTTTAAATGTTCCTTCATATGTGCTTCCCCTACGAGCCTTTTAATGTCCCCTCTCTATTATTGCCAACTCTCTCATTATTGACCGAGTATCTAAAGTTTATTTCGCTTTATTATTTATCCTTACATTTCATTCTATTTTGTATTTTTTTTGGTTTGAATATTTCTATCACAATAACTTAACCGTGTGTAATGAAGAGAAGATGAATTCTAGTATGTTTCCAAAGAATTGATATATTAGCTCAATTAATTGTTAAAGATTTCGTATATTTAGTTTTTTAAGTAGTTTATATCTTAATATAATGATTGTGAGTTTTTCCATCTAATACTCAAAAAAATATATTTACATAATCACTTAAGATAACATTGTAATGTAATTAACGATAATATCTATAATAATTTAATTGCTTTAAAAACATATTTAGTATATTATAATTAAAGATAGACATATTTTATTAATAGCTATTCTTTTTATACTAATATAAATGATATGCATTATTTCTAGCTGTAAATGTTTATAACTAGTTTTTAATATTCGTGAGAAATTAAAAAAATTTAATATATTGAATGTTTATCAAACATGAACTATTATGGTTTTCTGAGAAATCTAAGGGTTGGTGTTGCATAAGATTACCATGTTTTGTTAAAAGGGCATGGGATACAATAACCATTTACAATCTAATTATCCAAATTTCTTTATTCATTAACGAATAAACTTTCATGCCCATTTTTGTGTTGTGATCCACTTCATATATAATAAATGTTGCATTTGGATGGGCAACAGCTATATAAATTTCCTTACTTCATCTTTAAGGAATGAGTTAATGCTTAAATCAATGCAAAAAACTATAGATTACCCGAAATAAGTGATGTGATAGAAGACGAACTTTTATGAAATGCTGAATAATTAATACTCAAAATTATAGTAGTGTCATTTCTTTGAGTCCATAAAGTAAAATTAAGTTTATCCTCACTCAATTCTTATCAACATAATATTAAATATCATTATTGTATGACTTTATCCCTCATTCATATATGTTGAAATGGCCTTGAAAATAAATATAAAGCTGCATTTAGTAGTAATTGTACAAGAAGGTATAATGTTAATATTGCTAATAGAGAAATTAAGACCACTTGAATTAAAAGGAGATCAGATAGAGAACTTAATAATTGTTCTCCATTTTTCACTAATTTAGATGTACACTCCATCTTGCATTCTTGAATAATCTTTAAAAGAGAAAGGAGATGAAAAAGTAAATTTATTTTAAGGATAATACTTTTTAGATTGTAGTGTGAATTAGTCGCTGACATTTACTAGTAAAAATATCAGTTGTTTCTTTTTCCAAGGTTATAAACTGGAAGAACCCATGTCATTTCAATGAATTTTGTTCAAAAGGTATTACTCAAGTCATGGGAGCAATCAACACATGATTATAACTAATTACATCTGATATTGATCATGTATATTATTTTGAATCAGTTTAGTACTAGTTCTATAGACTATAGTATGGATTTAACCATGGGCATTGTACGCACCCAATTCTGCATGTGTTACATTGTCGAAACTGTTCAAAATCCCCAATGATTAGTAAATATATTTCTAATGGTGTTCATGTCTAATTTATCGTTTGCAGTATATATTTGTAGCCTAGATTGCATTTTATGTCCTTTTCCTAGCTTTCCCTACTTTCCTTTATCATTTTTACATCTTTTCTTTGTCCTTTGTACTTTAAATTACAGAACCGCACCAGCAGTTATATAACCGCCTCGATGCTTTTGTAACCGTCGGTCTGCCTTGAGTGGCGGTTACACAACCACTGCGGAGGTTGTCTAACTGTCGGTCTGCGCAGACTAGCGGCTTCATATGCTTTTTCCTGAGCCTTTTCCAGCATGTTCTAAACACATGTCAGCTTCTTCAAACTTATTTTTAGCACACGCTTATTAATCAGCTTGGTTGTTCTTGAGCTCATTTTATGTGTACCAACTTATCCCTTCATTCCTTTTGTTGATTATGAGTTAACTGCCCCTTCTTTGAGAGAGGTGGTATTTCTTGGCTACCAAATGGCTTAAAATATTTCTATACATTTTTCCTATAAGAGTGAAGCTTCTACTTAGAGCATTGGTTGGATATTATTGTTTTGAATTGCAATGTTATGTTTCTCATAATCCTGCCAAGAAATTGTAGTGCCCACTCCTCGACATTTTCTTGTTATAATTTTGCTTAATATGGACTAGAGACATGGAATTTTTTGTCATATTTAATCAATTGACATTGATAGATCTACATTATTAGATTTTATTATCATTTTGGTAGACAGTATAGATATTTCAATTATGGATATGTGGTGACTCATATTGTGGATCATATGCATACGGATATTTCAGTACCGATTCAATGATCTAGCATGATTACATTAAATTTACTGAAGCCTTAGGATTTTTGACATATTGATGATGTTTTGATGTTCTGATTAGTTTTGTGATTCATTAATTATACTAGTGGAAATGGTAGGATTGAAATGTTTAGAAAATTGTAAATGATTGATAGCATTGCTTAGCCTTGAGGATGCTTTAATTACGTTATATGATGATGTTTATTGATGTATGTGCATGTATTTTATGTGGCCATAAGGCCAAAGAGCTATTGTTTGATTTTTATAGGTTATTGTATCACAAACAAAGTAGAGCGGGTTAGGAGACTAACCATAGTGGAATACCGGATGGATTTAACAAAGGTCACCATGGCATCTTTATGTTCAGTTATATTGTTGTGTGTTGTTTGATTGCTAGGAGGCCCCAAGGGAGAGATGACCTCAAAATGTGACCATGGGCTCTGTGTGCTTTTCCCTTTTCCCTTTCAATTATTGTGGAGTATGTGATTTATTATTGTTGTGTATTTCACTTTATTATTGTTAATTAATATGCCCCTACTTAAGTTGATTAATCATGTTTATTAAATTGTTGGGAGGTGACAGAGGGGCATATAATTGGGTAGGTTGTCCTTGTAATATTTTTATTTGAGTTAGATTTTAATTAATTTTGGTGTTGTACACTCAACCCCTCCCTCAAATCCTGAAATTTCACTTTGGAGCCACTTTTAGAGGCTTTTGGGACAAGTTACGCTTGTCCCACACCTCTAAAATTCACCCACCAACTATACGTATAGTATAAGGGGTCAAAATTAGACCCCATTATATGATTTGGAGGGTAAAAAGGTGAAATTTATTGCACTCTCTTACGTGAGATTTTATTTTTTTCCTTAGAGGTATGGAGTTAGAGTTTTTGTGTGGAAGGAATTTATCATATCCTCACCCACCAATTTATTAGTCTTGGTTTTGATATTTGACTTGATGATGTGGAGTTGAGGAGTGTAGTGGCCACTTCCCTTTGACACTTATTGCACTGTATCTTGATTACTACTGATTAGAGATGTGGACATTGGCATACTTTTATTAGCTTATTTGATAGACAGTATGGATGCTAGACTTTTGACACGCTGCAATTTAGTTGGTGAATTATATGTAGGGATTGACATTTCAGTATTGTTGATGATTTAGAGTTACTGCTTTATATACATATACTAACACATTGGATTTTGGATGTATAGATTGTTGTTAGACGATTCATCTAGTCTTGTGATCAGATTGTTATTGATGAAATGATAAAAATTGAAATATTCTATAGTTATAAATAATATATGAAATTGTTTGATTTTAGAGATGATCTAGTTATGTTATTTGATGATGTGATTTGATATTTTTATGTGTGTTTTATTGTTTCGATGTTATTGATATGGCCATGAGGCCAGAGAGGTTATTTTTTTATTTTTCTGGAAATTGTAACACAACAAACAAAAGGGGATAGGAGACCAACAATGAAAGAATTTTGGGTATTGGCAACTGGGGACCTTGGAAACTTATATTTTTTGTATGTTGATTTGTTGTTGATAATTTGTTAGGAGGTCCCCGTTTGGGGTGGCCTCAAATGTGACCTTGGGTAGATATGTTGTTTTTTCCCTTTTAATTTTTATTATTTTGTTAGTATGTATTTTTTATATAGTAATGTGATCCACTTTATTATTGTTAGATAATGTGCTCTAATTAAGTTGATTAATCTTGTTAGTTATTGTAAATTGGATGTGACCTAAGAGGTGTTAAATTGTGGTAGATTTTCCTTGATTTTATTTTGCATTTGAAAGGATTTTTATTGGTTTAAGTGTTGTGTACTCAACCTTGCATGTCAAATTCGGATTTGGGTTTAAGGGCCATTTTTAAAGGCTTATAGGATAAGTTAAGTTTCTCCCACACCTTTTAATTTCACCTACCAACTATGCTTATCGGTTAAAGGGTCAAAAATAGATACCATTATGTGATTTATAAGGTAAAACATGATATTCATTGCACTTTCTTACATGATTTTTAATTTTGGCCTCTAGAGATGTGGGTTTGAGTTTGTGTCTATAAGAGGCTTGCCATTCCTCAACCACCAATTTATTGATCTTTGGGTTTGGGGTTTTACTTTTTATGTGGAGTGGAGGAGGAATGATGTGGAATTCTACATGGAGCCACATTGCCACTCTCTCCTCTCTTTTCTATTTAAACAATTTTTTTTTATGGTTTTAGGGTTAGATGTTTTATTTTCTCTCTTGAATTTTTGGAGGAGCTTGATTTTGGAGTTCTTGTTGAAGCTTGGGAGATTGTTGTGCTTGTTTTTGGACTTGGAAAAAATTTGGAGCTTGTGCTTGGGATTTGCAAGCTTCTTTCAATGGCAAGGTAGGGACTTCACCCATGTATTTCTACTTTTATTATTGTGAAAAAGCTGCAAATGTATGTATGTTGTGTTTTTTGGTTTTGGAATAGAATGTCCTTAAGGTTGTGTAGGAGGAAGAAAATGGGGAAATATTGAGGGAGGGATAAGTTTTTATTTTATGCATTTGGAGGGAGTTTTGGGGTTGGGTGTTCCACCTTTGATAATAAGAAATATTTCCTATTTATCGTGATATGTTTATTAAGGGAGGGCTATTAGTTGTGGTTGTGTGAATGAATTTTGGAGGCTTTTATAGAAAACACTTAAACCTTTTGGGAGGCATAAGTGATTCCCCATTTTTCTTCTCTCCTTTGGCTTGGATTTGAGACTTTCTTCTTGGGATAAATTGTATGTGAAAGTAACGATAAGAAGATTTTTCCAAAACACAATCTCAGATGATAATATCACACCACATTATATTTGTAAAAATAGAAGAGCTAAAATACCATATATGGAAATCCATCATAATCCATAATGCTCAATACATTACAATAGAATGACTTGAATTATTCAATAAGAAATATGTACGTATAGGAGGAGGGAAGTGCAACTACTACCTAAATCAGTGGTGAAGAACTCCCACTAACTGATACTGGTAGTTAAGTTAACTCCAAAAGACTAGTAAGATAACTCCACACAACTAGTACACCTAAGCAAGCTAACCCAACAAGTGTAGGGCTAACAAAAGTGTAATAATTATCCTAATAAATAAATAAAAGGATAAATAATTTTCTATGTTAGGAAATTAGAGATAAAATATGCGGAATAATATCTTACAGAATCGCAACAATAGAAACTAATATGTAGAATATATTACAGATCTCAAATAAAAATGCAGAATAAATAACAC
This sequence comes from Taxus chinensis, assembly GCA_019776745.2. NCBI lineage: Eukaryota > Viridiplantae > Streptophyta > Pinopsida > Cupressales > Taxaceae > Taxus > Taxus chinensis. The sequence goes on from CM034154.1 coordinate 9,325,069, forward strand.
AACACAGAGAGACAATATTTAACGTGGATCACCCAATTTGGGCTACGTCCACCAAGAATCACTTGCTCAGATTTTATTACAAGCCACCACTCTCTCAATACAATACCCAGATCCATTTTTAGCTATGCTCAACAAACTCTACAGAATTCAAACCCGAATTCAAAACACATATGTAATACATTTGGTTGTTCATCTATCATATACATAAGACCATATAAATAGACAACTACTTAAGCAGTTTTACAAAACCGTGGGTATCAAAACCATGGGGAAAAACAAAAATGTCCCATAAACCTATGGGTAGACGGTTTCATGAAGAGGCGGTTTTACAAAATAATGGGTACCGAAAAAAAAATGGGCCCAAAAACAGCCCATAACGGTTACCCATTACCCATTGGTTAATAAACCACCCATGAAAATTTACTTCGGGGGCTTCGCCCTCGAACCCCCATGACCCGCTCACCGGCGAGAAGGACCACCATAAAAGTACCCGAGTGTAACACATAGAAGGTGTACCACACTCTAACATGAAAATAGTATCCACAAACATAACAACCTACACTAACACCCTCATGTAAGCATAGTTTAGGTGGGAAAAAAGAAGGTGGGTCCCGGAAACAAGTCCTGATGAGGTACCCATGCACAACATTTGGGAAAATTGGACACTGCAAGGTACCTAAAACCAGTAATAAAAAAGTAGAGGGAAAAATCCTGCTGCAAGATATCCTTAGAAGCTCGTCTCTCAAAAAACAAGATAGATATAAATGTATACACCCATAGATACAAGAATGCAATACACAAAATTTTAGGACGTCAAGCTCAACTGAAATTATCCACAAGTGATCACAACACCATCCCAAATTTGGCACTTTATAATTGAGGTGGACACATATATGTACCAAAAGCTAAGATCTCAGATCTGGACATAGTATTTTATGAAAGGAACGATAAGAATATTGTTCCAAGCTGTGATCTCAAATGATAATAGCATGCCACATTAGATTTACAAAGTAAAAGAGCTAAAATACCATATATGGAAATCCATCATAATCCATAATGCTCAATACATTACAATAGAATGACTTTAATTACTCAATAAGAAAGATGTACATATAGGAGGAAGGAAGTACAATTATTGCCTAAATTAGTGGTGAAGAACTCCCACTAACTAATACCGGTAGTTAAGTTAACTCCAAAATACCAGTAAGCTAACTCCATATAACTGAAAATCTAACTCAACACAACTATTAAGCTAACTCCACTCAACTAGTACACCTAAGCAAGCTAACCCAAAAAGTGTAGGGCTAACACAATTGTAAGAATTATCCTGATAAATAAATAAAAGGATAAATAATAACCTGCACCAACACCCTCCTATAAGCATAGCTTAGGTGTGTGGAAAAGAAGGTGGGTCCCGACAACAAGGCTTGATGAGGTACTCACATATAATAACTAGGAAAATTGGACACTGCAAGATACCCAAAACCCGTAATAACAAAGTAGAGAGGGAAAAATTCCTACTGTAAGATATCCTCAGAACCTCGGCTCCAAAAATTCACACAATGTTGAAGAAGTATGGTGTGCACTATGGTCTGAATCCACTGCTCAATCATAGAACTTGGAAACAGCTGACATTGGGCTTCACCAAAATAGCTCCATGCAAGGAGACTATCAATGGAATGATGTCGTAAGTGAAAAAAACACCAAACATAGTTTGATCAACTGCTACAAATAGGTGTGCCACGATCCAAGAACAACTAAGGAAATAAAGTGAACACGAGATCTAAATAAATGGGAGTGTCACGATCCAAAAAAAGCCAAGGTAACAAGGCAAGGACACGAAACCCAAAGAAGAAATATCAACACCACACCCTCCCATACTGTAGAATGGGTAGAGTGACACCACATATCTGTATGAGTTGTTAAAATCAACTACTTGAACATTGACAAACTAACACTGGGCTCCACCATAATAGCTCCCCCACAAGAGAGAATATGGATGTCTACATCATATATCACTCTGATACCATAAAAGGGAAGAAAAGAAGATTCTTCCAAACTGCGACCTCAGATGATAATAGCACACCACATTAGATTTACAAAAATAGAAGAGGTAAAATACCATATATGGAAATCCTGTTGGTGTGAGTTATCCTATGTATCCTCCACTCACATATGGAGGGTCATAGGTTTAGGGTTTGCTATTGAGTCATGCACTAGGGTTACTTAGCACCCTATATGTATACCTTCATTTGAAATTTATGAGCATGCCAAGACACTCTACTGTCTTTATCTACATGTGAAAACTTTGTTTTGTTATGCAAGATTGTTCAGTTATTGATCGATTCTTCCTTGTTATTACGTTGGAGCCATTACGATTCAACTAGAGAGCAAATTGATCGTGGTGCATAGTTTCCGATATGATCCATCAACTCTTTCATGGTATCATATCTGAGATTGGGTAAACGTGCACTCATTTTTTTAGTTGCGATTACTCTTGTTTTTTCATTTTTTTAACTCCTTGTGCAAGTTTTTGATCATTATATTCTGGTTTTTTCTTTCTAATGTATTTAACAAGTTACTCTTATAAATTTTTCATTTTACTGTGTTCTTCGTGCATGTGCAGATCTCCTTGAGCTATAAGAGGTTTTGCAGCTACTTTTAGCTAGCTGTAACTAAATCTAGCAGATCAGCCAAATAGAGTATTTTCTAGTTTTTTAATTTTTTATTAAACCAGAATTTTTTTTTATCTCTATTTCTAGTTTCTTTGTGATTTTTGCATGTTTTTTATAGAATACCATTCTTGACTGGTACCCGTGGATGTTTTTTTCTTGCGTGGGAGTGTTTTACTGCAGCTACATTTCGAGATCCGTTAAAATAGAGGTCAAAAATTCAAGTTTTTCTAAGGACGTGTTTGCTCATGGTGGGTCTGGATTTTTTTGCTCTGGCCAAGCTCCTGGTGTGCTATCTGGTGTGCTCTCTGCTCGTGGAGGGTCCCTCATGGTGTGCTCACTTGTGGCTCTCCGTGGTTGCGTCGCTGCTCATTCAAACAGTGGTCGCTACCTGCTCGCAGCTGCAGAAGACCTCACCCTACCATGGACTCTCACCCCTTATGTAACCTAACCCTGAGCTCCTTCCCTCTGTTGTGGTCTCTCCCCTCTGGTCTTGCAAAACCTGCGCACCCTCCTCTCTCAAGCCTACATTTTTTTCACAAAAACATACGGTTTTGTTTTTTTGGTAAGTCTTTTATTTCTTTTTAAAAAAAACTACATTAAGCTTTTTCAACGTGGCACTTATTTTATAAAGCTTAAACTAAAACATGACACTTTTAGTAAGTATTTAAATTACATTCTTTAATGGTAAGTATTTAAAATCCTACGCTTTTTTTGTAAAAAAAATTAAGTTTTTAAATACTTTCCATTTTTTAAGTTTTTAAAATTTTCCTTTTTTTTAAAACCATAAGTTTTAAAATTTGCTTTTTAAAAAAAGCGGAAACTTTTTAAAAAGGGGGGATTATTTTTTAAATTTATTTTTAATTAGGATTTAATTATTAGATCTTAATTAGTTTTTTTAAATTAATTTTTTTAAAAATCTTAATTAATTCATCATTTAATTAAGTTTTTTTAAATAATCATAATTAATTACATTAATTTTATTTATTTGCTATTATAATTCACGATTAGATAAGTTTTTTTAAAAACAAAAAATCATCTCTTCAATTAAAGTCTATATCATTTTTTTACAAACTCCTATAGCTTTAAAATTAGCTAAATTAGGCGTTCCAAAACGATAATTTTTTAGGCGTTATTGGTTTTTTCTCTAATAGTGTGCTCAAGTGTGTAGTGACACTCTGAGCACCTATTCGCCTTCTAATAACTTTTTCCGTGTTCTGAAGATCATCAGAACTCTTCTCGAGTTCATCTAAACATTGTATTTTACCCTTATTATTACTTGCGACTAGTGAGCGCATCCACCACAGTTTGAAGTAAGAGGGTATCATTTGTGATGTGAGATGTTTTTTTCTCACAGCCAGGATTTGATTTCACCTCCTTCCTAGGTTTTAGCAATTGTGCTTGTGTACGGTGTCACTTTGTTGCAATTCTCGAAACATGATTGTGGTCTACTCTCTTACGCGTTATTACATGTATTGCAAGGTGATTTACCAAGTGATTCTAGATGCACGCTCAGACCCAATTGTATTCAACGCACTAAACTATAAAGTGTCGAAAGCAGGGGGTTATTATATTATCATGGGTGGTTGTGTTTCTTTTCTACATTTCTTTCTCTCTCTCACTATGGATGCACTTTCAATTCCTTTGCTTACGCCATTCAACTTCTTTGAATGGAGATTGAAAATGATTATGAAACTAAGGGGTAAAGGGTTATATCACATCACCATGGGAACTGAGACTGAACTAGATGATGATCCTGAAAAATATAAGTGGTTAAACCGTAGTGATGAAGCTTTAGGTCTTCTTTGCATGTTTGTTTCTCCTGACTTTCTCTTCCACATTGAGGCGTCTGAAACACCTAAATTGCGTGGAAAATGTTGGATGTGATGTTTGGACAACTAGATGACATGAGAGCGCATGAGTTGGAAAACGAACTACTAGGGTTAAATCCTAGTGACTTTGAAAACCTACAAGCTTTCTTCTTGAAATTTGTCCACATTAGATTGTTGTTAAAAGGATGTCAAGTAGAGAAGAAATATTCTCAACTGATCTTGTCGATTCTCTCTAAGCTAGGTCTCGAATATTCTGTCTTCATGTCAAATTTCTACGCTACAAAATTTGCTTTGGGCGATACTTGGATTATGCCCTCCTTTGACTATTTTTCGTCCCAAATCATTCGAGAACAGGACATACTCATTCAAATGCAGTCTCTCAAGTCCAAGTCACATGCCCTTGTAGCAATTATTAGCAAGGGGAAGAAGATTGAAAAGAAGAAATAAAAAAAGGATCAACCTAAGAAAGAAACCAAGACCAAACCTAAAAATGACACAAACACTTCAACTTCTAAGCCTAAGGCACAGAAAAACAAGTTTTGTGTTCCTATTGCAATAAGTTTGGTCACGACGAGCACCACTATTTTCAAAAACAGATTAATCACTTATCTCATTTACTTGAGAAGAATAAAATAAGTGTTCCTGAATCCATAAAACAAAGTTCTTCGAAGGTTGAGTCTTCTGCTACAAAATGTTCTAAAAATGATAAGAAGAAAGGAAAGGCCCTTGTAGCCAGAGTTTCTCCTTCATTGATGTGGATTATAGATTTCGGTGCCTCGCACCACATGGGTTCTTCGCATGTTGAGTTTTCCAACATCAAAATTTGTGGAATGTCCCAAATCACAATGGGTAATGACACGACAGTTTCAGTTTCTGGTAGTGGATCAATAGAGATGAATGGGGGGAACATTTAACCAAGTGTTGAGTGTTCCTAATCTCTCTACCAATATCCTATCGGTTTACCAAATTACTCACCTTGGTGAAGGAATGCGAGTGGAATTTGGTCCTAACTCGGTGATTATTCGTGAGCTTAACGATGACACTACAGTGGCTGAGGGAAAGGCAGATCACCGTTCATGGTTGTACACCTTCTCCCACTTTACTTCTAATTCTATGTCCACTGCCTTGCTAACTCATGCAAATGAGGTTAGTAAGTTATGGCATGAGCATTTTAGACATCTAAATTATTGTTAACTTGAATAATTGAGCCAAAATGAAATGGTCAATGGGTTACTCCATGTCAAGTTTTCTAAGGGTGTTTGTGAGGGTTGTACCCTTGGAAAACATCCTGAAAAAAAATTTGACAAAGGAAAATCCTGGAGAGCTACTCGTCCCTTGGATCTTGTTCATAGTGATATTTCTAGTCCATTTCCTTCTCCTTCGTCTACTAGAGCTCTTTATTTGCTAACATTCATTAATGAATTTTTGCGATATACTTGGGTATATTTTCTTAACTTTAAGTCTGAAGTATTTGAACATTTTTAGGACTTTAAGGCTCTTGCTGAGAAATAGGTGAAATGGTCTATCAAGGTTCTTCGAACCGACTATGTAGGTGAATATGTAAAAAATAGGTTCATGGATTTCTATACTTTTGAAGGGATCTCCTTATAGCATATAGTTGCTATACAACCCTTCACATAATGGAGTAGTAGAAAGAAATAACCATACTCTTAAGGAGATGGCCACACGTATGATTCCCTCAAAGTCTCTTCCTCCATAGTATTGGGCTGAAGCAGTGAGTTGTGCTAATTACATTTAGAACCGTGTTCCACACAAAGCAGTAAGAGGAGATGAAACCCTTTGAAGCTTGGTTTGGACGCAAAGCCTGATGTTGAGCACTTTTGAGTCTTCGGATCCAAGGCTATGGCTCGGATTCCCTAGAAGAAACGCAAGGCTTTGAAACCAAAATCCAAAACTTGTATCTTTGTAGGGTATCCTGATGACATGAAGGGAAATCGATTGATGAATCCTACTTCTCATGAGTTGTATATTGAGAGAAGTGTTAAGTTTGATGAGTCTTCTTTGACTTCTACTTCTCCACCTATTGAGGTTCTTCATCTCCTTGATTCAGATCTTGACTCATCAGATGATGATATTGTTAGAGCGTGCTCCTCTTCCTGATCCTCCCAACCATCAGACCTCTGAGTCTTCTAGATTCTAACAATAGTGATAATGAGGACTATGTCCATTCTCACTCAAGTGAAGTAATCTTCTGACTCTAAGCCTGATCCTCCTGGTCCTCTTTGGGCTAGGAAAACTTTAAAAAGTTCTAGAGATTTAGTTGGAGATACTTTAGATATGATACGTACTCACTTAGATTTCATTGGACCCCACTATTTCTTCACCTCTTCTTCTGATCCACAATCTTTCCAGGAGGTTTCTGGTATTCCTGAATGGGATTCTGCCATGGATGAGGAGTATTCCTCTCTCATGAAGAAAAATACTTGGGATCTCACCCCTCTTCCGAAAGGAAGAAAAATCATTTAGTGTAAGTGGGTGTTCCGAACAAAGTATGGAGTATATGGAGATTTTGAAAATTTTAAAGCACGATTAGTAGCTAAGGGTTTCTCCTAGATAGCTGAGGTTGATTATACTAAAACCTTTTATCTAGTTGCAAAGATGACTTCTATTTGAGTGACCCTAGTCATTGCCGCAACAAACAGATGGAAATTCCATCAAACGGATATTAAGAGTTACTTCCTTCATGGTGACCAAGAGGAAGATATCTATATGGAACAACCTCCAGGTAATGTCCATGATCCCTCCCTCATTTGTAAGTTAAAGAAGTCTCTTTATGGCCTTAAACAAGCCCCTCGAGGTTTGGTATGCCAAGATGGACTCCTTTTTACTTACATCAGGGTTTACTAGGTGTCACTCTGATCCAAATGTTTATATTCTACGACAAGATGACTCCATACTCATTCTTGATCTCTATGTTGATGACTTGTTAATCATAGGTAGCTCTTCCTCTATTATTGATTTTGTGAAGATTGGCTTGGCCAACAAGTTTTCCATGACTGAATTAGGTCTGCTTCATTACTTCCTTGGGATCCAGATTTCAAAATATGACTCAGAAATTTTGATTTCGCAACCTAAGTATGATCTTGATTTGCTTTCTCTTTTTCAGATGTCCAATTGCAAGTCTTCTCCTACTCCTTTTCTTTCTGGGATTAATTTGGTTTCAAATTTCTCTACTCCCTTGGTTGATGGTACTCTTTACCGATAGTTGGTTGGGAGATTGATTTACTTGACTCACACTTGACCAGATTTATCATATGTTGTTGAGATCATGTCTAGATTCATGCAGGAGGCACATGAGCTACATTAGGAAGAAGATAAATGGATCCTTCATTATGTTCATGGCACTTATACTGATGGAATTCACTATCATGGAGGGGTAGATATTGACTTGATTGGGTTCAAAGATTCTGATTGGGCCGGTGACTTAGATCATCAGAAATCTACTTCTGGCTATAGTTTCTCTCTTGGTTCGGGTCCTATTAGTTGGTCTAGAAAGAAGAAAAATGCAATTGTGATATCATCTACAGAGGCATAATACAGAGGAGCAGTTAACGCTGCCATAGAAGCTATTTGGCTACAGGGTATTTTGATAGAGTTTGGCATCCACTTTCGGTGGCCTACCATTATCTACTATGATAACATGAGCACTATCTCTATTTGTAGAAATCCAGTTCAGCATCAGTGGATGAAGCACATTGAGATCCATATGCACTTCATACAAGAGCTTATTCATGATGGTAATCATCGACGTTCAGTACATTCAGACAACTGATCAGATTGCAGATTTATTTACCAAGCCCTTCACTAAGATGAAGTTTCTTCACTTACGGTCTCTTCTTGGGGTGAGGTCTTCTGCAGCTGCCCATCTTCTTTAGGGCTATGTATTCTTCTTCTTCTTCTTCTTCTTCTAGAAGATATTTGTTTGTATATGGGCACCTTATCAAGCCTTTAATTATCGGGCCCCATTGCCACATCTTTCTTAGGTTCTTAGGAGTGTCTTCCTCTTTCCATCTGACTCATCACAGCCACTACCAAAACTTTGATGAAGGCGGGTTTTGGTGTGAGTTATCCTATGTGTCCTCCAAATCAAATTGGAGGGTCACAATCCATGGGTTAAATAGGGTTAGGTTTCATATGCAAGGTCACGAAACACAAAGAAGCAATACTCAACACCCTATATGTACCCCTTCCCATACTGTAGAATGAGCATGCCAGTGACACTCTGTTGTATTTCCTATATGCAAGCTTTTTTCTATTGATACAACTTCTTCCATTACTGATCAATTTTTTCACTAGGCTCCACTAGAATGGAGCTTTCACGATTAAGTTGAAAATATGGATGTCTACATCATCTGGTGCACTTTGATTTCATGAAATGGATTCTCAAAGAATATCTGTTTCAAACCACGATCTCATATGATAATACCACACCACATTAGATTTACAAAAACATAAGATTTAAAGTACCATATATGGAAATCCATCATGAATCTATAATGCTCAATACATTACAATAGAATGACTTAAATTATTCAATAAGAAAGATGTACATTATAATGAGGAGGGAAGTGTAACTACTATCTAAATAATTGGTGAAGAACTCTAACTAATTGATACTCCTTCCCTTTTACTCAGTTAATTTCCTTTTAAAGACTATTAAGCTAACTCCATACAGAAGTCATGTACACCTAAGAAAGCTAACCTAACAATGCGTAGAGAAAACACAAGTGTGAGAATTATCCTATCATAAATAAATATGAAATGTTACTGCTTAAATATTGCATAACCTACACTAATCCAGTATTGATTTGAAAATGTTATGTTTGCATTATGTCCAATTGTGTCTTCTGTAAATTTTTGGTGTGAATGGTTATTTTGGAAGCCTTCTTAAATGTTTCATTTACAAGCCAAAGAAGATGTTTGATGTACTCTCTATTGCCATCATTGTTGGGGCTTGAGTACTCCAATGATGAGGATAGATTTTCCTTCTCATTGGATTATAGGTTGGGTGGAGAGTGCTACCTACTCCCCTATTTTTGTTGTTGTGCTTAGAGATGAATACTAGTGGAGTCATGTTTTGTTGGAGCCAAAGGATCGCCTTTATAATTTTGTTTCAATGTGGGAAAAGTTAAATTTGTAACTTGTAAATTATTATTTAACATGGTTGGAAAGAAGATAACTTGTATTGAAGAAAAATGAACTATGTTCATTGAGAAAAAGATGATGTATTTTTGCCTTGTTGAAATTTGTATTATTGTAAAAGTCAAATTTATTGCAAACTTTATTATCAAGTTTGGTTGTATTGAAAAAAAGTGAAAGATAAAATTTTGAAAGTTGCAATTTATTGAAAATTTAGTTCTTGCACTTCTAGATATAAAATCATAGTTGCTTGTGCTTTCATTTGGTACAATGGTTGTGCTTGTGTTGGAAGATTGTATGAAAAATTATACTTGATTTTCCTTGTTGAAAATGGTTATCACTCTTGTTCTGAAAAGATAAGAAATGAAACTTAGTAATTGGTTGAATTTTATTTCTCTCTTTTAGAGTTTACAAGCAAGTTAATTGGAAAGGAAATATTGTAGTTGTTTCTTATACATTATTGCAATGGAGAAGTTATGTACTTAGTAATTTAAGTCATGAAATGAAGAAGTGACATCAACCTAGCAACTAATGGATTGTAGGCACCGTAACTCAAATTAATATTATCTTAAGAACCAAATCAGGTAGAAATCAATTTGGACAATGATTGAATTTGAGGTTATGTTTTCAGGATAATAGAAACTACCGCTACCCAAACTGCAAGAGTGGCAATTTTAGTGACTGCCACCCTTCCTAAGTAAGCAGTGATGGGTTTCAAGAATCATCACTTATGTACATTTAGGGTGGCAAACAAAGGACCGCCGACATGCTTTGGGTGGAGGATTAATCACTTTGGTTTTGGATAAAATAAAAATAAAAATTTTGTGAAATCCATAATGGATTTAATTAAAATTTGATTTTTAAAACTTCAAAATGAAACTACTAACTAGCAAATGACCAAACTCACTTGTTTAAGCATATAATTCATCTTATGGGCATTTAAAAGTTAAAAATATCATAGATAAAATGAAAGGGGGTTTTCCCCAAATAAGGAACTCAAAGAATGTATATATTATAGAAAAACTATATTTTTGGTGGAATCTATATAATAACCCAAATAGTTTCATCCTTGTAATAGAACTCCCATAGTGATCTCCTAAAATCAAACTATGAAAGGAAGGATGGAGGAATATTTTTCTAACATTTGCAAACTAGATCTAAAGAAATCACTCTCCATGGCTTCTACTCCTCCAACCAACAAATTAAATGGAACAAATGAATGAGTTAGAGTAAAAGAATGAATAAGAAGATGTTTAGGGTTCATATGAAAATACCAATATCTAAGGGTACATATCCATTTAATCTAAGGGTTGAGGTTCAACCCTACGCTTTTCAAGTTGTGGCACTTTTGGGGTTGGGTAAAGTTAAATTTATAGGTATTTGAGTTGAATTTGGCCAATTAATGGTTGGGGCAAGTTGAAAAATTCACCTTAGAAAGTTAACTAAATATATAGCTTGGGTCCCTTGGGGATAAATTAAATATTTGTCAAAAGGATAACTTAGGTAATGATTTATAAAGGTTAATTAAGTGGAATTTAAAATTTTTGGATAGATAACCTCATGAAGGATAGTATTGTTAATTGTTGTGAGAAGTAAGAAGTAAACTAAATTAGGAATTATTGATCCCATTGATATTTTAAATAAGATGAATTAATGGAAACCCTAGAAAGGAATTTATCCCAAAGTGGATTTATTGTAAATTAATAATGTTAATTATTAATTTAATATTTGACAACCCTTCATATGTGTGAAGTTATTAAAACAATGAATAATTAAACCTAGATGTTAGTACTTTGTTGCAACCTTTTTAAAATTTAGTATACAATATCTTCCGACATATGGACTCGGATTCAATCTCGTTAGTCGTCAAAAATTTAACATCAGTGCAGATTATTTGTTTTCACCAACACTCACGGGGACAAGAAAGACCCTCCTTCTTGTGCATGGGAGAGGATCCTATTATTGAATGTAAATTAACCTAAAGATGTGGTTTGGTCAATAGGATAACGATCACACAAGAATGGTTTCACTATTAAAACCTATTGATATCATAAAATTATATTTCCTATATGGGATAGATCACCAATTTCAAAAGGAGTAGAGTTAAAGGAAAGTGTGAAAATAAGCGGAAAGGAATATGCCCAGTTAATTTTATGAGTGAGCACTAATATATTCTCACAAATAGTAGTGCCAGAGTGGATCCACATTCAATTATAAGAATACAGATCATTTGTACCCACATTAACAAGACTGAAATAAACTAGAGAGACACATTTCTTCAGGTTCATTAATCAAGGACAGAAATTTCATTCTTGGTTAAACAAGAGCTTCATGCAGCATAATGTAGATGAATGAACTAATTATATTTAATGGATATCTTACGAATGAAAAGGGATAACATAGATCATATAGAAAAAGAATGGAAAGCCCTTCTATATTGATTTCTTTATGATCTATTTACACTTTTAGAAAATATTCCAAGTTCTCCCTCCTTTCAGAATGGCGTAGAGAGGCCATTATATAGCTTACAAATCATTTACTCTTCGTAACCACTTCTTTTAACTAAAGATTAGTTAAGGACTTCCAATCGCAATACCTCAACTTATTACAAAGAAAACGGAAAAAGAATGGGAAGAAGAGAAAAGAATAAGGAGAAGAAGACAGGTGGTCAGTTACTGGGAGGGACCCACTGACTTCAAAATCTACTGCCTGAATCTCTTCAACGCCTCAACTATGTCTCTGCCACGAGGGACTGACGTGTTGGTTGTAGACTGAGTCCAAAATCCGAGGCACTTCTCCATTTCCTTATCAAACTCGACATGAGTATGATAATCTTTATTTGCTTCTTCAATGGCGGATTGAAGCGAGAAGATCTCCTTCATTTTCTCTTTGGAGATGGAGCTTTCCTTGAATAGATTATCTTTGACAAAACCTCTGAATTGAGATTTGATTTCTTGTAAGGAAAGGGGAACACCAGAAGTTTCATCCTGAAGATGACAATGTATATCTTTGAAATCAGAGACAACCAGTGTCTTGAAAGCTTCACCCTTCTGCCAGTTATTCTTCAGTTCTCCCAAAGCCTCCTCCAAGACTTTGATCTTCCACTCCACGCTGTAAACCCAGGATTTTGATAGATTATCCTTTGCATCATCGAAAACCTTACTCACTAGTAAAATTTTCTCATCTGTTTGTCCCATGAGGAGGAGGTCTACTATGCAACTGCTCCAGAGTTTGAGCTTATTATCAATGATCCCAATAGTGGAAGAGAGCTTCTGTTGCAAATTGTTTACTTTTCCATGGAGTTTGAAAGCTTCATCGATGAAGTTTAACCCTGCAACAAGCATATTGTCCACCATGACCTCCATAGCTCTGCCATAGACGGAATACTTGTGCATGTCTTTGATACTATGTACTTCATCTTGGCTCAAAATTACAGGTGGTGGAAGAGTAGTCAATGGGGTAGGGTCCAAAACTTTGTCCTTAGACAAAACGGATTTGATGAAACTTGTGAGAATCTGGGCCTGCTCCTCCAACTGTTCAATAGTTTGCTGCCCTTTCTCTACCCTCCCAATGACTCTTGTGACTGTTTCCTGGAGGTTATGTATCTCTCCTTCAGGGATAGACTCTCCCATTAGAATTCTTGAGAGTTCTAGGTCAGATGCCTACAAGTCTTGCTCTGATTTGTCTGTTGTAGGATTAGAAATTTCTAGGAATTGCTGACCCTGAGCATCGGACACTATCCTGGAAGTAATTTTGGCCTTTTTAGCACGAGAAGGAGTAGTGCCTAACAAGGCTGCCACAGCATCAAAATTTGGTCCTGAGCTCCGAGAGGAAGATTTCCTCTTCCTACTATCAACAAGAGGTTGCACCCATGTAAAAGAGGAAGAAGAATCAGCAGGAGGGGCAAGAGGACCAAGAGACAGAGAGCTCATGGTGCCCAAAGTATGTACTATTGTTGTCTCAAGTTGAGACATGAGTGGGGCGCTTGTAACAATTGCAGCAGAGGAATCAATAGCACTTGGAAGTTCAGTGCTCTGGACCTCTTTGTCCTTATCAGTTGGATCTTTAGGAGCATTTGTAGGAGTAGGCACCTCACTCTCCTCACATTCACTGAGAACAATAATGTTCTATTGTCCCATAGGCAACTCTGCCTGCTTTTTCTGGGGATATTCTTCCACAGGCTCCTTCTTAACCTCCTTCAGTTTCTTCTGCGATTGCTGGTCTCAAGGGTGAACTGTGGGCAGTAGGCATATACAGGATCATCCTTGTGGGCATCAATGTAAGAAAAACAAAACCATTGTCTTGATGCCGCCAGAGTATACATCAGGTATGAAGTCATGTAGAACTTCTTTATTTGCTGTACATTGGACAGCTGCTCCGTCAAGTTCATGCTGATGATTTCTGCCCAGTTGATATTTTGAGTCCCCTCACAGACCATGCTGATGAGAGGGCACATCCAGATGTGGAATTCGTTGGTAGAGGGTAAACCCATAACCCAAGCCAGTAGAATTATGAAATCCAACAATTCTTCGTTGAAATCTACTCGGAAAAGAGTCTTGGATAGATGAGATGCTCCCTTCTTAGGGTTCTTTAGCCAGGACTTCACCACCTGCGCCTTGTATTTATCGCTGTCTTTATTGAACAGGGCCTGTGCTTGATCCTGGGAAACAACTATAGCATTATCCATCTCTGGAATTCTCAGTGCAGTGCTAATGGTGACAGCGTCCAATTTGGCAATGATTTCCCCGTGCACGTTGGTTAATTCGCTCGAATTAGGATTGAAGTGAGCTCCGCATGAAAGCACTGTATCAGCACATTGCACCAAGATTGGGAAACCTCCAACGAAATCTAAACCGCTGTCATGAATCATCTGCGCCATTGGTGTAGGGTTTGCATCTGCCATCCTTGCCCAAAAATCACCAAAGTCAAGATGATGAGCTTCACTGTCCCCAATATTGGGAACGGTAGATTCTAGTGGCAAGATTTGTTCTTGTCCCTGAAATTTAATCTTCATATTGATAGTAATTCGGAGGACAGAGAAGCAAATTAGACTTGGGAAGGGATTGCAGAGGGAAGGGATACACGCGCAGGAATTTAGATTGCAAGGGTTCGAGCAAAGGATAGCATGGAAGCAGTGTGAAAAATGCAAAGGTGGTTTTCTCGTTATATAGCCGTTTAGGGGAGAGAAAGGCCATGAATGTGCATTTAATAAATACCTACCAATTTGAATTAGCAAGACATTCAAGTAGAGCGGCAAAAACTAGCACGAATGGCACTTGGTTCATTTGGGACACGTGGGACGTGAATGCGTGAAACACGCGGCTCGGACGATTCAGGCGAAGCGGGGAAAGGACGCACAAATTCCTTTTGGGACACGTGGGACAAAAGTGCGCGAAGTATGTGACACGACCGGATCAGGCGAAAAGGTGACAACGGGTCCAGAAAAGTTTGGGACATTTGGGACGTGAAAGCGCGAAGTACGCGGTTCGGGTGATTCGGCCGAAAATGGAACAACATGCTCAATTGGACTTGGGACATTTGGAACGTGAAAGCGCGAAGTACGCGGTTCGGGTGTTTCGGCTGAAAATGGAACAACTTGCCCGAGCGAACTTGGGACATGCGGGACAAAAAGTTCCGATAGGCCCGAAAAAGACAAACTTCGGGTAAATTGGCTGATCGGAGAACAGAGGGCCCAAATGAACTTGGGACATGCGGGAAAAAAATGTCTGACATGCCTGAAAAACACACAAAATGACCCAAAAACGCATATTTTCACAATTTTCTCAACTTTTCACATTACCAGGTCGACAGAAAAGGCACTTATACTCAAAATTTTAAAATTTCACTTTCTTAAGAGCAGGGGGATTTTGAGTGGAGAACAGCTGGCTCTTTGTGGGGATGACTTGGCATAAATTTAAGGAATGAGACAAGGCAAGAACTTAGACAAACTCAGAAAGTAGACCAGTACCTTATCCATTGGGCAACGGAGTCAAAAAAGTAGACCCATACAGAGGACAACACACCAAAACCAAAAAGGAAAGAAAAACAAAACGTTGTACAAAATATACAAAGGGGACTCCCTAATCACCTATGACTTGAACAACTTCAAATACTGCCCACTATAAGGAAGTGGGAGAGGAGAAACCATCCATGTAATCAAGGTAGAAATAATTCTTACCAACAAAGTGTCTGATCTTGAAAGGTTCAAGCCAAAGGGAATCAAACTTTCCATGGCTGCCATGAGGTTCATACCTTTTGTCCCATAACAAAATAGTGTCTCCAACCTGGAACTCTCAGAACCTGGATTTCTTATCAAATAGGACCTTTACCTTCTGCTAGTGAACAGATATCCTATCTGTAACCTCCAATCTTCTCTCATTCAATTGATGAAGATACATAATTCTCTTATCTAAAGCATCACTGAAACTAGTATCTTCAATGGCCTTCATTAGATGCAACGCTGGAAGCTCCACTGTTACTGGCAATTGAGCTTCTACTCCATATACCACTTGAAACGGAGACATTCCAATGGCTCTCTTAGGTGTACATCCTGTCTATCCAAAGAGCATCATAGAGCTTCTTGTGCCAGTTTTGTTGAGACTCATTGACTAATTTCCTTATAATGGTCACCAAGTTTTTTATTAATGGATTCTGCTTGACCATTTCCCTGAGGGTAATAATCTGAAGAATGAGCTAGAGAGATGCCATAACCATAGCAAAAATCAATTATCTCAGTTGAAGAGAAATTCGAAGCGTTATCTGTCACAATCTTGTTAGGTACACCATACCTTACCAAGATGTTCTCTTTTATGAAGCTGCACACCACTTCAGAAGTAGTGCTCTTAACTGGAATAGCTTCTACCCATTTGGTGAAATAATCCGTGGCAGTTAGTACATGAGTATGACCAGCACTAGAAGTAGGATTAAGTGTTCCAATGAAGTCCAAACCCCACTGTTGAAACGGTTCTTCAATTACAACTGGCTTAAGAGGCAAAGAGGCCAATTTAGGTCTTCCCACAAAGGTCTGACAAGCCTCACATTTATCAACCCATTTGGATGCATCCCTGAATAAGGTAGGCCAGTAATATCCTCCACAGAGTATCTTATGAGCTGTGACTGTTGATGAATAGTGCCCTCCACAAGCCTGATCATGAAAAGCTGAGAGTAACTTTTTCTGCTGTTCCTTGTCCACACATTTCAAGAACCTTCCATCTATCCCACGTTTGAACAAGGCGTTTTCCCACAACACATACTATACTGACCTTAGTTTAAAAACCCTCTTTTCTTTGGCAGTCAAATGAGAGGGGCATTCTCCATAGGTGAGAAAATGGGCGATGTCCAGCATACCATTCGTCAACTGAGCTGAGAAACAGAACGGTAGGAAGGTCAACCTTATCCTCCAGCAACTCATGTTAGCTCCTTCTGCAATGAGCTCACAAAGGCCTTTACCACGAACAAGCTTGGTCGGTTTGAATGTCAATATCATATTCTTGGACCTTAGCAACCCAGTTCCCTCTCTTGGATCCAAATTCCTGTTGTGTGAGAATTGACTTAACAGTGGTATCTGGAACCAACACCATGGAATGAGAGTTGAGAATGTAAAAAACGAAACTGCTTGACAGCTTTAACCACTGCAAAAGCATGTTTCTCCATCATGGTGTATTTTAACTCATGATCTTTCAGGATATAGCTCATGAAAGCAATTGGAAGTTCGTGCTCATTAGAATCTTCTTGAGTCAAAACAGCAGCCAAGGTATTATCTGTGGCATAGCAATAGATAATAAAATCTTTGCTGAAATCAGGACAGGCTAAAACAGGAGTTTTAGCAATAGCTCTTTTAATACCTTCAAAGGATTCCTTTCCTTTAGAAGACCAACCAAACGTTTGTTTCCCTTTCATCATCTGAGAAATATTCAAAGTTAACTATGCAAAATCAGGGATGAACCTTCTTAAAAAATTGATCTTACCAAAGAAAGAGTGCACACCCTTTTTGCTGGTTGGGAGAGGAATTTACTGGATAGCTTGAACTCGTTCAGGATCAATCTTAATACCATCTTTGGAGACAATGTGCCCTAATAACTTACCCTTATGTGACACAAAAGACAGATTTTTTAGGATTCAAAGAGATGCCATGCTCTCTGCATCTCAGCAGAAACTGTCTCCAAGTGGTCAAAATGATCTACCCTTGTTTTAGAAAACACAGTCAAGTTGTCAAGGTATATGGCAATACACTTCCCTTTCAAACTTCCAAAAGCCAGATCCATAGCTCTCTGAAAAGTGGCACCAGCATTGATGAGCCCAAAAGGCATTCTCTTGTAAGCAAAGGTACCCCAAGGAGTAGTGAAAGTTGTTTTGTGTTGATCTGCAGTATCAACCTCTACCTGATTATATCCCGAGAATCCATCAAGCATAGATAACATCTCAGATCCTGTTACTGCTTGCAAGACCTGATCCATCATAGGCAAAGGATAATTATCCTTTAAGGAAGCCTGATTCAGATTCCTAAAATCAACACAGATGCGGATCTCACCATTCTTCTTCCTAACAGGCACAATATTGGCAATCCATGTTGAATGGTGAATGGGAAAGATGATCTTGGCCTTCAACAACTTCTGTATTTCTTGAAAGATGGTGTCGGCTATTTTGGGGTTGTACTGCCTCTGTTTCTGCTTAAAAGGCTTAATTCCTGGTTTGAGAGGAATAAAATGCTGCATATCTTTTGGCTTGAAGGCTTTCAAATCCTCATAAGAGTAAGCAAGAACATCCTTATACCTCTTTAAAAGATCAATTGCTTTTCTCCTCTCATCTACTGTGCAACATTTTCCAATGTTCATGAGCTTAGGGTCGGTAGAACTCCCAATATTAATTTTGTCATGCTCAGCTGATTGCTGAGGTCCAGTGGAAGCTCTAGACTTCACATACCTATCATGTTTATCAAATAGTTCCTCTAAACTCACCAATCCTTTAGGAATCTTATTTCCTTTGAGTTTGATGCACCCATCCTGATCCGTTTCTTCTTCCCTGGGTGACTGCTTTGTCAGAAGGCACACTTTCACGAGGCAGGTTATCGCTTCCTTCAAAGTACAGCTGTTCAAAATTACCCTTAAGTTCTAAGAAAGAAAGCAAGTGTTGATCATCATTGAAAACTTGCCAGTTATTTGTATTATCAGGTACACTAGGTCGATGGATTATCTCAATGGTGAACTTATCTTGAGAGAAATCAGGATGAGGAATCAGTAGTGACCCTGAGACTGCTAATGAATCAGCCCTGCTGTTCTTCTCCCTCGGTATTTCTTCAATGGAGAAAGCATCAAGAAACTCAATGGAATCCCAAACCTGATTTCGGTAATGTTTCAACCTTCCATTTTTTACCTGGAAAAGGTTTCTAACTTGCTTCACAATCAATTCCGCATCACCACAAGCCAGAAGATTATTTACGCCTTGTTCTTTGGCTACTTGCAGTCCAAGAATGAGAGCCTCATACTCTGCTGTATTATTAGTATTTTCGAACTGCAACTTGAATGAAAAAGGATGTAGGCTTCCTTCAAGTGACACCAGTAGGACACCCGCTCCAGAACCAGCTGAGGAACAACTTCCATCAAACTCTAAAATCCAAACACCATTAGGATCTTTAGGAGACACTTTGGGGAGTTGAATTTCATCAGGGGACATAATCATGTAGTTACCATGCCCCATATCCTCATAGAGTATTTGTGCTTTAGGATCATCCGTTTCTTGCACAATATACTCAGACTGCTTCTCAGGAAGCAACTTCTTCATTTGCCCATTGACATGTATGAGTGCATGCGACCAATCCATTTGAATTTCTCCACCCACATCCTTACAGAAGTTCCTACTTAGCAACATCCCGTATGAAGGAGGAATATCTGCTACTAAGATGGTAGCCAAAACTTTCTTCTCAGGAAAAGCAGCAAAAGCCACTTGTGCATCTTTAATTCTTCCAACCAGGGGCACTTCCTTACTCTCCATAGAGTAACAAGATCCATAAGTGCGAGTGAGGGTCAAGCCTAAGGCATGAGCTACTTTAGCAGGCATCACATTATTTGAGGCTCCTGAATCTATGACACAATTACTGAGCCTATGGCCAGCTATAAGAAGTGTTACATAAAATGGTTTGATTTTGTCATTAGGCGAGGTGACAGCGGCTACTAGACTAGGCTGTGGTGCAGAAGAAGGAGTGGGCAAAAGGCCTTTAGAGGTGGTCTTAGAATGGGAATTGACAAAGTGAATCATTTTAGAAAAAGCTTTGGGATGGGTTTGGTAATACTCAGCCTCTGAGATTTGAACCTTAGTCTTTTTCAAGTGATCAATAATATCAAAAGATCCAGAAGTGGACGGGCCATCATCACTTGAGATCCTAGGTTTATCAACTTTAGGAGAAAAAGAAGAAGAAACTTTAGAAGCAGAATGGACAGGACTCACCTTTGGTGTAGATGAAGTGGGGATAGGATATCCTCTTTTTTCAATTACGGGGATAGTTGTCGACTGCTCCTTAGATTTCTTGATGGGCTGCATCACTTTCTCCCTCTGATTTGTTTGCTCTCGAGTCATGACAGTGAATGATTCTCTATTCATGTCTGCTACTACTTCATCATAGTCATCGCCATCATCAATGCCCTCAGTGGTGAAGAAATTTACTCGAGATCCCTTAAGTTCGTCTGCTTCATCATCTACTTCTTCAACAAGCTCCTCACAAGCTTCATTATCATCATCATCATCTGGTTCCTCAACTTCACAGGTTGCATTGACAGGAACTTTAACAGGAGGTCCTTCAAGCGCTAGTCTTGTTTGAGAAGTAGGAAAATGATTTCTGGGTTGAAAATTCCTCCTTGGAACGTCTGCATAAGGAGCATGCTGAGACAATTGTTTCTTTATGCCAATGAGATCATTCACAAGTCTTTGAACCAATGGATCAGTATTCGGTCCAGGAGTTGAAGAGGAAGAAGAAGTAGTTTTAGATTTGGAAGGGTCTCTTTTCAATTTCCCTGACATGATTAAGTCATCTTCGACACTTACAGCAAGAGTTTGATCCTCAATCAACGTTGCGAGATTAGCCCTTCTTAATGCATAACTAACTTCAAGTGATTGAGCATTTAGGAAGAAACATTTTTGAATTTGATCAACAGGTCAGGTAGTTGGCGGAATCTTATTAATTAACCTGTTGAATCGAGCCACAAACTCTCTCATGGGCTCTTGTGAATCTTTCTTTATCTGAGAGATTTGAGCTAGCAAGGCATGCACATCTTCTGCCAGCTTAAAACGGCTTTTAAACTTAGTTCTCATTGTGTCCCAGTCGGTGATAGCACCATCCGGAAGGTGATAGAACCAATCAACAACATTATCTTGTAAAGTCTCAATGAACAGTCTCACAGAGACGTCTTCATGTTCAACTCCCAGAACTCTACATACAACTATGAAGGCTACGATGTGTTCATCAGGATGTACTTTTCCATCGCCTTTGAATTTAGGGAAGTTCTTCCGGTTACCTCTAAGTAACTCATGCAAAGGCTGAGGAAGGGCAAGGGGCCCGACACGATGACCCCAGGGCAATGGTGCCACCATTCTTGGAAAAATGGCTTGGAGAGGAACTGCAACACCAGCAAGAATCAAAACCTGAAGATTAGGACTAGCTGGCTCTAAAGGAATACCACCCGTAGGAATTATCTCTTGGACAGGTGGAGTGCTTGTTGAACGAGTCCTTCTATTTGTTGTTGAAGGAAAAGGAAAACCCTGCTGCTCCAAAAGCTGAAACTGAGAGTCTTCAATACCAAGGGCCCTTCTCCCTCGAGTAAAACGCGGAGTCGCCAAATCAAAGGATGATCAAAAATTACAAAACTGGAATATGATTCTCCCCACTGGAGTCACCAAAAACTGTTGGTCGTCAAATAGGACTTTACGAAGAGCAACAGTCAGGGGACAAGAAGTCCCTCCTCTTTAATGGGAGAGGTTCCCTTATTCAGAAACGAACCTATTTATAAATATACAAAACATGATTTTATGGTTGAACTTGGATATTATGAAAGTGTTTTCTATAAAGATCATCAGTTACAAAAGGACTGAGGAAAGGAAATACGAGAAAGAGCAGAAAGGCAACATGCAGAATTATAGATAACAGAATAATTCTTTATGTATGCGAAGTTACAGTGAATTGAAACAAGATCATTTGCATCATATGAATAAGATGAAATTTAAAGACACAAAGTTCTGTAAATAACATCTTCCAGAACACAAAGTTCTACAGATTCATTAATCAAGGACACAAAGTTCCTTCTTGGTTATACAAGATCACCACACTTGCAAAGTCGGAGAGTATGCAATCAGCGAGACTAACAAACTAGAGACAAATGATCTTCACAAAAATTAAATGAAAGCTTAGGGATAACAGAGATCAGATAGACAAAGAATGGAAAGCCCTTCTGTATTGATTTCTTTATGATCTATTTACACTTTCAGAAAATATGCAAAGTTCTTCCTTTTTTCAAAATGGCGTAGAGAGGCCATTATATAGCTTACAAATCAGTTACTCTTCGTAACCACTTCTTTTAACTAAAGATTAGTTAAGGACTGCCAATCGCAATACCTCAACTTATTACAAATAAAACGGAAAAACAATGGGAAGAAGAGAAAAGAATAAGGAGAAGAAGACAGGTGGTCAGTTACTGGGAGGGACCCACTGACTTCAAAATCCGCTGCCTGAATCTCTTCAACGCCTCAGCTATGTCTCTGCCACGAGGGACTGACGTGTTGGCTGTAGACTGAGTCCAAAATCTGAGGCACTTCTCCATTTCCTTATCAAACTCAACATGAGTATGATAATCTTTATTTGCTTCTTCAACGGTAGATTGAAGCGAGCAGATCTCCTTCATTTTCTCTTTGGAGATGGAGCTTTCCTTGAATAAATTATCTTTGACAAAATCTCTAAATTGAGCTTTGATTTCTTGTAAGGAAAGGGGCACACCAGAAGTTTCATTTTGAAGATGACAATGTATATATTTGAAATCAGAGACAACCAGTGTCTTGAAAGCTTCACCCTTCTGCCAGCTATTCTTTAGTTCTCCCAAAGCCTCCTCCAAGACTTTGATCTTCCACTCCATGCTGTAAACCCAGGATTTAGATAGATTATCCTTTGCATCATCGAAAACCTTACTCGCCAGTAAAATGTTCTCATCTAATTGTCCCATGAGGCGGAGGTCTGCTATGCAACTGCTCCAAAGTTTGAGCTCTTTATCTATGATGCCAATAGTAGAGGAGATCTTCTGTTGCAAGTTGTTCACTTTTCCATGGATTTTAAAAGCTTCACCAATGAAGTTCAACCCTGCAACAAGCATATCATCCACCATGGCTTCCATAGCTCTGCCATAAACGGAATAATTGTGCATGTCTTTGATACTCTGTACTTCATCTTGGCTTAAAATTATAGGTGGTGGAAGAGTAGTCAATGGGGTAGGGTCCAACACTTTGTCCTTAGACAAAAGGGATTTGATGAAACTCGTGAGAATCTGGGCCTGTTCCTCCAACTGTTCAATAGTTTTCTGCCCTTTCTCTACCCTCCCAATGACTCTTGTGACTGTTTCCTGGAGGTTATGTATCTCTCCTTCAGGGGTAGACTCTCCCATTGGAATTCTTGAGAGTTCTAAGTCAGATGCCTGCAAGTCCAGCTCTAATTTGTCTGTTGTAGGCTTAGCAATCTCCAGGAATTGCTGACCCTGAGCATCAGACACTATCCTGGAGGTGATTTTGGCCTTTTTAGCACGAGAAGGAGTAGTGCCTAACAAGGCTGCCATAGCATCAAAATTAAGTCCTGAGCTCCGAGAGGAAGATTTCCTCTTCCTACTGTCAACAAGAGGTTGCACCCATGCAAAAGAGGAAGAAGAAGTTGCATGAGAGGCAAGAGGACCAAGATACAGAGAGCTCATGACGCTCAAAGTTTGCACAGCTGTTGTCTCAAGTTGAGATGTGAGTAGGGTGCTTGAGACAATCGCTGCAGAGGAATCAATAGCACTTGGAAGTTCAGTGCTCTGGACTTCTTTATCCTTATCCGTTGGATCTTCAGGAGAATTTGTAGGAGCTGGCACCTCGCTCTCCTCACTTTCACCGAGAACAATAATGTTCTCCGGTCCCATAGGCAACTCTTCCTGCTTTTTCAGGAGATCTTCTTCCACAGGCTCCTTCTTAACCTCTTTGAACTTCTTTTGATATACCTGGGTGGATGAAGGAGTAGAAGCTGCAGGTTCTTGTGTTGATGAGGCAGGAGGGGTTTTCACTGGTGTATCTGACCTTGGAATCGATGCTTCCCTCCTTGGTGTCGAAACATCCTTAGAGGAGGATTCCCCTGAGTGCCTCCTAAACTCTTGAACTTTCTTATCAAACCAGATCTTAGTTCTGACTAAGACTGGAGCTAGGATCTCGACCAGATCATCTCTCTCTTTCCTGTTCCAATCCAAGTCCTCCAAGGGAGTTTGCTTAACCACATTGTCATACTCATATGAGTACAGCTCAGAGTTGTCATCCTGGAGCCCTTCAGGAACTTGGTACAAGCCGAGTTCTTAGATCAATTGCAGAGAGAACCTGCCATAGTGCCTTCTTCTAGCCTCAAAATCATCAACACAGTCAGCCCAATAGTCTTCTGTATCTGCCCTATGATGATAAATTATTTTGATGTTCTGCTCAATGAACTTCTTCAAGTCGAAGCAAGTTCTTGGCTTGAAGAAGTGAACAGTGATGGGAACCAGGGCTCTTTCTATATTTTGTGCATCCAAGGCTATTTTACAAGTATAATTTCCCAAAGAGATGGGAAAGTGCAAACCAGTAATCTTCTTATCTCTGCAGGTTCTGTGTAATTTGTCTAACTACCTGCACACTTCTATCAAAGCCATCTTATCACTGCAGAACATGGGAAGCCTCAGAGGGGTGCCCTCATAGCCGGCAAGCCTGATATAGGAGAATTTTCTGAATTGTATGAAATAGGCACCGTAGTGCGATATCAAGTTCATGGCTTCGTCAGAAAACCTTCTAGCAGTGTCACCTTCAAGGAGCCTGACTACGTACATGGTGAAAGCATCATTTACCCTTCTGAAATTGTGATTTCTGGTCTCAAGGGTGAATTGTGGGTAGTAGAAATATATAGGATCATCCTTCTGGGCATCAATGTAAGAAAAACCAAACCATTGTCTGATGCCGCCAGAGTATACATCAGGTATGAAGTCATGTAGAACTTCTTTGTTTGTTGTACATTGGACAGATGCTCCGTCAAGTTCATGCTGATGATTTCCACCCAGTTGATATTTTGAGTCCCCTCATAGACCATGCTGATGAGCGGGCACATCCAGAAGTGGAATTCGTTGGTAGAGGGTAAACCCATAACCCCAGCCAGTAGAATTATGAAATCCAACAATTCTTCGTTGAAATCTTCCCGGAAAAGAGTCTTGGACAGACGAGATGCTCCCTTCTTAGGGTTATTTAGCCAGGACTTCACCACCCGCACCTTGTATTTGTCACTGTCTTGATTGAACAGGGCTTGTACTTGATCCTGGGAAACAACTATAGCATTATCCAACTCTGGAATTCTCAGAGCAGTGCTAATGGCGGTAGCGTCCAATTTGGTGATGAGTTCCCCGTGTACGTTGGTTAATTCACTCAAATTAGGATCAAAGTGAGCTCCGCACGAAAGCATTGTATCAGCACATTGCACTGAGATTGGGAAACCTCCAGTGAAAGCCAAACCGCTTTCGTGAATCATCTGCGCCATTGGTGTAGGGTTTGCATCTGCCATCCTTGCCCAAAAATCGTTGAAGTCAAGATGACGAGCTTCACTGTCCCCAATATTGGGAATGGAAGATTCTAGTGGGGAGACTTGTTCCTGTCCCTGAAATTTAATCTTCATATTGATAGTAATTCGGAGGACAGAGACGCAAATTAGACTCGAGAAGGAATTGCAGAGGGAAGGGATACACGCGCAGGAATTTAGATCCCAAGGGTTTGAGAAAAGGATAGCATGAAAACAGTGTGAAAAATGCAAAGGGGGTTCGCTCATTATATAGCCGTTTAGGAGAGAGAAAGGCCATGAATGTGCATTTAATACATACCTACCAATTTGAATTAGCAAGACATTCGGGTAGAGCGGCAAAAACTAGCACGAATGGCACTTGGTTCATTTAGGACACGTGGGACGTGAAGGTGTGAAACACGCAGCTCGGCTGATTCAGGTGAAGCGGGAAAAGGACACACAAATGCCTTTTAGGACACGCGGGACAAAAGTGCGCGGGGTACGTGATTCGACTGATTCGGGTGAAAAGGTGACAATGGGTCCAGAAGAGTTTGGGACATTTGGGATGTGAAAGCGCAAAGTACGCGGTTCAGGTGATTCCGCTGAAAATTGAACAACTTGCCTGATTGAACTTTGGGACATTTGGGACGTGAAAGTGCGAAGTACGCGGTTTGGGCGATTCGGCCGAAAATGGAACAACTTTCCCGATTGAGCTTGGAACATTTGGGACGTAAAAGCGCGAAGTACGCGGTTCGGGCGATTCGGCCGAAAATGGAACAACTTTCACGATTGAACTTTGGGACATTTGGGACAAGAAGTTCCGATGGGCCCGAAAAAGACAGAATTCGGGTAAATCGGCCGATCGGGGAATAGAGGGCCCAAACGAACTTGGGACATGCGGGACAAAAGTGTCTGACAAGCTCGAAAATGACATAAACTGACCCAAAAAATGCAGATTTTTACAATTTTCTCGACTTGTCACATTACCAAGTCGACAGAAAAGGCACTTATACTCAAAATTTTTAAAATTTCACTTTCTTAAGAGCAGGGAGATTTTGAGTGGACAACAAGTATTAAGCTTTGTCTTGGGTTTTTTGCATTAATAATTTGGGTGTTAGACTTGGTATCAAAGCCGTGGTTTTAACGGTTGGACCCTTGGGCACACATGGAAACACAAACAATAAACTTAGCACAACTCTAACTTAAAACATGTGACATTTTGAATAACTAAATACGTAGAAAAATTAGAAAACCGAAATTAACCTAGATGATGATGGACTAACTCTCATCTTGGTATGTGTTATCCCAATTTTCCCCCATAGAAAAATTGATCAAACATGACCCCACACAGAAGAAAATTGGAAGGGTCAGTTCAGTCACGTGAGCCCACATTCCAAATCCAGCAATGAAGGGACAGGGTTGCTAAAGGAGGCCAACGACGTCAAAGGAGATTAGAGTGCATAGGAGAAAAATGGAGAAAGGAAGTGTTCACTTGAGGCCCTAAATCGCCTAAGTATAAGAGAGTCAATGGAAACCCCCACATGTCTCAATGGAGTAACTTCAAGAGGGGAATCAAGAGTGGGTCCCCAAGTGTGTGCGGGCTCACCATATGATTAGGAGTCCAAATGGGGATAGAGACAGCCATTAAATCAACTAAAGAAAGAAGAGACATCGAAAGCCTCAACGTGTCTAAACGGCGTAACTCTAAAGGTCAAGCCCAAAAGGTGGTCTCCAAATGTGCGCCAGCACTCCACGTGTCTAGGTTCTAGAAAGTGTCTCATTGGTAGTTGAAAATTTGTAGACCCTCAAAAGGTGACATGTGCCTCAACAACATAAATTCAGGGGTAGGACGTGTTGTCTCCTGAAAACTGCTATGAATTTTCATAGCCAAATTCAATTTTTTTGAGCTCATGCCCTTTGTTGGTGTTAAAGCCAAGTTAGAGATTTAAGAAATTAGCAAAAGTCGTGCCCTTATAATGTTTAAATCTTTGTTTCACTCATTTTGAGAAATTCTCCATTTCCTGATTAGTGCATGTACTATCCTCTTTGCAACCCCCATTTTTGATCGAAATTGTTCACTTGTTCTATGGCCTAGGTCATCAAGTCATTTTTTTTCCTCCATGCCTCTGGTTCGTGAAGGAAATTCAAAATTTGGACTCAAAACGATGAAGTTTTCTTCCTCTACATATTGTCCATAGTCAGGATGACAAACGTATTTTCCCCATCAAATTTTGGCTCCAATGAATGCAGGTACATGGTCAGATCATATTGGATGGGGAGGAATGGGATTTTTGGTGAACTTAACACTTTTGGTCATTTTTGGAAAAAATGGTAAATTTTCCCTTCGGCCCCAATCAGGCTATAAAGGAAAAAGTCAAAGTTTAAGCCCAGAGGGAAAAATTCAAAGGTAAAGCCCGCCATTGAAAATTGAAAGTGGGAGAGTGGGCTGGTAGGGGAAATTGATTTTTTGAACCTTTTTCCAAAAAAGGTTAAAATGTTTAGAAAAGAGCTGCGACCCTATTTCCAATCAGAAGTAACCACGTGTCTAAGTTGAAAAGTCAAAGAGTGAGAACGGGCTGGCGGAGGCAATTGAGTTTTTGAACCTTTTTCCAAAAAAGGTTAAAATGTTTTGAAAAGAGCCATGACCCAGTTTCCAATCATAAGCAACCACATGTCTAAGTTGAAAATTAAAAGCGGGGGTGCTGCCCAATTTGTTCCAAATTGCCAAATCTCCAAAAAATAAAAAAATGCAAAGGGCTTCCCCTTTAACTACTCCAATCCCTTCCTGCCACATGGACTACCTAATTTCAAAGTTAGAGGAGCAAATCTAATGGTATATATTTAAACTGGCAAATAAAATGTAATGGTTTCTTTACAAGATCTGGTTTTTTAACCCACCATGAGCATTTTCTTCACAACAAAGGAATTTGAAAAGGCGTCGAGGATTTGTGAAGTTGTAACGGTTTCTTGCAAAGAATATAATGGCTTCTCGATGTCATTCCAAGGGCTAGCAATTGATTTCAAAAAAGAACAGAGTGCTATGTACCTAGAAAAGATAGAAAACGCCATTCTTCTACTATTTTCTCTTCTTCTTTGAATTTCTTCCATTCTCAAGCTATGTACAAATGTTTCTCCAGCTTCAATAATAAAATAAGGAATTTTTTCCTTTTTGATTGAGGAATTAATTGGTACTTTGCAATCAATGAGTTCCATCCAGTCTTGTAGCTTCTCTTGCAGATTTGTTTTTCTTCTGACTATGAATGCATATAAATGAAATTTCTAATTAATGTTTATGGGCATCTGACATTCTACTCATAACATTAGTTTCTCCTACCTCCATTCTCACTCCCTTTCCCCATCTCAAATAAATTTTCTTCTCTAGTGAGAAATTGCTAACTTTGCCACAAGGTCAGTGGAGTGCGCCTGTTGGATCTTTGGTAGAAAGGCCACCATTGAAATTCAATTTTTCATGCATGCACATAAAGAAGCTGCACCGTTCAAGTAGAGGGACCTAGATTCCCATAATGTTGGCTTGAAACTCACCAATTTGTCCACAAGACAAATTTTTTCACCAACAGGACCCAAGAGGTAGTCTCCAAACAAGCACAGGCTCGCCACGTGGTGAGAGTCATAAAGGGGGGAAGAACCGGCCATTGAATTGGCTAAGTAAAGAAGGGCCAATGAAAGCCTCGATGCATTATCTCATCACATCTTCAAATGAAAAATCTAGAGGCAGGTCCCAAACATGCACCAACTCTCCACGTGTCTAATCAGTGCACCTATGAAGGTCAGGTCCAAACAGAGTCTCCAAATGAGTGGGAAACCTCCACGTGTCTCAGGTTAAACATAAAGTATTTTCCAAATAGAGGGACTTATTCAAAACACAAAAATACAGAATAGGACCACGGAAGGTGCCACATGCCTCATTGATGCAAATTCAAAAGGTGCGACCCAAAGCGAGACCCCAAACTTCTGCCAACCCTCTACATGTCCCAGGTCTGAAAAGGGGACACCGGCCATTGAAAATTCCAAGCTTAGGATAGGCTGAAGGAAGCCTCCATGCGTTAGCTCGGTGTATCTTCAAGGTAAAATCTAGAGGTGGTCCCCAAACATGCGTCATCTCACCACCTAGTCAGGGATTGAGAAAGGCATCAGGATGAATCGTCTAAGTACAATAGAGTCAGTGAAAGCCTCCACGTGCCTCATCTGTGAAACTTCAAAGGAAAATTCCAGAGCAAGTGTCCAAATGAGTGTCAACCCTCCATGTGTCCCATGTCTAAAAGGGGACACCGGCCATTGAAAATTCCAAGCTCTGGATATGCCAAAGGAAGCCTCTAATTGTCATTTCAATGCAACTTCAATGTTAAAATCCGAAGGTGATACTGAAACAAGTGTAGGCTCAACTCATGGCCAGAAGATAAAATGGGGGGAAGAACCGGGCATTAAATTGGATATGGAAAGGAGAACCAATAGGGAGCTCCATGTGTCCCTTCCGTGCTTTTTCTTAGGGCGAATCTAAAAGCAGGTCCCAAATGTGCTTTGATCCTCCACGTGTCTCAGGTCAGGCAAAGTGTCTCCGCTAATAAGAGGGGCTTAGGTAGAATACAAAGGAAATAGAGCAAGCCGGCGAACTATGCCACGTGTCTCTTCGTCATAATTTCAAGAGTGAAGGAAGGGAGTGAATCTTTAAAACATGCAGGACCACCACGTGGATCTCTCATGAATAGACCCAAAACATGAAGCACCTTCAGGCAGCCATAAATCTCAACCAAGAGCTTGGAATTGAGTGGGAGGGGATGTTTTGGAAATCTTTTGGTGCCTGCTACTCATCTACCACCATTAATGATCCATTCCACCATTTTCGAGGCTGTCAATTTTCTCACCTATCGCCATGAAGAAGAATGGACTCCTTTCTTTCCTAGCAAGGAACAACACATGGAGGTGTGGGTCTTACATTGAAGCCCATCATTATTACAGGGGGATTTCAATGCTTTCGGGAGTGGTTGGAGTAGGTGGATTCAATGCATTTTAGGGGTGGTTGAAGCAGGATTCTAATTTTCCCTCTCTCCTCTTATTCTTCTATATATTGTAATGGAGGGGCATATTTCTAAAACTTGGTCATCTTTTCTCTCCTGCCCCCCTCTCTTTTCTTCCTTAGGGTAGAATGTATAGTCTAAGCCTTCTCTCTTGGCTCTATAATGGCATTTTCTTGCCTCTTGCCCATTGATGATGTACTGTGTGAACTCATGGAGCAATAAATTTATTTTGTGATGCATTTTGTCCATCCTTCCTTATTTTATTGTCTCTTTTTGCCTCTCATTGTTGCAAGGTATATTGTCCATATCGATGATGTCTATCACAGGTTTTGGGAGCTTTGTTTAATGGGTTGAAGTGGTGTTCCATGTGAATTTTATCTCTTGTTTGTAGCGCGTCTTTTCTACCCTTTCCTTTGCTCACCTCTCTCCATTTCATGTAGCTGAGAATGTGACCAACAACCTCCTTCCCTGGTGTAGCACTGTTTTAGTGTAGGATTTCTATTCATGCACTTTCTCTCCCTAGGCCCTTAGAAGGTTAGATTAGGATTAGATAGTTTTCCTACATTAGAATAGCTTGTGGTAGGTAGTTTAGGAGAAGAATTTAGCTTTCTCTGGAGGGCCATATCAAGTCTGTAAGTTCCACAACTTGAGAGATGGTCCCATGTTATGCAGTCACACCGGATTCGCCACTCCGATCTGAGGCCATTCGGGGGGTGTTTTGATTTTTCATCAATAGTTTTGGCATGCCTAGTGGGACAGACTAAAGAGCTTTACATATTCATATCAGCGGGTTTCATGTGTTATTACTTAGATCCACCCTTTAGAGGCATGTTTCAACACATCTAGTGAATCCATCTAGTCAACAACCCATTCTCTAAGCTACAGAATTTTCCCCATCCATTTCCACCAATTCTTCTTTCCATATCTTTCATTTTCTTCCATTCCATGAAGTTGTGCAATCATGACTTCATTCCCATATTGGAATCCACACTTATAACAACAACAGTGCTGTCCACCTCTAATGTATTTCCCAACTCCTCCAGATCAGAATTATGATCAGATCCAAAACCATTATGCTTACCCATATGAGAACTGTCAAAACCATTTTGGCCATGGAGCTTATCAAGAGCAAGGGTACACATATGATGGTGACAGTTATGTGGAGAATCCTGATCTGTTGGAGAAGATTCAAATAATGGAGGCTAACATGGTGCAGTCCAGGGCTAGAATATAAATGAAGGCATTCAATATTGCTTACAGGGAACCTTGTCCATGAGAAGGCCCTTTTCGAAAACACTATAGCCCGTAAGAGAAGCTTGACTTCATGGTTGAGATGCTGCCCCAACTTGTGCAATGGACTAAGGAGATAGAGGCCTACAAACTTGGTGTAAAGGAGCCTTGTCAATGGGTAATTCCTACACCATCATCTGATAGTTTTATCTTTATTCCCCAAGAATCACCTATTATCTAAATTTTCCCCTATAAAAAATGATCAAACATGACCTTGCATAATAAAATAAAAGGGTCAACTCGTTCCAATGAGCTCACATTTCAAATCCAACAGTTAGGTTGCAGGTGGACTCAAAAATGGAGGAATAGGGTCAGCGAAGGATCAAACAACATCAAAGGAGGCTAGAGGCTCACAGGAGGGAAACAGGGAAAGGCTCAAAGTTTTCAGACTTAGCCGCATATGAGTCAACTTGGGGCTGAACATTAGACTTTTGGAAGGCACCACGCGTCAGCTTGGCACAATTCTAAAATGGCACATCAAAATGGAGGCCCGAAATGTGTGCAGAGCTTCCATGTGTCCTAGGTCCGCAAAATGACATGTTGGTACCCAAATTTATTCTCCCTCAGAAGTTAAGCAAACATCATAGTTTTTGACAGGAATCTTAGAGGGAAGAAGAGCATGTAGTTTGTCATTTTATAGCTAGAGATGAAATGCAACTTACTCTTTGTCACTCAGATATGGAGAAATGGGTAGAACCCTCAAGAGGATTTGATCTATCCTCACTACTTTATGGTTGTGCCTTTCAACCAAGGCTGAGAGGACCCTTTTTACAGCCTGATGTTTATGGAGGAGATGGATATGTCCTTCCCTTATGAAAGTATTGAGAATACCTTGATGAAAATATGATCAATGCAATAAAACCTAACTCTCATGAGTTTTCACTCTAGGTAATGCAGATATTTTCTAGGCAAGGTTCAGGCCACTAAAGACAATGAAAACCTTATTGTTTCTACATGCTTTGGTAGTAAAATTTGTGCATTTGTATACACACATGAATAATAGGGGTAGTATGGGTAGGATTTGTTGTTTTAGATGGATTTTGGTGGGAGATGAGGTAGGATGAAGTTGACTATACCAAATCTTTTGAGAGATTTTACAAAAATGAGAAGACTAAACCAATAGAATGCTTTGAGAGTAGTTAAAAATGTTTCTTCAACTAGATAGGTGTCCTTCAATGGAAACCCAGATTGGCACGTCTTTCATACAATCTGTATGAGGTTCGATACATGAAGGCTCGAGTTGGAAAACTTGATCAAACACTATCAAGATCTAAGCCCAATCACATGCCTAAGGCACACCTAGAGGCTTACAGACAATCTTTGTCAACAGATGAGAGAAAATTGATTTTAAATTCGTTTATCTCACCTCCCAAGATGAAAGCTCTTCTAAGAAATGAAATTGCAAATGCCACTAAACTGTCATGAGGGATTGAGATCCTATGTGATTTCAAGACAGATTTCAGATACAAGATTACAATAGGAACAAGATAAAACTATTTTCAGACATTATAGAAACAAAGTAAACACTATTTTGCATAAGGTCCACATAGAATAACTCAATTTTTATTAAATTTATCAGCATGGGAAGTTTCAAGAACAATCTCAGAGCTCGTCAATGGTTGTAAGCTCGCAACCACCTTGACATGATAAAATTCAATATAAAAGAGATATACATGATTCTCAAATAGCTTCTCAAAAGGGATGGGATCTATCAAGAATTTTTTCTATTAGAAAAATCAGTCCCGACCTCTAACACTCCGACACTCTAACCTCCCCACCTTTACACGATAAATTTGTGCCTATTTATAACATTTTCACAACAAAGCCCTTTTCCCCCTAGAAATCAGAGACACTGAGTGCTACTAATGCTTGCCATGATCTCGATCGTGATTCCTCAAAATCAAATCTGTAAAAAAATCACCAAGTGCTCAGCAGGGAAGATCCCTTCAAAACATCTACCTGCATTCAACTCCTTCTTCTGGTAACAAATCATTCTTCCCCTATTACGCACCAACCACTTCCACCCCTAATCTATCAAATTTGAGTTCTTCACGTGCCTAAGAAGAAGAAATGGAAGATCAGATCGAACCCAAAAGGTCAGGATTTCATCTTAATGGTAAAAGACATCTCGTGTATTTTTCTCACCAAACCCAAATTATCAACAGAGTCATTTTCGTGCCAAGGAAAGAAAAATCTGAGCTGAATCCGACAAGTCAAGTTTGCATATTAATGGTGAGAAACATTTACAGACCTTCCCCACCAAACTAGGATGCCATATTAATGTTCCTCTTCATTTGGCATGCAGAATACTCCAAGAAATGATAAAAAACCACAAGAATACGCATCCCTAGGAGCTCTAGAGTGAAAATGGTGGAAAAATCAGACACTGATGCATTAATTGTTCGTTGATCTTCCTATTTTTGAATTTGGACCATCCACGTGGGAGATCTAATTTTAGAGTGGGCCTATGGGTTCCTTTTTTCCTTTTTACAACTTTTGGAAAAATGTAAAATTTTCACATTTTTCTCTGCAACCTCTGCCCTTGAGAAATGAGCTTTACACGTGTCTTAAGGTGGGTCCCAAAGGAACTGCAGCGACAAAATTCTAATATTTCACCTCTTTTTTCAAAAAGGGAAAATTTTCCATGTTTTCCCCATAGATCCATGCTTGAAAACATGAGCCTGAAATGTGTGCCAATGTGGGTTCCAGCGAAACCACGCTTCCTTTTTCACTTTTAACACCTTTCTCCACAAAAGGAAAATTTTCCAAATTTCTTCTAAAGAGTCCACACCTTCATCGTTGATTGGAGCAAGCTTTGAACTTTACACCCGATGGTCCGCCTCCCTACCTTTTGACATTTTCAATGACCAACTTTGACCTCATTTTTGCCAGGATTGCAGGCAATTTTGAGATATCAATCCTTTTGTTGACAAGAGGCAACAATCCAAGTTACCTCCGATGGTCCACTGCCTCCCGCACCCTTTGACATTTTCAAACTGCTACGTGTCACAATGGTGCATCTTGAGATGTTCCCAAAAATTTGAGACCTTGGATGAGCATAGAATTACCACGTGTCATTGCGGCACAACTTCAAAAACCTTAAGGATTCAAAAATGATTTGGCGGCGGCGCACTTTTATTTTAGAATTTTACTCCATCTTTCCAAAAGGGAAAAACATCCAACTTGCCTCCAAATGGCCTGCATCTCTCGCCATTAGCTTTGCCATGTGTCCTCCTGTGGGGTCAAAGTAGGACTTTTCCTTGCCACTTAAAATTTGCTTTAATCAAAGCATGATGCAGGGCCGCAGGTGCGGGTTCAACA
Source organism: Taxus chinensis (assembly GCA_019776745.2). Classification (NCBI taxonomy): domain Eukaryota; kingdom Viridiplantae; phylum Streptophyta; class Pinopsida; order Cupressales; family Taxaceae; genus Taxus; species Taxus chinensis. The sequence continues at coordinate 9,360,167 of CM034154.1, forward strand.
CGTGTTTGTGCCAAAGTATCCAAAAGAACAAGTTGAAAAAAACAAAGATTTCGCGCCCCATCTAATTAGAAGAAGCCACGTAAGCACCAAAAGAATGAATCAAAATTGAGCGAAGCCACAGGACGAAATTTTGCTTTTTGCCAAAAAAGTAGAAAGCGATAAGTTAAAGCATTTTCCCACCATCCCCTGACCAACCAATAGGAAGCCACGTTTCCTAGTTGAATGCAATGAGGAATAAATTTGATAGGAAAAAGACGCCTGTCAAGACCGTAAAAATGCAGAAAAACAGGACCTTTTGATCCTGGAGAATGAAATTTTCTCTAAGGACAGAGAATCCAGAAATGTCACAAGGCTCAAATATGTTCCTCTAGAGCTACATTCATATTATTTTCCTTCAATTATTTACGGGAAAAAATGGCAAGGAAAAACAAATCCTGATTGTGAAAAAATGGAAAGAACGGAGAAAGCCCGAGTTTTTTTTTAGATTAACAGGGAACTGGGAGATCCAAATTACAGATCTTTTAAGAGAGACAGAGAAACAAGGAAACAAATATGGATCCATATGTGATAATCAGCCCAAGGAAAGATTGAAAATGAAAAAAAAAGGAAGGTAGATACCCCTCAGGCACAACACAAAGAGATAAAATGTGATAGAGGCTATAAAAGGACAAATTTTCAAATGGCAGAATTTGGGCAAGACTATTTTGAGCACCAACATCAGCTCTGACTTAGAGATGGGCACTCCCTACGAGTTCCACAAGAAAAAAGGTAGACCAAGTGCCAAAATATCCATTGGGAAAAGGTGTCAGCTTGCAGAACATAAAACCAAGACCATCCCCCAAAAAATGAACAGAAAAACCAGCAAAAACAAGCCACCGGGGGCTAGAACGAACAAGAACACGAAAGATAGAAAACAAACGAACAAATTATACACTGTATAGATGATGTTCACCTTGGTTCAAACAATTCAAGGGAAATTTCCAAATGTCTTTTATGCTATATTTGACCATGCCAAGAGGTTCTAATATGTTTTCATCAACTAGAAATATACGTCTTTTTCTTCTTTGTTCAGCTTGTAAACCATCCATTTTCTCTGAAGCTCCTCCATTGTGTTTAGGTCAAATTCTTTAACACTTTTCAAGGCTGAATCATAGACTGAATTCCCATAAAAAACAACATACATAGGAGCTCTTTTTTCAACACTTTCATACTCCCTGAAATCCACAAAACTCACAAATTTGTTAAGATCAACATCTACTTGCAAAACTTCATAAGTTGCATTGCTTGGGTCTTCAATCAAGTACAAAATCTTCTTCTCTCCATATAATTTCACCAATTTGTCTTCAATGGGGATAGTGGCATAAGACATGTCCATTTTAACACTACCACCAACTCTTGTTGCCCATTTTCTTGATAACAACATCCCCCACTTGGTAGGGCAGTCAACAATCACTAAATCAAGTTTTAGTTCCTTCCAGGATAAGATGCAAGTTACACAACCAGATATTTAATACATCCCACCACTGTAACCTCTCTGGAGTCCATGGAAATTCACTTCCCATATGTTTTTGTTACTTTGATACCTAATTCATTCATGACCTCAAGAGGCATGACATTACATGAAGCTCCAAAATCAAACATAAAGTTATGTAATAGCTTGTCTTTGATAACCAGGGTAGTGAAGAATGGATCCACATTCAGCTAGGATTTAACCAAAGAAGTTCCTAAATAAACCTCTGGTGGTCACCCCAGCTCTTCTAACACTTGTGGCTTTTCCAACTCTGCAACAGTTAGGGGATTCTCAACCTTGTTTACATTTCTTCCTTGTATGATATCTTCCTCTTTGAATCCTAAATATTCAAAAGCCCTCTTCTTGTGCTCAGGGATCCTAAGTAGCTCAAAAATTCGGACAAGAATTTTTATTTGACTAAAAACTTGGGCAATGTCATATGGAACAAATTTGGTTAAAGCATCACTAGGAGAAAAATTGGAAAAGTCATCAGATGGAATGGGATTCTTTTCAGTTTGGGCATGGAGAGGAACATAAATTTTGCTTGGGGAAACAAGCTCTCTGCCAGATGCATTTTTTTTAGGGGTTTCTTTTGTAAGAATTGGAATTTTTGACTTTGCTTGTTGCCCCTTGGTAGTTTTACTTTTGGTATCGTGCTACTTTTCTTGGGAAACTACAACATTCATTAATAGTTTCCTATCTTCTTCTGAAGGAATTCCTCCATCATAATTTTCAAGCATTAATGCCCTCAAGTATTAAAAATCATTAGTGGAAATTCAAAATCTTGTACAGTGTCTACTTCTAAAGTATGAGAGGGAGGAAGAAGAGGTACCCGATGGATGAAATCCCAAAAAATAGCAACAATTCTAGTACTTATTACCTCATTTGAAGTTGCTTCCCTTGGTGAACTTGTAGGTATTTCCATCATGCAGGAATCATCATCAATTTAATCATCTATTGATTCTTCTCCTTGTTGATCTTCTTCGCATGGAGCATGGGGCATGAAACATCTGTCATACCAATCAATGACATATGTCTCCTCCACAACAACAACTCTGGTAGCCAAAGGATTAGGTACCATTCTATTTTCCCTGGCCTAGGACTACCTATTTCCAAATCCAACAGGTCCCTTGCCTCTATCATCAGATATTTGGTGATTTGTAAACATGTCTTGGCCCTGTTGCTTGTGTTGACCTTGTGAACTCTGCCCAATCCCTTTTTTTCCTAGGATAATTTGTATTATATTTCTTTGACAACTCCTGCCAAAGTTTTCACAACTTCCTCCAAATCATCAGCCTTACTTGTTTGAGGCTTTTCTGGATTAATTATTTTTACAGCCTCCCTTTTTAGAGGCTTTCCAATTTCCTTGATGTCATTTTTTATTTCCAGAGCCATGGTAAAGGACTGCCTCAAATTAGTAGGGTTTTTGTCCCTCAAGTAGTAAGAAACCTTTTTATCAGATGCATCTAAATATTTGATCAAACATGATTCATCACATGCCCTTATCCTAATAGGCAATCTACTCAAGGTCTTATTAAATCTTGTGTTGAAATCATGTATTGACTCATTAGGACTCTTCTTAATGTTTTCAAATTTTGATAGAAGAAATCTAGGGTCAATTCTATCACCATACTACAATCTAAATGCATTATTCATCTCTGTCTGGAAATCAATGGAATTATCTGGCAAAGCTTTATATCATTCCCTGACATCATCGTGCAAGGTATGGATAAATAATTTGATATATACATCTTCATGTTCAATCTCAAATTCTTCCATCATATTGATAAAAATATTTAGATGTTGATCACCAGTCATGGAGTTGTTTCCTTGGAACTTGGGTAATCTGTTTCTTACATCCTAGGGAACTGCATTTGGGTAACCAACCATCCCTACAAAATTTATGGGACCAAAGGTGTTTCAAAAAAGGGGGTCTAGGTGGGGGCATGGCCATGTTGTTTTGAGGAGGTGACCCTGGAGGGGTGATAAATTGATAAGGGGCAGAGGGTCCTTGAAACACATGAGTATAACTTTCAAAATGGGTATCCCCTAAAGGCCTTGTTTCTTGGAAAATCCTATCAGCTTTTGAAAAGACTAGGGAAGAATGAGAATCAAACTTTTCAAAATCAAATGAAGGCCCCTCTCCAGTTAGAGAATTTAATTTCACAAAGAGGCTACCTAATTCAGAAGCACTTGAATTGCAGTCTTCAATAATAGGCTGATCACTTTCATCAATGGATAACCCTTTTCTCATCTGTTGATCTCTAATAGCTCTCAAAGATTTTCTTCCTTCTGACTTTTCTTTTCCTAGCTCTGGAAATAGTGTCCTAATAGCATCCCTAGCAAAGAAAGACCTTCTTCCTTCCATCTTTGCAAAGATTAGTAAAATATCTCACTTGACAAGGTTAAGACACTAGTACTCATCAAGAATCAGATCAACAGGGAGTTCACCACTAAGGATTTCCACCTTAGTTGTGAAAATGCACTGAATATGATCTATCAAATGTCTATCAACACTAGAAACTAGAAATGGAAAGATTCTGAATTTTCTTTACCTAGATTTATCACTAAAAGCTAGTACACTAGGTGTGAAAACTAAAAGAATTACACATAACACTTGGAGCATATAAGAAGTGCTTTACCAGGTTCTGAATATGAACTACAATCACTATATCCTTGGTAGCAGTGCCAATAAGGTGTTGTTTATGGGCCAAATGGATGTGAATGGATGGAAAATCAATAACACAATGAAACTCCAGATTAACAAGTTCCCCAGAAACGTCGCCAGTAAGGTGTTGGTGCCCAAATTGATTCTCCCTCAGAAGTTGAGAAGCATCACAGTTTTGGAAGGAAGCTTAGAGGAAAGTAGAGCATGTAGTGTGTCATTTTATAGCTGGGGATGAGATGCAAGCTTTCTCTTTGTCACTCAGATGTGGAGAAATGGGTAGCACCCTCAAGAGAATTTGATCATATCCTCACTACTTTATGGTTGTGCCTTTTAACCAAGGTGAGAGGGACCCTTTTTGTAGCCTGATGTTTTCGGAGGAGATGGCGATGTCCTTCCTTGTGAAAGTATTGAGAAGACCTTGAAGAAAATATGATCAATGCAAAAAAACCTAACTCTCATGAGTTGTCACTCTAGGTAATGCAGATATTTTCTAGGCAAGGTTCAGGCCACTAAAGACAATGAAAACCTTATTGTTTCTACATGCTTTGGTAGTAAAATTTGTGCATTTGTATACACACATGAATAATAGGGGTAGTATGGGTAGGATTAGTTGTTTTAGATGGATTTTGGTGGGAGGTGAGGCAGGATGAACTTGATTAAACCATATCCTTGGAGAGATTTTGTAATAATGGAAGACTAATTTCACAACACAATGCTTCATAGAGTAGTTAAGGATGTTTCTTTAACCAAAATATGTGCTTCAATGGAGGCCCATATTAGCACTCTTTCATATAATCTATGAGATTCTGACACGAAGGCTCGAGTTGGAAATCCCATCAAAAAATCATGATCTATAGTTTCCAATTAACAACGCATAAGGTACACCTAGAAGGCTTATAGACAATCTCTATCAACAGATGACAGTGAAAGTGATTTTAAATCTATTTATCTTCACTCCAAGATGAAAGTTCCTCTGAGAAATGAAAATTATAGATATCACTAAACCGTCACAAGGATTGAGATCTTATGTGATTTCACAGACATAATATGAGTACAAGATTTGCAACAGGAATAAGATAAAACTATTTGTAGACATTCATGAGTACAAAGCAAACACATAATTTCATAAGAGTCCATAGAGAATAACTCAAGTTTGATTAAATTTATCAGTAGGTGAAAAATTTCTAGAACAAGACTCATAGCTCGTCAATGGTTGTAAACTTGCAACCACCTTGACACGATCAAGTTTAACACAAAAGAGATATGCAAGTTTCTCAAACAATCCCTCTAAAGGATGGTAATCTATTAAGCCTATTTTTACTATAGAAAATCAATTCTAGCCTCTGACACTTTGAAATGACAACCTCTGACCATTTCATGGCAATAATTTTGTTCCTATTTACAACATTTTACAATAAATCATCTTTCCCCCCAAAAGAATCAGAGACATTAAGTGCCACCATTTTTTTCACTATGATCTTGATCAACGATTCTCTATAATCAAATTTGTAAAAAGTCACCAAGTGCTCAGGGGGGTAGATCCCTTCGAAAATCTACCTATATTCAACACCTTCCTCTAGAAAATCACTCTCTCATTATACACGCCAACCACTTCCATCCCTAATATGTCAAATTTGGTTCTTTGTGTGCCCAGGAAGAAGAAATGGAAGATCAGATCAAGCCCAAAAGGTCATGCCTCATCTTAATGGTAAAAGACATCCCCGAATTTTTGTCACCAAACTCATAATATCAACAGGTCCTTTCACATAGCCAAGGAAAGAAAAAATCATGGGCCAAATCCGACAGTCAGTCTACATATTAATGGTGAGAGAATGTTTGCAAGACCTTTCTCACCAAACCTAGGATGCTAGATTAATGATCCTTTTCATTTGGCATGTATCAGACTCCAAGAAATGATAAACCACAAGAATACACATCCCCAGGATCTCTGGAGTGAAAATGGTAGAAAAATCATACACAGATGCACAACTACCGTTGATTCCTACTTTGAATTTGGAACTTCCACATGGGAGATCTAATTTTAGAGTGGGCATGTGGGTTCCCTTTTTTCCTCTTACAAATTTTGGAAAAATGGAAAATTTTTCACATTTTTCTCCACACCTCTGCCCTTGAGAAATTATCCTAACACGTTATCCTGAGGTGGGTCCTAGAAGGAACCACTGTGGCCAAATTCTGCTTGTTTCACCTCTTTTTTGGAAAAAGGTAAAAATTTTCCAATTTTTCCCTATAGCTCCACCCTTGAGAACACGGGCTTGACACGTGTCCCAATGTGGGTCCCATCGGAGCCACGCTTCCTTTTTCACTTTTAAACTCCTTTCTCCCACAAAAGGAAAAATTTTCCAAATTTCCCCTGAGAGGTCCGCACCTCTGCTGTTGACTAGTGCAAGCTTTGAATTTTCCTTTATCGGACTTGATGGCCATTTTTATGTTTTAATATTTTGAATATCAGGGGCCAAAAAATCTAATTTACCCCCGATGGTCCACCTCCCTGCCTTTTGACATTTTCAATGCCAACTTTGACCTCCTTGTTGGACTTTCGGGCCATTTTGATATTTTAATCCTTTTGATGACAAGAGGTAAAAAATCTAATTTGCCTCCAATGGTCCACTTTCCTGCCCCTTTGACTTTTTGAATTGCTATGTGTCACAATGGCGCATCTTGAGATGTTCCCCAAAAGTTGAGACCTTGGATGAGCGCGGGCTTGCCATGTGTCATTGTGGCGTAACTTAAAAAACCTTAAGGCTTCAAAAATGATTTGGTGGGGGCACACTTCCATTTTAGAATTTTACTCCATTTTACCAAAAGGGAAAAACATCCAACTTGTCTCCGAAGGCCCGCATCTCCGCCATTAGCTTTGCCACGTGTCCTCCTATGGGGTTAAAGTAGGAATTTTCCTTGCCACTTAAAATTTGCTTTAATCAAAGCCTGGTGGGGCCACGGGGTGGGTTCAAATTTTTTTCCAAAAGTATCCAAAATAAAAATGTTGAAAAAAAAAACCCAGCCGCGCCCCATCTAATTAGAAGAAGCCACATAAGCAGCAAAAGAACCAATCAGAATTGAGTAGAGCCACGGGACCATAATTTTCCTTTTTGCCATAAAAAGTAAAAACTGATAAGTTAAAACATTTACCTTCCACCGTCCCTTGACCAACCAAAGGAAGCCACATGACCTACTGATGCAACGCTGTGAAATAACTTTTATCAGGAAAAAGACACTCGTTAGACTGTAAAATGCAGAAAAAAAACCATTTGAGCCCGGAGATGAAATTTTCTCTAAGGACAGAGAATCCAGAAATGTCACAAGGCTCAAATACATTCCTCAAAGCTACATCAATTTATTTTTCTTCAAGTATTTAGGGAAAAAATGAAAAGGATAGTAAATCCTGACTGTGAAAAATGGAAAGAACGGGAAATCCCTAAGTTTTTTTTTAGATGAACGGAAAAATGGGAGACCCCAAATTACAGACCCTTTTTCAGAGAGATAGAGAAACAAGGGAAAAACTATGGATCCATATGTGATCCTCGGCCCAGGAAGGATTGTTTATGGAAACAAAAGGAAGAGACTCCTCGGGCACAACACAGGGGGATAAAATATGGTAGAGTCCGTAAATTGATATATTTTAATTACAAAATGGGTTGAGACTATTTTGAACACCAATAGTATAGAGTTAGCCGTTGAAAATTCCAAACAAGTGGAAAGAACCATGTGTCAGCTCGGTGTAACTTTAAGAATGAGAGCCCAAGGCAGAGACTCAAACTAATGCCATCTCTCCACATGGTCAGGGTCCAACAGAAATCAAATGGTAGTAGGCCTGAATCGGCTAAGTATAAGAATGTTGGCGGAAGCTTCCATGTCTCCCAAGACAAAAAAAGGGGGTAAAGCTGGCCGTTTAATCGACTAAGTGTAAGAGGACCGATGAAAGGCTCCACATGTCTTAATGGCGCACCTTCAAGGGTCGAAGCAAAAGGTGGAGACTCAAACAAGCGTCAAGCCTCCATGTGTCCCAGGTCCAAAAAGGAGACAAAGTTGACAATTGAAAAGTCTCAGGCCAACGGATGACACCACGTGTCTCAACGGTGCATATTCAAAGGCGTGACCCAAAGTGGAGACCCAAAGTAGTGCTATCCCTCAATGTTTCCAAATCCCAAAAAATCAACCATTGAAAAGTCTAAACAAAGGCAGGCCAGCAGAAGGTGCCACATGTCATCTCTACACAACTTCAAAAGGTAAAATTTGAAAGCGGGTCCCAAATGCATACCATTCCTCCATGTGTCCTAGGTCAGACATATGGCCCCACCAAAAAAATGGAGACTTAGGAAAAAAAAACAATTATAGAGTAGGCCCACAAAGGGACACATGGCCATGTTTCAAGTCAAAGGGGGAAGGCAGGTCACCGAAGGTAGTTTAAATTTTTTGCCTTTTGTTTCGAAAAGGCATAAAGTATAAATGTAAGCCACACCTCTACTGGTGCCCAGAGAAGCCATGTGTGAGGCCTAAATTACATGTGGGACACATGGCCATGTTTCAAGTCAAAGGGGGAAGGCAGGTCACCAAAGGTAGTTTAAATTTTTTGCCTTTTGTTTCGAAAAGGCATAAAGTATAAATGTAAGCCACACCTCCACCTGTGCCCAGAGAAGCCATGTGTGAGGCCTAAATTACATGTGGGGAGGTAGACCTTGGAAGGATATTTTTCCAAAAGTAGGCTGATAGACCTGGGGAAGACTTTTTTCCAAGGTGGAAAATGCGGGCCAATGGGCCCGGGGATGAAAAATGCAAAATGTGAAGTTGCGGACTTGCGAGGCTGTGAGAGACCTTTGCACTTTTGTGAATTTTGTGAAAAAGGCACAATTTCAATTTTGGACCCCTAGAGGCTTTCGGGAAAAAGTGAATTTTAGGCCTATGGAGGCTTTTGTGAATTTTGCATTTTTTCACAAAAGGTGCAAAGTGAATTTCAGGCCTATGGATCCATTTTGTAAAACTTTTTTTTCACCACTTTTGTACGAATTCGACTCAAACATTCAAATGGGTATAACTTTCGATCCAGTACTTGAAATTCAACAAATTTGGCACCATTGGAAAGGTCTCGACCTCATCTACACCATGGAAGCCTGAAACTTAATTTTGAGAAGGTTAGGTGGGTGAAAATTAGGAAAACGTCTTCCATAATATTAATGTATGATTCGATTACTTCAACAACCAGATCAAATTTTATCTGATCCACCATTCTTCCTTCTTCAGCATGTACAACAGACATGGAGAGGAATACTTGACAAATTGTAGATGGATTTGCAGGGCATTAATGGTTGGTGGTTGAGCTTTAAGAGTAGAATCAAATTTCTCTTCTTTCTCTTTGATTTTCATCATTCTATATATTGTAAACACTTCTCATTTGAGAAGGAGAGACATTCTAGGTGTGGGGAAAATCTATAAAAAAAATTTCCTGACTCCATTTTGAGTTGTAAGCCTTCTCCTATGCCTAACAAGTGAATTTTATGCTTCTGAGTAGAAATGTAATGGTTTGTGCACCTTCTAGAGAAATAAAATCATGTTTTTGTGGTGTTCTTCAACACTCTCTTGTTTTTTATTGTTTCTTCGTGCCTTTCCCTTTCAGATCTATTTTTTGTGCATGTATGTCACATTTTTAGGTACAAGATGTTGTGTTTCATGGATTTTTTATGGTGGATTAGGATTTGGGTTAGTGTCACTTCTATCTGACCTCCCTCATCTCCCTTTTCCCATATTTCATCCTCCCTCAGTAGAGTATCTCACCACTTCCTTTTCTAGTGTATCATCACTTAGTGTAGGCTCTCTTTCAATCTCACACTCTCTCTCTGGTTCCTTAGAATAGTTATATTAGGATAAATTAGTTTTGTCGTAGCACTAGAGTAGCTCGTGGTAGGTATTTTAGGAAGCAAGAACTAGCCTTTTCTAGAGGTCCATCTCAATTTTACAAGTTCCATAGCTTAAGAGGTGGTCCCCACTCAGATCTGAGGCCATTCTGGGGTGCTGTGATTTTGTACTAATAGCACCATCTCAACCTAAGCTTTATTTTCTAGGATTCCCATCTGCTGCCCCAAGTGTTGGTTTCTCTTCTCCATCCCCTAGTCTTACATCTCACCCCAATTATTCTACTCTTTTCCCTTCCAAATGTAATTCTCCTCCACAAGATCTAAAGGTAATAACTTCCCCTCCACCACATATAAAGAAACAACTAGTGGAGACCCCACCCACCACTCCTACATTTTTGAGTCCATGTTGGGGAGAGACTTCAAAAACAAATCAAGGAGAGCCAAATAGAGAAGAAATGATCAGAAGCATAGTAAGATTGGATCTAATATTTGAGATTACAATAATCCCCTTGATGGTTAAACCTTCAAAGGAGGCTAGGGTCAGACCACAAGTGGTGGAAGTTGAGTTTATAGCAGAAGAAGGATAAGAAAAAGAGGAAGAAGATAATAAATCTGAATGCAGTGTCCATAATGGAACTATGTATGAAGAAAATATTGATCTAATTCAAGATGCACAACTAGTTAAGATAGAGGAAGAGATATCAGCTCCAATTCCTATTGAAGAGGAGCAGCTAGAAGAGATCAAATCAGAGTTGAAGTCACTTGATGAAGAAAGTATTATTGACAATTTTTCGCTTTCATTTAAAAGTTCTGATTTAATTGATGAATCCATGGAGGATTTTCATACTACCATGGAGGAAGGAAAAGAGTACAAAGATCCCATCTCTTCCACACCATCCACCCAAGAAGGTCCACAAGAATACTCCACTCTTGGAGTTGAAATTCGGAATAATGGGCACATCCATAGGATCAGACTATGCCCAATTAGGTACTTGGCTTCATTGAATCCAAGGGAGAAGCCAAAACTAGTCATGCCCACTTCAGGGCATGAGGATGAGTATCAAAGAACCAAGGGTCACCATCAACACCTCCAAGAGTCCAATGCCAATCAGCTTGGAGGTAATTTTTGATTGATGTTGATACCTTGATGATTTGGGTGGAAGATCAGCCTCTTTTCAATTTCTCGTTGATTATAACTGACATGTTTAGTGTCAAATCTTATACGTGGCCACATTTTTTAACAAAGGGAAGTTATTTCTCCCTTCCTGTAACAGGATTTGTTTATCTTTTCTATGTTAGGGTTAGTGTAGGAGTAGGAGTAGGTTTTCCTTCAGCAACACAAGTGCTTGTGCACATTCTGCATGTTCCACTTGGGGCATGTATGATCTTCCCCTTTGTATATAGTGTGTCGTGGTGATTCGTTGCTCCAGGATTGTATCGCTATGTAGTTCAGTGTACCTTTCCAGTGAATATTGTAACATTCCATTTCTAGAGTAGGTGAAATTCCTAGGTCAATATAATTTTCTACTCTCAGAACCTCATTTTCAATATTGTCTTATGAAAATTGAGAGTACAAAAAGTGGGGCAAGCTCAAGGTCACCAAGCACAAGTAGTCAGGCTCATGGTTTCTGGGAAAAGATCCATACCGATCTCTCATTCATGACTCCATGCCCAATGGATACTTCCAAAGCTACTGATCTCTTCATCTAGTAGGCAAATGTCCCCGTGAGTTGCCAAACTATTATCCCCATTTCCCCCCCCCCCCCAATAAAATTGATCAAACACAACCCCACACAAAAGAAAATACATAGGAGCAGTTCAGTCATGCGAACCCATATTCCAAATCCAACAATGAAAGTGAAGGGTCACCAGAGGAGGCTAGCGGTGTCAAAGGAGATCGGAGCGCTCAGGAGAAAAATAGAGAAAGGAAGTGTTCACTTGAGGCCTTAAATCAGCTAAGTATAAGAGAGTCAGCGGAATCCCCCACGTGTCTCAATGGCATAACTTCGAGAGGGGAATAAAGAGTGGTCCCCAAGTGTTTGCGGTCTCACCACATGTCCAGGAGTGCAAATGGGGGAAGAGACGGCCATTGAATCAGCTAAGGAAATAAGAGACAACGGAAGCCTCAAAGTGTCTCAATGACGTAACTCAAAATGTCAAGCCTAAAAGGTGGTATCCAAATGTGTGTTAGCCCTCCACTTGTCCAAGGTCTAGAAAGGGTCTCATCGGTACTTGAAAAGTTACAGACCCTTAGAAGGTGCCAAGTGCCTCAACAACATAACTTCAGCGGCAGGACCCAAGCGGTGGTCTCCAAACAAGCACAGGCTCGCCACATGCTCAGATTCAAAAAGTGGGGTTGAACTGACCATTGAATCTACTAAGTAAATAAGGGCCAATGGAAGCCTCCACACATCATCTCGGTGCATCTTTGAAGGTAAAATATAGAGGCAAGTCCCAAATGTGTGCCAACTCTCCACATGTCTAATCAACGCACCTTAGAAGGTCAGGTCTAAATAGAGTCTCCAAATGAGAGGGAAGCCTTCACGTGTCCTGGGTCAGACATAAATATTTTTCCAAATAGTGGGACTTATTCAAAAAAAAAAAATATAGAAAATTCCCATGAAAGGTTCCACGTGCCTCATCGGCACAAATTTAAAATGCGTGGCCCAAAGAGAGACCCCAAAATTACACCAGCCCTCCATGTGTCCCAGGTCCGAAGAGGGGACACTAGCCATTGAAAATTCCAACCTTGGGATAGGCCGAAGGAAGCCTCCACACATCAGTTTATTGCATCTTCAAAGTTAAAATCCGAAGGTGGTCCCCAAACATGCACCAACTCACCACATAGTTATGGACCGAGAAAGGCAGCAGGGCGAATCGACTAAGTACAATAGAGTCAATGGAAGCCTCCACATGCCTCGTCCATGCAAATTCAATGGAAAAATTTAGAGTGGGTTCCCAAATTCCATCTCTTTATGTGTCATAGGTCCAAAAAGGGGACACTGGCCATTGAAAAGTCCAAGCTCAAGACAGGCTGAAGGAAGCCTCCATGCATCAGTTCAGCGCAACTTTAGAGTTAAAATCCAGAGGTGATCCCCAAACAAGCACAAGCTCGCCACATTCCCAAAAGTCAAAGGGGGAGCAGAACCAGCCATTGATTGGTTAAGGAAAGGAGAACTAGCGGAAAGCTCCACGTGTCCCTTTGGCACTCTTTTAGGGGTCAAATCCAAAAGTAGGTCCCAAATGTGCGTTCAGCCTCCACGTGTCTCAGGTTAGGCATAGTGCCTCTACTAATAAGAGTGGCTTAGGTAGAATACAAACGAAATAGATCAGACCCATGGAGGATTCCACGTGTCTCTTCAGTGTAATTTCAAGAGTGAAGGAAGGGATTGAATCTTCAAAACGCGTGGGGCCACCATGTGGATCTCACACGAATAGACCCAAAACCTGAAGTATCTTCAGGCAGCCATAACTTTCGACCAGGAGCTTGGAATTGAGGAAGAGGGGACATTTTGGAAAACTCTCAGCACCTGCTACTCACCTACCACTATTAATGATCTAGTATGCCATTTTCAAGGCTGTCAAGTCTCTCACCTATCGTCATGAAGAAGAATGGAATCCTTTCTTTCTCAGCAAGGAACAACACATGGAGACATGGTCTTGCAGTGAAGCCCATCATTGTTACAAGTAGATTTCAATGCTTTATGGAGTGGTTGGAGTAGGTGGATTCAATACATTGTAGGGGTGGTTGAAGTAGAATTATAATTTTCCCTCTCTCCTTCTCTTATTCTTCTATATATTGTAAAGGAGGGGCATATTTCTAAAGGTTGGTCATGTTTTCTCTCCTGCCCCCCTCTCCTTTCTTCCTTAGGGTAGACCGTAGAGTCTAAGCCTTTTCTCTTGGCTCTATAATCAAATTTTATTACCTCTTTCCCAATAATGATGTACTTTGTGAGCTCATGGAGCAATAAAATTTGTTTTGTGATGCATTTTGTCCATCCTTACTTATTTTATTGTCTCTTCTTACCTCTCATCATTGTAGGGTATATTGTGCATATCTGTTAAGTCTATTACAGGTTTTGGGAGATGTGTTTAATGGGTTGAAGTGGTGTTTTGTGTGAATTTTATCTTTGGTCTATGGTGCATCTTTTCCACCCTCTCCTTTGCTCACCTCTCTCCATTTGAGGTAGCTAATAATGTGACTAGCAACCTCCTTCTCTAGTGTATCACCATTTTAGTGTAGGATTTCTTTTCATGTACTTTCACTCCTTGGTCCCTTGGAAGGTTATATTAGGATTAGATAGTTTTCCTACATTAGAATAGCTTATGGCAGGTAGTTTAGGACAAGAAGCCATCTTTCTCTGGAGGGCCATCTCAATTTCACAAGTCCCACATCTTGAGAGATGGTCCAATGTTTTACAGTCACACTGGATGCCCCACTCAAATCTGAGGCCATTCGGGGGGTGTTGTGATTTTTCATCAATAGTTTGTGCAGGAGGCATAGAATATACGGTGAGTTATTACACATCATGTGATATCTACCATCCCCAGAGTAGGCAGGTTTTTATTATTATTGGTAAGTATTTTTTTTGAAAGGGACTATACCCTTTTACAACATGGCTCAAAATCCAGATTTTACATAATCAACACATCCAAAAGAGATCAAAATCTAGATAAAACAAGACATATCATTATCAAAAATAATTATTCTAATATTAAAGCCCAAGACCAACAATCCTATAGCGGAAAAATAACTAGTAGAAAGTGACTTCGCAAAAATAACAACTTCTTAGCATCAACACAATAGGCCTACAACCTAGATGTATCGATAAGAACACACAACAGGAAAAGGCTCATGCCTTGTCTGAGATAATGCAAGGTTTTGATTTTGTTTATCCCTTCTTCTTCCTATCCACGACCTTCCATTCCTCAATTTATTCTTCCACTAAGATTGGAAGGACAACTTCAAATGAATTGATAGGGATGTGGTCCTTAGCAAGAGGCATTAAACAAAAACCTATCACAGAATCAGTGCCCTAAGGAGATGGATCTTGAGGTTTCTTCTCTATAGTGTTTGAAGGCTCTTCCATGACAGGTGAGTCAGTTTTTGGGGGTTCCATAACCTATTCTAGATGGAGGATAATTTTCCAATGATCAGGTAGAGAGTCCTTCCACCAAGCAGGCTTTTCCTTACATTTGGAGCATTCACATTCATCTAAAACATGCCCCATTTGGAAGCATCTTCAGCATCTTAAATATAATCCCTCATAGTATATATTTTGTCCCCACTGTTTGTCACCTATTTGCAGGTGAATCTCTACTGTGAGGGCTTGAGAGGTATCAATATCTACCAAAATTCTAGCATAAGTTATATGCATTTGATGAGAGGTTTTATCATCCATTTTCACAGTGGATCCTAGGGTATCTCCTATGGAAATAAGCAAAGAGTTTTTCTAGAGTTGCATTGGAAGTCCTAGCAAATACATCCCGATACGGTAGGTATCAATGGAGTCTTTGAGGGGGTCAAAAGATGGATACCACGGCTTGAACATGAGCCCATGTTGTCCCCAAACCCAATATTGATTAAAGATTAAATCCCTATCCTTACGGGTTTCAAAAGAAGCAATAAAATATGCATTAGCACATGGGTATAGTTCAATCTTACCCATAATATTTTCCCTTCATATTTTTTCCATCTAATCATGGAGTTAGGAGAGCTTAGGCCAAAACTTATGAAACCTACAAATGAGACAAAACTAAGATAGATTTTCCTCTTCTTTTAGGACCTTCTACAATATATCCTCTTCTATCTTCAGCATGGGATTCGTTTTTGATGGTGTTAAAGTCTATTCAATATTTCTAGCATTCTCCTTCTATTTAGAGACCATAGCAGCATAGGATTTAGCTTCATTGCTGAGTTTGTCCTAGTTTAAATGTGAAAGAGGGATATGTGAGAACCGGTTTTGAAATAATGCACCAAAATGAAGTTTCACTCCAATGGTAATGTTGTAGCTCCAACGCAATAAGAAAGATTCAAACAATGGAAATAATATTTAAATAAGAAAATAGGTCTGCTCATACTCATAGATCCAAAAAAGGAAGTATAAATAGGGGTGTTGTGTAACCCCCATGCATAAAAAAGGACATTAACTCCTATGATGCACTGACGCAAATGACAATGACAAATTCTATGACAGAATCTAACACTTGTCATTTGACTCCCTAAGACCTATGACTCTCGCAAGGTGAGATGACTCACCAAGTGGTTTGGATGATGACAAAGTAGGTCACACACACCAACATCTCGCCTTCATCAAAGTGGAGGAAGAGGTCATTGTAAGAAAAAATAGAAAGGAAGACTCTCCTAGAAAACTAAGAAATATGTGTCAATGGGACCCGACAACTAAAGGCTTGATAAGGTGCCCATATACAAACAACATATTTCTGGAAAGAAGAAGAAGGAGGACTATATAGCCCAAAAAAGATGGGCAGCTGTAGCAAACCTCACCCTAAGAACAGACCGCAAGTGAAGAAATTTCCCCTTAGTGAAGGGCTTGGTGAATATATCTGTAACCTAATCAGCTATCTGAACATACTGTAATTCGATAATGTTTTCATGTATTAACTCCTATATGAAGTACATGTGAATCTCAATGTGCTTCTTTTGCTGATGCTAAACTAGATTTCTACAAATCGAGATAGTGCTCATGTTTTCACAGTAGATAATGGTAGACCACCGAAAGTGGATGCTAAACTCTGTCAAGATACCCTATAACCAAACAGCTTCTGTGGTAGTGTTAACTACTCCTCTGTACTTTGCTTCTGTCAATGATATGGAAATGGCATTCTGCTTCTTGCTGGACCAACTGATAGGACCTGAACCAAGAGTGAAACTATATCTTGAGGTAGACTTCTAATGATCTATATCACCAGCCCAATATGATTCTATAAATCCAACCAAGTCAATCTCAGTCCTCACCTACTCCTTTTCTTTCTGGAGTCAGGTTGGTTTCTGAATGTCCATCCTTCAAATTTGTAATTATTGGAACCAAAATTTTACCCAATGTAAGTGTGAGAGCTAAGATTCCGCTTATTGGAGCATCCAAATCTAGAAGTATTACCCAAATCTGATGACACATCAGTGTTTTCATGAGGGGAAGGATCATGTTTGGAGCCTCCATTCACAAGGTTAGAGTTCTTATTCTCCTTATCACCATTTTTTTACCAACAAACTCAGGTTTGGGTAAAAGCCACCTTAAGTTTTTTCCCTATTTTTTTTGTAAAAGCCAGCCCAATCCATGAAAAAAATTCATCTGAAGATTGTTGTGTATTGTTTCCTCGAAGAACTGAGTTTCCTTGTCTAGCGTCGCCACTTATCTTTCTAGAACCAAACAATCCATTGTTGGTTAGGGCACAATTTGGTGAGTTTCCATAGCCTGAGAAAACTTCACCATATTTTTCATCTTCATTTTTATTAATCGTAACACTACCTCCAGAGCTTTCCTAGTTATCATTCCCACATCCCTGAGCAAGACTCTCATGACCTCCAACATCATTCAAGATCCCTTGGCTAGAGTTCATGAATATACATTGGTGTTATATTGCTGCAAATTTTACAAAACTTACAGGAGGTCAATGCAACTATACGAGGTGGATCAATAGGGGGACAACCTAGCCAGCATGATAGGGATCCATCACATGAGGCTCATCACCCTCCATTGCATAGCGAGGAGCATAGGAGTAGAGAAATCTGATGCGGAGTCAATGAGATCAGATTCACTATCGAGAGGGAATAAAGATAGGGCTAAGGGACGTAAAGAGAGATCTAGGAGCCCTAGACAGATATGTGGTCATGATGAGATACCTAAAGGTAGATAGTCAATAGAAACATATCATATCAGAGATTCTAAAGTTTCATCATCCTCATTTTGCTAGAGACATAGGTGGATTTCAGGTTGAGGATTGGTTAGTTAGCTTGAGCGGATGATTCAAGCTATGCCCATGTACTAACAACACGAAAGCTCGTGTTTCCATTCATCTTCTAGGAGACAAAATAGGGGTTTGGTTTTAGACTGAGGATTAGAAGCTCCATGTAGATTCAGAGAGTGTTACTTGGGAGCTCTTTGAGGAAAATTTTAGGAGTTGATACTTGTTCATATGGTTTATTTATCATAGGATTGATGAGTTTTATGACTTGTGTTAGGCATCTATGACAATAGGTGAGTATGAGAGTTAGCGTTTTGAATTACTTCATTATGTTGAGTACATGCAGGATGAGCAGGTCAGGATTCACATGCTCATCACAGGCCTAAATTTGGATTTGGGTAGGGCAGTGCATATGCATTGTCCATAGACTTTAGTTGAGGCCGTTGAGAATGCCTAAGTCACAAAGGAGAACATGGGGAAGAAAAAATAGGCTAGAGATAGATTAAGGAGCCATATTCAACAAACGTAAGACATTCAATCAAGGGAGACAACTCCTCATCCCCCTCCTCCTAGACACAGTTTAGAAAAGTCTTACTTTAGGCCATGGAAATAATAATAGACTTGTCCATTGTTTATACCACCATAGAGATTTGATGCACAAAGGGGACATAGTATGGGGCCTCCTCCTTGAGGTCTTGTCAAGACTCATGGAATACATAGAGCTCAGTCAGCTAGAGCTGATCAGTAGTGACCATAGTCATCCATAGCAAGATCATCATGATCTAATCCAAAAACCAATAGAGCGCCAGGGGGAGCCACTTCCTTTTATAGATATCCTAGTAGTTGTTATGGATGCAGAGTACATGGACAACATTAGAGAGAGTGTCCACAGAACCCTAATATCAAGTGTAAGGGACTTGTTTTATATCCTGAATTTGGTGTCATGACATGTAGTCACATGATTTATGCAGTGGTCAAGAAATGCTAAGCAGAGCACCAGGGCATAGTGATAGAGACTTCAGGTAGCATTGGTGGTATTTATTCCTCTATTTTGTTTGACTCAAGATATTTTGATTCCTTTATTTCTCCATCATTAGTAGAGAAATGTAGGTTGGTGGTAACTAGGCAAGGCCTTAGTTAGGATGTTGATATGGCTTCTCGAGCCAAGCTCACAATGAACTCCTTAGTCAAGAAGTGTGTAATTGACTTAGGACCCTTCACTACGACCTTGGATCTTTGTATCCTTCCTTTGGGTTCTTATAGATTCATTCTTGGTATGGATAGGTTATTTGTACACACAGCTAGACCTGACTATTACATCAAATTAATCACTTGTGCAAATGATTTTTGTTTATATTCAGTGATAGTTGGGGTTAGGAGACCCATATTTATTTGCACTATTTTTGTTATGCATCTCAAGCAGTATGTACGGCGTGGTTTTCAGTTATATGCTATTACAATTAGTGACTGATCAAAGGATGAGTCTAGTGGACTGTCACTTGATGATCATCATATTTTGAGGGATTTTTCAAATGTTTTTCCAAGTGCGTTACCTAGTTTACCTCCCCCACGTGAGATAGACTTTTATATTGATTTACTTCCTGGAGTGAATCCTATCTCCCATACGCCATATAGGATGACTACCCCTAAGATTTATGAGCTCAAGTTACAGCTGGAGGGCCTTCTTGAGAAAGTCTTAATGTGTCTTAGTGTATCCCATTGGGGTGCACCGATGACTTTGTAAATAAGAAGGACATATCACTACATTTTTGAATTGATTATAGACATCTGAACAAATTAACGATCAAGAATTGTTACCCCCTTCTATGCATCAATGATTTGTTTGATCAAATGAAAGGGGTGATGATGTTTTCCAAGATAGACCTATTATCTATTTTTACCCTCTGATAAAATAACCAACTTGGGAGCATGAGATTAAGCACTGGAAAATGATTAATGGAGAAATCTATAATGATAAAGATGAGATTTCAAGTTTGGGAAGCATTTCAAGTGATTGAAGAAAGTTTTGGAGGTCTTGGGGCCATCCATCGGAAGTGATTTCAGGAATTAAAGAGTGTGCAGCGTGAAAGAGGACCTGAACCTCAATAGAATATTCTAATAGGCGTGTCGGGAACTATAATTCTAGCAAAGTTCTTATGGAAGTCATTTTCCATGCCCTATATGGTGGAAAACATGATACATCTTGAATCATCATACACCTCCCAAGGAAGTTCTGTCATCACCAATCCAGCACTATGATAATTCTTCACCGGGAACACCTCGTGCTATGATTATTTACTAATACACAGCCTTTATTTTGGTGGATGTAATCTGGAAACAAAACAACAACATAACACAAGAATACCATCGACTATGATAAGACAGAATGATGACAAATCTGAAATATCAAAGTAAATTATAATATTAACATGAAATTGTTACAATCTCACCCATGAGGTACTTCAAGTGTTATTGACTTCACTTTCCTTTCACCAAGACTATGGGAGAAACTTTACAATTACACCTCTTAATGGCTTCTTCAACACACCTTTAAACTGATGGCTTCCTTTGCACACTTCCTACAATATTTCTCACTACTTCCTTCTATGCTAAATGAGGGGGGTGGCCTCTCTATTTATAGAACTTCCAGGCTTATCCATCTTATCTCTAAGATAGGATAAGAAATCCACTCTGACGAATCATATTCCATACCTTAACTCTTATCTGTACATGTAAGCTTATCTTTTAAGATAAGATAAACCTTATCATTTTACATGGGTTCCACATTTTTAGACTTTTTACAAATAAAATACACAAAATATTTATGACCTCACTCCTTGTCCTTATTACTAATATAATATTTCTAATTCCTAATCATGTAGACCCTACTTCTCTAATTACCCAAACTTTGACATTTTAACATTACCGGACCACTTACGACAAATATTTACTTTTTACAACATTCCTATTGTACTTTGACTGTTACCGTACTCCACATTATTGGTGGCACCGTACTGATGGCGCGTTATCTTCTATCAGACGCTACTACTAATTATACTTAACAACATCCTATTCCTAATACATACATTAATGAAATAGAAATTACGGAGGAAAATTTTAGTGTCGACATCTTCCCCCTTCCTAGCTTCTACTCCGTCCTCGGAGTAGACTTATTCTGGTGCTTGGAAAATCTTCAACTTGTCGTGGTTGACCCATTTCGTAATGGGAGTGCCATCCAATTCCTCCAGTCGGTACGTACCATTTTCATGCACAACTGCTATTTTGTAGGGCCCCATCCATTTTGGAAGAAATTTTCTCTGTCTTCTTTTTTTGTATCTGGAATCATATACTAGAACCAAGTCATTCACATGAAATGGAGACCACCGGATCTTTTGATCAAAGTATTCCTTCTGCTTCATTTTCTTCTTATAGCTTGTATCCTTAGCTATTTCCCTCATTTCCTCTAACAAATGAAGATGTACCAACCTTTCTTTTACTGAATCACTTTCATCCATTCTTTCATTTTTCATTACTCTGACCGTGGGAATATCAAACTCAATAGGAAGAACTGGATCAATGCCATAAGCCAACTGAAATGGGGAGTATCCTGTTGCTGACTTTGATGTTGCCCTATATGCCCACAATGCTGCATGAATCCTCTTATCC
Source organism: Taxus chinensis (assembly GCA_019776745.2). NCBI lineage: Eukaryota > Viridiplantae > Streptophyta > Pinopsida > Cupressales > Taxaceae > Taxus > Taxus chinensis. The sequence goes on from CM034154.1 coordinate 9,381,807, forward strand.
CATTTATGTACCTGCAAGGCTGCATCTTTTGCTAGAATTTGACACAACACAAAATTTGTTCGTTCCACCTGTCCATTTGTGCTTGGTTTGTATGTTGTTGCCTTCCTGTGCTTAATAGAAAACTTATTGACTAGGGCTTCTACCACCTCATTAATGAAGTGGCTTCCTTGATCTGTTACAATTTCTAATGGACAACCAAATCTGGTGACAATGCGTTCATATATGAACCTTGCCACTTCATCCATGGAAGCTGTTTTCAATGGCCTAGCTTCAACCCACTTGGTCAAATAATCTGTGGCAACTACAATATACTTATTTTGGCGTGAGGTAGTTGGAAGTGGACCTACAATGTCTATTCCCCACTTTTCAAAGGGACCAAGTGGAAGAATAGGGCATAATGGAGCTGATGAAGTCTTACGGTTACCATGTGTTTGACAAATATCACATGTCTTACAATAATTATAACAATCTTTAAAAAGAGTAGGCCAGTGATAACCTGCATCCAAGATCCTTCTTGTTGTAAGTTGTCCAGAGAAGTGCCCTCCACATGTACCATTGTGGAATTCTTCTAGCAGTTCCTTCCCTTGATCACGTCCAACTGCCCTCTTGTACTGTCCATCAGGTCCTATTCGAAATAATACTCCATGCAGAATAGAATATGGACGACTGGCTTGAGTAATCTTTCTCTTAGTCTTTGCATTGGCACCATCAGGAAACTTGAATTCATTCAGATAATTCCAAATATCTATGTATTCACTAGGGATTGTGTCAAGGGATAACAATGCTGCATCGGGGAAATCATCATCATCACAAGATGATCCTAAACCATCATAGGCTCGAGAGAGTGCATCTGCATTGACATGCTTCTTTCCTGGCCTATCTATAATATCAAATTCAAATTCTTGTAGCAAAATTATCCATCTTGCTATCCTCCCTGATGGGTTAGGCTTATTTACAATATATTTTAGAGCCTGATGATCTGTTACAACTAGAAATTTTTCCCTAGCAAGTAATTTCTAAACTTCTTTACAGCAAAAATGATAGCCAGAGCCTCTTTTTCAGTTACAGTATAATTTACCTCAGCACTGCTCATTTGTCTGCTCCCAAAGTAAATTGGATGTTCATTCCCATTTTCATCCTTTTGGCTCAAAGTACTTCCTAGTGCTGCATCTGAGGCATCAGTGTACACAATGAATGGCTTGCTCCAGTCTGGATTCTTTAAAACAGGTGAAGACACCAGGGCTTCCTTCAGTTGTCCAAAAGCTTCATGCGCCTTATTTCCTGGTTCATAAGTAACATCCTTCTTCAAGAACTGGGTTAGTGGCTGTGCAATCTTTGAGAAATTCTTGATGAACCTTCTATAGTAACCCACATGGCCTAAAAATGATCTCAACTTACTTCTATTCATAGGAAATGGTAAATCTTTGATTTTTGAAACTTTATCAGGATCAGTACCAATACCATCTCTGGATACAACATGCCCTAACAAAACGCCTTTAGAACATCCAAAGACACACTTTGTAGGGTTTAGTGAGGCTTGTGCTTCATCTAACCTTTGAAATGTTGTCTCCATTTGGTGCAGGTGGTCCAACTTGCTCCCATAGATGCAAAAATCATCCAGAAATACTCTGATGAAGGTCCCAATGTAGGGTTCGAACACCCTATTCATCAAACGCTGGAATGTTGCTGGAGCATTACACAACCCAAAAGGCATAACTCTATAAGCAAACGTTCCCCAAGGAGTGGTGAACGTGGTCTTCAGCTGATCTTTCTCTGCTATACGAACTTGGTTGTAGCCGCTATATCCATCAGCAAAACTATAGCACTCCTGGCCAGCTACTTCGTCCAAGATCTGATCTGAAAATGGAAGAGGGTAATGATCCTTCTTTGTTGCCTTATTGAGCTTCCTGTAATCAACACAAATGCATAGCTTCCCATTCTTTTTTATTGAGATCACAATGGGAGAAACCCATTCTGAATTCTCCACAGCAAATATGAATCCTGCATCAAGCAACTTATCTATTTCTTCTTTTACAGTCTTGGAAAAATTAGGATTCATTCTATATGGCATTTGCTTTATGGGCTTAGCACCATCTACCAGCTCAATAGAATGTTCTACCCAACTTACTTGACGGAGTTCCTTGTAATCAAAAGTGAATAGGTGTATGTACCTTCGAAAGAGCTGGAGGTAGGATTCCTTCTCACTCTCCATCACAGCATCACCAATCTTTATTTGTTGGAGACGATCATCAACTTCTTCTTCAGATAATTTTATGGGGTCATGAGTTGGTGTGACTGGAAGGATATCCATGACTGAAACATCAACCTCACTTTCTTCATCTTCAGTGTCCACTTCACTGGTACTAGAGTAATCAAAGGATGTCCAATCATCAGTTTCATCACTTGAATCCACAGGTTCTACTTTATGATGTCGAGGGATCACGTTTATCTTCACCCTCTCTCTACCACATCCAAGTGTCATGAAGCCTTCATTCCAGTAGTTTCTTGCATGAACTCTCCTTAGCCATGGTCTTCCCAGCAGCATTGGGTATGCAACAGTACCATTTTTCATCACCTGAAAGTCTACCACACATACAACACCCATAACAGATATTGCCACATTTGAAACTACACCTTCTGGTTTAGTTTTTCCTTTATTTAATGACCTTAACATAAGTGTTGAAGGGAGATCAATTTTTAAACCCAACATATTCATTACAGACTCGGTCATTACATTAACTGCAGCACCTCCATCAACTAAGACATCATGAATTGAAATACCATTACATAATACCTCAGCTTGTGGAGCATAGGGATCTTCCTCTACCTCCAAAACAGGGACCTCAACCTCCTTTCTTCGTCGAGCATTGAGTCCACTTCGCAACTCCCGCCTCTTCTCCGAAGACATAGCCAAGAGTTGACCATATGTAATATTTGCAGGCCTTTTGGACAGATCTTCCAAGATGGAGTATGGTCCTTGCCCCTGTGAAATCAGAAAATCCTGCACACCCAACTTTCTTCTCCTATGTTTCTTACTAGTTTCTCCTTTCATCTTCTTAGGATCATTTCCATCTTGATTATCTTTTTCTTTCTTTCTTTTTGTTACAAACACATCTACTTCATTATTTCTGCTCTTATCTACTACATCAAAAGAATTCACAGGTGATTTTCCTTTATCATTATCTCCTTTACCAGATGTAGAAGCTCTATCTGGACAATTATACTTATAATGACCCTTTTTATAACAACCATAACATACAACTTCAGAAATATTTCTTTTTGGACCTCTATCTCCTCCCTGAGAACTAAATTCTTTTCCTTGAAGAAGATTAATAGTTAACTGACCCATCTTTTTGAGCAGATCTTCATACTCAGTAGATGTACTAGGAGAAATATTTGTGCTCACCGGGAGTGGTTGTGGATTCTGGACCAAAGGTGCTGGTGTAGGCTCTACTTTAGCAACAATTTCTTTGGGCTCCTCTTCCATGCTTTCTTCTTGCCTTCTTGCAATCTCCTTTGCTTGTTCAATGGTAGCTGGGCGGTCATACTTCACTCGTTGTCTGATCTCTGGCTTCATCCCAAGAATGAAGTGCTTACATAGGAGATTATCCATGCCATTCATCAACCCATCCGCTAATCCTTCCTTCCAGATCTGGGCATCGAGCTTCCTCCTTAGCTCTAGAACACGAGCATGATAATCCCTTATCTTCTCCTTCTCTCCTTGGGATAGCTTTGTGATCTCGATCATGAGATCTGCATATTTCTGTTGTTCACCAAATTCTTCAAGAAAACTTTCAGTTAATAAATCCCATGAATTTTTCACATTATCACCTAGTGTTTCAAACCACCTAAGTGCTGAACCATCCAAAAAGGTAGGAAAAAATTCAGTCCATTGTTCCCTTCTTATGAGGCCATTACAAATACAAGATCGTTTAAACTCTTGAATGAAAGAAGAAGCATCTTCATTAGATTGAGCTGAAAAAACAGGAATCTTTCCCATTTTCAAAAGTAACCACCGTGAAATACCAACCCACAAGTACAATCAACAAGACTTATGTGCACAAATAATTGGAATCACTATACTAGAAAGTGACTTTACACCTTTCTACAGTAAAATAGAAATGACCACGGTAAACTATGGTAAAACTTTACTCTGGTAAAAACTGACTTTACTGTGGTAAACACTATTCACGGTAAAAAGTGAAGTTACTGCGGTAAATACTATTCATGGTAAAAAGTGACTTTACTGCGGTAAATACTATTCCCAGCAAAAATGACTTTACCATGGTAACTACTATTCATGGCAAAAATGACTTTACCATGGTAACTACTATGCACAGTAAAAACAAGGTTACCCTCCAATTGATTTTTGACTAAGTGGGAATATCTCTCCAGAAAATCCACCAACGAGGAATGGTCCCGGCAACGGAACCAAAATGTCATCACCAATCCGGCACTATGATAATTCTTCACCGGGAACTCCTCGTGCTATGATTATTTACTAATGCACAACCTTTAGTTTGGTGGATGTAATCTGGAAACAAAACAACAACATAACACAAGAATACCATCGACTATGATAAGACGGAATGATGACAAATCTGAAATATCAAAGTAAATTATAATATTAACATGAAATTGTTACAATCTCACCCATGAGGTACTTCAAGTGTTATTGACTTCACTTGCCTTTCACCAAGACTATGGGAGAAACTTTACAATTACACCTCTTAATGGCTTCTTCAACACACCTTTAACTGATGGCTTCCTTCGCACACTTCCTACAATATTTCTCACTACTTCCTTCTATGCTAAATGAGGGGGGTGGCCTCTCTATTTATAGAACTTCCAGGCTTATCCATCTTATCTCTAAGATAGGATAAGAAATCCACTCTGACGAATCATATTCCATACCTTAACTCTTATCTGTACATGTAAGCTTATCTTTTAAGATAAGATAAACCTTATCATTTTACATGGGTTCCACATTTTTAGACTTTTTACAAATAAAATACACAAAATATTTATCACCTCACTCCTTGTCCTTATTACTAATATAATATTTCTAATTCCTAATCATGTAGACCCTACTTCTCTAATTACCCTAAACTTTGACATTTTAACATTACCGGACCACTTACGACAAATATTTACTTTTTACAACATTCCTATTGTACTTTGACTGTTACCGTACTCCACATTATTGGCGGCACCATACTAATGGCACCGTTATCTTCTATCAGATGCTACTACTAATTATACTTAACAACATCCTATTCCTAATACATACATTAATGAAATAGAAATTACGGAGGAAAATTTTAGTGTCGACAGTTCGTTCTTCTAGCGCACCACATGAATCCCAAGAAATAAGGAGTCATTTAGAGGTGCTAAACTCAAAATTAGATCTTTATACCACCAACATTAGATTTAATGGGTTTTTTCCATATGAAGTCAAATAAATTTTCACCCCAAAACTCATTTGATAGCTCAAGAAATCACCTTCATAAGTTGGCCTCTTGGGGTTGGTCTTGTGGGTTAGATGCCCATCGCACCCCTCTCATTTGCATGCCAAACAGGTTGGATGGGTCACCCAGCTTGGATGGTACAATGAGGTTGGTCAAGTCACATAGGTTGGACGGTACGATGAATTTGGTCTAGTCACCTAGGTTGGATAGTACGGTGAGGTTGGTTGGGTCACCCAAATTAGATGGTATGGTGAGGTTGGTCGAGTCACATTTTTTGACACATAAAAATAATTTTAAATGCTCGTTGCACCCCTCTCATTTATACCACACATAGGTTGGTCAGGTCACCCAAGTTGAACGATACAACGAGGTTGGTCAGGTCACATTTTTCAATGCATATGGATAGTATTAGATGCCTGTCGCACCCGTCTCATTTGCACAAAACACAGGTTGTTCAAGTCACCCAAGTTGGATGGTACGGTGAGGTTAGTTAGGTCACCGGGTTGGATGGGTACCGGGGTTGGTCAGTGATAACAAAAATGTATGGCCCATACAATTGGATGGTCAAAGTCATACGACACATGGTTAGACGAGTCATGAAGTTGGATGCTTGGGCAGTGGTATGATGAGGTTGGATGGGTCACATGGTTGGGTAGCCCATGAGTCCCAAGCCAGATGACTTGGTATCTAAATGAATGAAAACCCAACAACCATATTTAATGCAGTATGGCACCCATGTATTTTTCAAACAAAATTACCCTTGGGAAGTGAAATTTTATGGGTGACCATATCTCTTTAATGAGGGTGGGTGAAAATAGCTATATAATGCAAAAAAATTCTCATTTTGAGGGAGTGAATTTTTTTGGAAAAGTAAAGGAACTTTATCAAATTCGTTCCAGAGCTATTGTGAGCTAAAGGCCTTGAATTTGGGCTTATTGTAAAGAATATTTTCTTTTGCTTAGGGTATGATGGATTGTGCATGTTTTTGAGCAATAATATTCATCTTTTGTGGCCATTTTTTTCCTCAATTATATGAATTGCATTTTTTTTCTTCCATTATATTTATAAGTATATTGTGTATGTATCTATCTCTGTACATAGTTTGTAGTTTATTGTGCTTTATGAATATAGGGAATCAAATATTTTCTTGGACTCTGTCATTTATACCAACCATCTCCTTCCCATTTTTCTCCCTATCCTTCACTCACTTGGATTGTCTCACCCTTTCTTGGTGCATCACCTTCACTTAGATTAGTTTTATTTCATGCATCCTTTTATCCCTGTCAACTTGGAAAGAATTAGAATAGGGTTGGTTTAGCTTTCCATTCTCTTCTCTTTGGAGAAGTTGGCACTAGGTTAGAGGAAGAAGACGAATTTCTACATAGTATTATCCTACTTGAAAGGTCCCACACTGTAGAATAATCCCATGTTATGCAGGTTGCATTGATTTTCTCGTATGTAAAAAAATCACAAGCAATAAGGGGTGTTGTAATTTTACACTAATAGATTTGGCACGCTTGTTGGAACCAACAGGTGAAATATTTACATTTCACAAGTGTTCCATTGCAAATATTTCTTTGAATATTTTGCAGGTGTGTAGTTCAACATATGGAGCAAACTTCATTTCGGCAAGTTGGTGTGTTCTTGTGAAAATTTCAGCCTTTGGAGGCACATACTTAAACACATCTGGTGACTCCATCTGGTCAACAACCCCTTCTCTAAGTTACAGACCTTCCTCCATTCCATCCATTTCCATTTTTTCCCATCCCTCTAATTTTCTTCCATCCCATGAAGTTGTGCAATCATGACTTCATTCCCTGCATGGAATTCACACTTATAGCAGAAGCAATGCAGTCCACCTCCAATGTATTTCTCAACTCCTCTAGATCAACATTATGAACAAATCCAAAATCACTCCGCCTACCCTTATGAGCAGTACCAGGATCAATTCGGCTATGGAACCTGCTAATAGGGATATGCATGTAGTGAAATCAATTGCATGGAGAAAGTTTATTTGTAGGAGAAGATTCAAAAGATGGTGGCAGGTATGGTGTACTCAAGGGCCACAAATCAGATGAAAGAATTCACAATTGTCTATAGGACACCTTTTCCATGGTTCATCCCTATGCCAAGACATTTCATCCCAAAACAAAAGTTTGATTTCATGGTTGAGATATTGCATCAAATTTCACAGTGGAACGAGGAGATAGAGGCCTATGAACTTGATGTCAGGGAGCCTTGTCAATGGGTAAATCCCACATCATCATAGAGAAAATTTCCCTCTATTCCACAAGTAGCACCGTCTCATCCTCAACCTTAATTTACGACCTTCTTTCTTGTCACCCCTAGTGTGGAATCCTTTTCTCCATCTTCTATTCTTTCATACCACCTCATTTTTTTTTCCCTTTTCCCTTCCAAATCCAATTCCCCTCCACAAGAAAAAAGTATAAAACCCATTCCATCACCTATACCACCAAAAATGAAGAAATTAGTAGAACCCCAACCCACCCTTCCTCTTGTATTCCCAAGCCCATGTTAGGAAGAAACCGAAAAGACCATTCAAGAAGAACAACAAAGAAAAGACGAACCCAACAGAGAAGAAATGACAGAAAATATGAAGAGTTCAACTATCAGGTTTGGAATAAAAAATATCCCCTTAATGGTAAATCCCATGGAGGAGGTTAGGGTTGAAGTACTAGTGGTGGAAGCTGATGCTACAGCAGAATAAGATAAATATGAAGAAGATGATCAATGATCCACATCCTCATAATTTAATGTCCATGAGGTCACCCTAATTTTGGAAGTTGTTGACTTGTCACTAGCTATAGCACCAGTGAGGGAAGAAGGAGTTACTCCAAATCCAAAAGAAGATGAGCACATTCCAGATGTGTAGGAGAACCATATAGTTCCAAAGGCTTCAAGTAAAATTTAGGCCACATAATAATATTCAATTTTTCCCCCCACTTCATCTCCTTCAAGCTCCAATGTCAAAGAAGATTTTGAATTTTTCAAAATCCATTTTCAAGGATGAGGGGAACCATGGTGAACAAGTTACAGATTAGGAGAACACCATGGACAAGGTCGAGAAGATCACATCATTTTATCCTCCATTATCCACCTTCCAAGCACATGAACTCATTTTCAAGAAGGAGCGCATTTAAGTGCAGCATCTTGCATTTCACAACAACCCTTTGGAACCAAGTGTTGGTGCTCGTTTTGATCTCTCACCATTATTCCCTAATTTTCCTCTTATCTGCGTGTTATGAAACATTTTTTTATTGATGTGGATGTTCTAAAAGTTTTTATCTCCATTTTAATGCCTTGAGTTGTTTGTAGAATCCATTGTCATGTCCCTCCTTGAAAAGGTCTTTGAGTGTGCCCTGTTTTTTCCCTAATTTCTTCAAAATCCGCGGTCTTTGTCATTTTTTCAATTTTTCCCTAACCATGGAAGCTCGAGAATGATCAATTTATATTTTATGCCTTTAAAAATCCAAATCCATGGTCAAAATATGCTTAGAATCATTATTCACTTGTTTTTGTTTCAAAAAAAAAAATCATCCTTAGCGAAAAATCAAGTTCTGGGCATGAATGGTAATTTTCTATATTTTGATGGTTTGATGGGTGTCTTTTTCCTGTCAAATTTATTCCACAGCATTCAGTAGTCATGTGCCTTATTTTTTTTGGTCAAGGGATGGCGGGAAAATACTTTAACTTATCACTTTTTTTCTTGTTTGGCAAAAGGAAAAATTTTGTCCAGTAGCTCCGCTCAAATCTGATTGGTTCTTTTGGTACTTATGTGGCTTCTTCTAACTAGATGGGGTGCGGCAAGTTGGTTTTTCTAAAAATTTTATTTTTGGATACTTTGGAAAAAAAATTGAACCCTCCCCGCTAGGCTTTTATTAAAGAAAATTTAAAGTGGTAGGGAAAAAGTCCTACTTTGACCCTGCAGGAGGACACGTGGCAAACCTAATGGTGGAGATGTGGGCCTTCGGAGGTAAGTTGGATGTTTTTCCCTTTTAGAAAAATGGAGTAAAATTCTAAAATGGAAGCACGCCCCCACCAAATAATTTTTGAAGCCTTAAGGTTTTTGAAGTTGCGTCATAATGACACGTGGCAAGCCCATGCTCATTCAAAATCTCATTTTTTGGGGATCATCTCAAGATGCACCATAGTGACACATGGTAGTTTGAAAATTCAAAGGGGCAGGGAAGTGGACCATTAGAGGCAATTTGTATGTTTTTTCCTCTTTTCATAAAAAGGATAAAAATTTCAAAATGGCTCATAAGCCCGACAAGAAGGAGGTCAAAGTTCACGTTGAAAATGTCAAAAGGCGGGGAGGTGGGCCACCAAGGGAAACTTGGATTTTTTTCCCCTTGATATTAAAATGACAAAAATCATTAAAATAACTCCCGTGCCCAATAAAGAAAAAGTCAACGGTGGACGTGTAGACCTTTAGAGGAAAATTGGAAATTTTTCCTTTTGTAGAAAAAGGAGTTAAAAGTGAAAAAGGAAGCATGGTTTCTATGGGACCCACATTGGGACACGTGTCATGCCCATTTTTCAAGGGCAGAACTGCAGGGAAAACTTTGAAAATTTTCCCTTTTTAAGAAAAGAGGTGAAATAGTAGAATTTGTCCATTGTTCATTTGGGACCCACCTTAGGACACGCGTTAGGCCCATTTTTCAAGGGCAGAGCCGTAGAGCAAAATGTGAAAAAATTACCTTTTTTCAAAAAAGGTGTAAAAGGAAAAAAGGAACCTGCATGCCTATTTTAAAGTAGATCTACCACGTGTAAGGTCCAAATTCAAAATATAAATCAATGGCAGTTGTGCATCTGTATCTAATTTTTCCACCATTTTCACTCCAGAGCTCCTAAAAGCGTAAGTCCTCATGATTTCTTGATATTTCTTGCATGCCAAACAAGAGGGGAGTTTATTTGATATATGAGTTTGGTAAAGAATATCTGGGCATGTATTTTTCCATTAAGATGAGTTCTAACCTCTGGGCTCGATCTGATCTTCCATTTTTCCTTTCCAAGCACACAAAGAACCAAATTTGACAGATTAGGGGTAGAAGTGGTTAGCGAGTAGAGGAAAAAGTGATCTACCAAAATAGGGAGTTGAATGCGGGAGATATTCGAAGAGATCCACCCCTTGAGCACCTGATAAATTTTTACAGATCTTGTTCTAATAATCACGAACGAAATCATGGTGAACACTGGTGCATTTAATGTTTTGATTTTTGGGGGGAAAAGGCCCTATTGTAGAATGTCATAAGTAGGCATGATTTTACCGTGAAAAGGGTTGGGAGTTTGTTAAGGTAGAAGTGTTAGGAGTCAAAAATTGACTTCCTAGGAGAAAAGTTTGATAGAGCCCATATTTTTGAGAAACTATTTGAATAAGCTTGTTTATCTCCTTTGTGTTAAATTTAATCATGTCAATGTGGTTGTGAGTGTATAGATATTGAAAAGCTATGAGATTGTTTGAGAAACTTTCCCCTGCTGATAAATTTAACAAAACTTGAGTTAATCTGTGTTATTCTTGAGCTAAATTTGTGTTTGCTTCATTTCTAAATTTCTGCAAGTAGTTTTTCTTGTACCCATTGCATTCTTACATTGAAATCTGTTTGAATCACACAAGATCTTATCCTTGTGATAGTTTGGTGGCATTTGTAATTTGATTTATCAGAAGATCTTTCATTTGATAGTGAGATAAACAAATTTAAAATCACTGTGACTCTTAGCATGACTATAAGATTATTTTTTATCCTTTGAGGGTATCTTAGGCATGATGAAATAGAGATTGATAATGTTTAGTTAAGTTTTCCAATTTGAGCCTTCATTTTGGATCCTTGAAGTTTGTGTGAAAAGTGCTGATCTGGGCCTCCATTGGAGCACATATTCTGGTTAAAGGAACACCATAGATACTATGAAAGTACTCTACTATTCAATCTTTCCATTTTTTAAAAATTTCTTAGAGATTTGGTATAATTAACTTTATCATGCTTCACCTCCCACCAAAGTTCTTTCAAAAACAATTAATCATACCCATACTACCCCTGTTTGTCATGTATCTATACAAATGCATAATGTTTACTACCAAAACATGTAGAAACAATCAGGTTTTCATTTTCTTTAGTGGCCTGAACCTTGCCTAGAAAATATCTCCATTATCTAGAGTGACAACTCATGAGAGTTAGGTTTTGTTGAATTGATCATATTTTCTTCAGGGTCTTCTTAATACTTCACAAGGAAGGACATTTACATCTCCTCCATAAACATCAAGTTACAAAAGGATCCTCTCACCTTGGTTGAAATGCACAACCATAAATTTGTGAGGATACATCGAATCCTCTTGTGGGTGCTACCCATTTATCCACATCTGAGTGACAAAGAGAAAGTTACATTTCATCCCTGACTAAAAAATGACACATTACATGCTCTGCTTGCTTGTAAGCTTCCAGCCAAACCTGTGATGTTCCTAAGCTTCTGAGGGAGATTAAATTTGGGTAACCAACACCTTACTAGCGTTATTACCAGGGACATAGTGGTTACAGTTCATTTTCAAACCTTGGTAAACATTTCTTATATGCTCCAAGTGTTGTGTGTAATTCTTTCAGTTTCCACACCTAGTGCACTAGATTTCATTAATAAATCTGGGAAAAGAAAAGTTAGAATCTTTCCATTTCCAGTTTCTAGCGTTGACAGACATTTGAGAGATCATATTTTAGTGCATTTACACAACTAGGGTGGAAATCCTTAGCGGTAATTCCCTGTTGATCTTATTCGTAATGAATACCAGTGTCTTAACCTCTATCAAGTGAGATTTGTTACTAATATTTGTAAAGCTGGAAGGAAGAAGATCTTTCTTTGCTAGGGATCTTGCTAAGAGATTATTTCTAGAGCTAGGAAAAACAAATTCATAAGGAAGAAAATCCTGGAGTGTTTTTGGAGATCAACAGACAAGAGAAGGGATCTCCATTGATGAAAGTGATCAGCCTATCATTAAAGACTGCAATTCAAGTACTTCAGAATCAGGTAGCCTCTTTGTGTAATTGAATTCTCCAACTGAAGAGGGACCTTCATTTGATTTTGAAAATTTTACTTCTCATTCTTCCCCTGTATTTTCAGAAGTTTATAGGGTTTTCCGAAAAACAATGCCTTTAGGGGATATACATTTTGAAATTTATACTCCTATGTTTCAAAGACCCTTTGCCCCTAATCAATTTGTCTCCCCTCTTAGGTCACTTCCTCAAAACAACATGGCCCTACCCCCACCCAGATATCCTTTTGTTGTAAACAAATTTGGTCCTATAATTTTTACAAGGATGGTTGGTTTTCCAAATCTAGTACCCCAAGATGTGAGAAATAGATTACCAAAGTTCCAAGGAAACATTGTTATAACTGGTGATCAAAATTTGAAGCTTTTTTATCAATATGATGGAAGACTTTGAGATTGAACATGAAGATGTATATATCAAATTGTTTATCCATACTTTGAAGGAATATTTCAGGGACTGGTACAAAGCTTTTCCAGATAATTCCATAGATTCTTGGACTGAGATGAATAATGCATTTAGATTGCAGTATGATGATATAATTGGCCCTAGGTTTCTTCTGTCAGAATTTGAAAACATCAATAAGAATCCTAATGATTCGGTGCATGATTTCAACACAAGGTTTAACAAGACCTTGAGAATATTTCTTGTTAGCTTAAGGCCATGTGATGATTCATGTTTTATTAAATATTCAGATGCATTTTATAAAAAAGATTATTACCACTTGAGGGACAAAAACCCTACTAATTTGAGGCAAGCCTTCACCATGGCTTTGCAAATAGAGAATAACATCAAGGCAAGTAGAAAGCCTCCAAAAAGGGAGGGTGTAAAACTAATCAACTGGGAAAAGACACAAATAAGTAAGGATGTTGATTTGGAGGAAGTTGTGAAAAATTTGGCAGGGACTGTCAAAAAAATATCATACAAATTAGCCTAGGCATAAAAGGGGATTTGGTAGAGTTCAAAATGTCAACACAAGCAAAAGGGCCAAGATAGATTTACAAATCACTAAATATCTGATGATAGAGGCAAGGGAATTGTTGGATTTGGAAATAGGTAGTCCTAGACTAGGGAAAACAGAATGGTATGTGATCCTTTAGCTGCTAGAGTTATTGTCATGGAGGAGACATATGTCATTGATTGGTGTGATAGAATTTTCATGCCCCATGCTCCATATGAGGAAGATCAGCAGGAAGAAGAAGAAGTAGATGATGAAAATTATGATAATGTTTGCATGATGGGTTACTCCATGAGCTCACAAAAGGGGGCAACTTCAACTAAGGTAATAAGTGCTAGAACTGCTACTGATTTTTGGGATTACATCCACCAGGTACCTATCCTTCCTCCCTGTCATATTTTAGAAGTAGATACTGTACAATATTTTGAATTTTCCAATAATGACTTTGAATATTTAAGGGCTTTAATGATAAATAATTATGATGGAGTCATCCCATCTAAGGAGGACAATAAGTTGTTGATGAATATTGTTGTGGCTCAATAAAAGAAACATAACACAAGAATCAGGGTTGTTAAAGGGACATGGCCTCGGGCCAAGCCAAAAAATCCATTACTTTCAAATGTTCCTAAAGAGGATCCTAAGAAAGATGCATTTGCTAAGGGCCTTGCTCTCCCAAACAAAAATCATACCCCACCTCATGCCCAAGCTATCCAAAATGCTATGCCATCTAATGATTTATTCAAACTTCCTTCCAATGCCACCTTGCCAAAGTCTTTCCCTTATGATATTTCCCAAGTCTTGAGACAGATCAAGATCTAATTTCTAATTTTTGAGTTACTTAGGGTCCCTGAGCACAAGAAGAGGGCATTTGAGTATTTTGGACTGAAAGAGGAGAAGATTGTCCTAGGTAGAAACATAAACATTGTGGAGACTCCACCACTCATTAAAGAACTAGAATCACCACCAGCATCAAAAGAGCAAGATGAATCACCTTAGGTTTATTTGGGAACATCTTTGGTAGAGAATTAGCTAAATGTGGATCCATTCTTCACCAATCTGATCATTAAAGACAGATTGCTACACAACTGTATGTTTGATTCGGGGGCATCATGCAATGTTATGCCTCTAGAAGTTATGAATGAACTGAACATCAAACTAGCAACAACATATGGGCAGTGCACTACCATGGATTCTAGAGAGGTGCCAGTGGTGGGATGTGTGAAAGGTCTGGTGGTACAACTTTCAAAATATTCGGGTAGGATCTTGAAGCTTGATGTAGTTATTGTTGACTTCCCAGCTAAGTGGGGTATGTTGTTTTCTAGAAAATTGGCTGCAAGTGTTGGAAGGAATGTTCAAATGGATATGTCCTATGCCACCATCCCAATTGAGGGTAGCATTGTCAAGTTGTATGGGGAAAAGAAAATTTTGCACCTTATTGAAGATCCCAACAATGCATATTATGAAGTATTGTACACAAGTGTTGATGTTGATAACTTTGTAGGATAAACTGATGGAAAAGAGCACAAGATTGAAGAATGCAAGTGTCTTGAGTAGGTAGGCTCTCCTTGGACTTTATTATTTGATGGAGATTTCTCCAAGTTCAGAAATGGTGCTGATGTTGTTCTGATCTCTCCAAGCTAGGAAGAGTTTGTCTTTTCCTTCAAACTCAACTTTGAGTGCAATAATAACATTTTTGAGTATCAGGCACTGTTGTTAGGTATGAGGATTTCTTGGAAATATAGTGTTAAAGACATCATTGTCAAGGGAAATTCACAATTGATTGTAAAGAAAGTCAGAAAACTATATGCCACAAAGAATCAGCGAATGAAACAATACAAACATGCAGTCTAGGATTTCATTGAGAAGTTTGTTTCATTCAACATTGTGCTTCATGATAGGAAGTTCAATGATTTGGTAGAAAAACTTGTAGTATTAGGGTCTCAGTTTGATAATTGTACAATGTCCTCATATTGTGAATATGATGTTGAGGTGTTAACAAGGCCATCTGTACCTGATAATATTAAGCATTGGTAGGTTTTTGATGATGATGCTCAGGTCATAAGATTTCTGCAGAATAAAGGAGAGTTTTTTTTATCAAAATATTGATTGGGAGCTAATGGTGTGTGTAGCAGAAGGTAAAGAAACCTTGTTTGGAAAAGGCATCATCCAACTAAAGACTATTACCATTCCCAGAGGATTGGTTTCTCTTGAGTCAAATTTTGATAATGTTGATCACATTATTAATAGATGCATGAAAACCTCAAGGGTTATTGAGAAGCATGACCTAGGCACAAAGGAGAAACCAAGAAATATTTGGTTAGGCAGTAATCTCAACAAGGAGGAGAAGCAGTCCTACATCCAATTGTTGAAAAGGTATCAAGATTGCATGGCTTAGGGAATTATTTTGAGACCGAAGGCATACCAAGATTATCTTTTTCAACAAGAGAGTGTCCCTTGGAATCCAATACAAAAACCATTCAGGCAAGAAATAAGAGGCCAATCAATACACTCTAAATCTCTTAATATGCAAGAGGAACTGAAGAAACTGAGGGAGGGAGGGATTATTCAGCCCTGGAAAGGTAATTGTTCTTGAGTCGACAAACCTAGTACCAGTTAGAAGAAGAATGGTGACATCATGCTATGCTTCTGTGTATTTTATAAATATGAACAGAGCATCAATGAAGGATAATTATCCTTTACCAAACATGGAATAACATACTACAGTTTGACGTAGACTAGTCGTTCTAGGCTAGCTTCGAGCTACCATAGATGTAATATATATGGGTTGATGGAGATGCTGACATGTGGCACACATCCCCTTATTTATATGCATGGGTTCACATGGGATATGATAATATAATGTGTATGGGTTGATGGAGATGTTGACATGTGGTACACATCCCTTTAGTTAGTTATATGAATGCTCACATAGGAATTAATTATATTGGGTAATGGGTCGGCCTACATTGCAGATTAGGTGTTACCCATCCTATTTAAAGATGTCAGTATCATTATCAGGAGGTAATGTATGTATGATTGAGTCTTCAATACTTGGAAGAGGTATATTAGAGGTGTCCCCCTCGAAGTGGATTCCCATCTTGGAAGATTGTGGAGTTACTCCTTCCTTAAGGAGCATGCCATGTTATGGTGTTTCCCTACCTTAAGGGTATTATTCTGAAATATATTGCATATTGGCCCCCCATATCTCTTGATGTTTTATTATCTTATAGAAATTTATTGATTTATTATATGCAAGGTTCTTATCAAGTGGTATCAGAGCAGTGATCCGGGTAATTTGCGGGATGAAACCCTAATGTTGGTGATTCATCTATATCTTGAGATAGAATTGGACCATTTTTAATATATTTTTTGTGTGGAGTTGATACATAGTTCATGAAGCGATCATGGATGCCTCTGAATTTTAGTTGGATATTTTTGGAGCTATTTTGCATGAACGTTTTCCATTTGAGGGTTGAAACCCTAATTCTAAGGTTTCGTCTATATCTTCTAAATAATGATGAATTAGGAAATAAATGTTTTGGGGTCCTATTGGTAATACATTAAATGGTGATACCACTGAGATTTCAGAATTGGTGCATCTATTTTGATAGATTTATTTCAGTTTTATTTTGCTAAAATAACTATTTTTTTCCACAGGCCGAAATTTGAGGAATTGGTTCCTAAATTTCTTACATTTTCAGAAATCTCTCAACATTTTAGTAAGGGTTACTTATGTTTTTGGTTCCAGATTTGAGGCTGAATGATTGACGAAATCATGAGGTAAAATATTGGTCAAAGGAGTAAGTTTGTGAAACCCTAAATTTTATGCATAATGGATATACCAATTTTCTATGGTAATGGGGAAATTGATGCAAAAAAATTGGTGGATACAATTTAAATAAATTCATTTTAAAGAATGTTTAGTATGTGGTTAGTTTTTATCTTCATCTTGGTGGGAAAGCGTAAAATTGGTATTCTTATTTGGATATAGATCTATTGGATTGGGATTGGATCAGGAAATGGAGGATATTTTCTTTAGCTAGATGGGAAACAAAAAAGAAACACAATTTTGTTAAAGAAGGAGAAGAAAAAGAACAAGAAGAACAAGAAGAAGAAGAAGTTGCATCTTAAGAAGAAGAAGAAAACCAAGAACTTGGGTGAAGAAAATGTTGAATTTCTAGGAAATCCAATCTGAATTTTTTACATTTATTGAATCCTACAACTAAGATCCTGTCATCTCCACAGAAAGGTATTGGGAAGATGTGATTATTTCTAGTTTGAAGTCTGAGCATCTCAAAGTGGGAAAGTAATTGTAACTTGTTTTGCATTTTTCACCTTTTTGACAAATATAACTTCGATCAGGGACCTATGATTTTTCCAAATTTTTCCTACGTGGCATGTTATGATTGGTAGTCAAGAATCATAATGGATGGTATTCCTATTCATTTTTGAAGGATTTAAATTTTAAAGTCACAAATATGATTTTAAATCCCAGATTTTTATAGCTAGATTGGGATGGTATGGATATTGTCCATTAGACTAGACCTTGGAGGAGCGGGCCGATTGTGGGACTTTTGACAGTTGATATGCTTTATTCCTCTGACTAAAGTTCACTAAAATTAGTTTATCCCCCGCTCCAATCATTGGAGGAACCTGTTGGCATAAATTACATTGAGAGTTTTGTTCACAGTTAGCTAGGAAAAAAGGAATTTTGCTCCTTCTGCAGATCAAGAAGGTTTGAATTTGAAGTATGGAGTTCGGCTCCGTGGCCAATCATAGGATGGAACGTTTCCAGACGCAGGGTCTGAGGGACATGCAGACTCATGACTGAAGTAAAAGGGGATAGATTTCTTCATTGGTACAAACTTGATAAAAAAAATAAGCAAACCAGGTTTAAATGAGAGAAAAGACATTTCTGTGGAACAAAAGATTGATCTCAGGTCGGCGGGCCGATGGAGACAGGACTATTTTTGCACCTTATGGAACTTTTAGTGACTCGTCATGATAGGAAAAAATCCTTAAGACATACTAGGACACTAAAAGTTAGATCAATCTGATATGTGGTAATACTTGGAGCAAATTGGAGGAGCGTAATAATTTTGCCGCTAATCACATGGAATCAATGAACAATAATTACTCCCTCAGATTTTCACATTTGAATTAAAATAATTATGGTTTATGGAACATTTAGTGCTCATAGGAGGAACACATATGGACCAGGGATTGAAATCAGGATGCGCACTAATGCAAGTATAGAATCATCTCTTGATTGGTAAATCACCCAATTTCTAGCAAATGTCAAAATGAGGTAGAATTGAAGCATGATCCCAATGGGACCCGACATGTGCCATGAATGTAAAGCTGCACTCATATTCATCCAAGGCTTCTTCTTATCTTTTGGGGATTCCTGAAAAACTGTCAAAAATAATGCTTATGTTCCTTGGGATATGTTAATATCAATAATATATGGGTCTGATGGAACTAACTGACATGTTCCAGTAATCCCCAAAGTTATTTCCATGTATGGGTTGCCACGTGTCGAGTCTTATCCAGAATATAATGTATGTGGGTAACTGGAGATGCTTACATCTAAGCATCCACATCTTACGTGGAACTTATATGGGTTTACATATGGATTAGATTAGATTGGTTGTAATGTGCATCGACTACATTGGGATTAGGTTTTACATCCTTTTTCAAGGATGCTCAGTAGGAAGCTATGAGGAGGTAATGTATGTATGATTTTAGATATACCAAAATTCATCAGATAAATTGTGACTTTTCGTGTTGATACTTGGATTCCAGGATCTTGACATCACTTTCATGGTTACTACATTCTTTATCTGAGGTGATTTTGAAATATGGTTTTACCCAAATAATCAATCCAGGTATTACGTGAACAAAATAAATAATCAAAAGATTTGCAGAGGTAATTTTGAACAAGATATAAAGGCTATATTATTATCTTGAGTAAAACTATAAGTTTATTTGATCACATTGAAAAATGTGCCACTTTCAAGAGATAACTTGGAAGGGATATTTAAATAATGGTAATTCTTTTTGGCACAAAGGAGAAACCAAGGAAGATTTGGTTAGGCAGCAATCTCAACAAGGAAAAGAAGCAGTCCTACATCCAATTGTTGAAAAGGTATCAAGATTGCATGGCTTGGACTTATTCTAAACTGGAGGCATACAGAGAGGATCTGTTTTAACATGAGATTCCCTTGGAATCTAATGAAAAACCATTCATAAAGAAATAGAGGCTAATCAATCCACTCATAATCTCTTAAGATGCAAGAGGAACTGAAGAAATTGAGGGATGGAGGGATTATTCAGCCCATAATGTTTTCTTCTTGGGTTGCAAACCGAGTACCAGTCAGAAAGAAGAATGGTAACATCATGTTGTGTGTGGATTTTAGAAATATGAACATAGCATCAATGAAGGATAGTTATCCTTTGCCAAACATGGAAAACATGTTCTTGTAGCTAGTGACTAGTTCTAAGATGCTTTCTACCCTAGAATGGTTTCTCTGGTTATAACCAAGTTATGGTGAAGGAATCATAAAGGATTAAACCAGCCTTTACGACCTCTTGGGGAACATATGTATATGTTAGGATGCCCTTTAGAAATGATGAATGCTGGAGAAACTTTTCAAAGAGAAATGGATGTTGCTTTTGCTAGTTTTTTACATTAATGATTTTATTACTTACTACCAAGATGATGTAACTGCGTTCTCCAGAAAAAGAAGTGATCATTTGCTGCACTTAGAAAAGATGCTAATAAGATGCAGAGAATATGACATTTCACTTAATCCAAAGAAGTGCCATTTTGGAGTATTGTAAAAGGAAAAGTTGCTTGGTCACATTATGTCACAAGAGGGGGTGATGATTGATCCAGAAAGGGTAGAGGCCATCAGTAAGGTACCCAATCCTGTGCAAGAACCAACGAAAGGGAATTCAGTCCTTCTTTGGGAAGATAAACTTCATCAGAAGATTTATATGAAACTTTGTAACCCTTGAGTTGACCATTCCAATCACTACCATGTTGAAGAAGGACCAGGTTATCAAGTGGGAGGAGGATGTCATTCAAGTTTTCAATGAGATTAAGGAGACATTTAAAGCATGCACCTATTTTAGCAGCTCCAAATTAAAATAATCCCTTTCAACTGTTCTCATTTTCTTCAGAGAACACTATTGCATTTTCCCTGTTACAGAAAGATGATGAAGGAGCCAAGAGGCCAATTGTATTTTTCAGTAAGGCATTACAGGGGGATGAGATGAAATATACTCTTATGGAGAAACAAGAATTTTCCTTGGTAAGAGCAACAAAGGTTTTCAGGCCTTACATTTTGAGTTCTAAGATTTTTGTTTATGTTCTCCACACCATGGTGAAAGAAATATTATCAGAGATGGAAGTCTCAAGAAAAATATGCAGATGGGTGAACAAGTTGCAATACTATGACATGTATATGCAAACCACAAAGTTGGTGAGAGGTTTGGGTTTGGCTAAGCTTATGGCTAAGAGCAACTGGTAAATTGTTGAGGTGAATGAGGTAGGAGAAGGAAAGGTAGATTTCTTTGACAAAACTAATGAGTTATGAGTGGTACAAGGATGTGATTTTTTATGTCATACATTTATACTGCCCTGAGTATTTGATTAAGAACTAGAAAAAGGCCCTTAAGTTGGCTTCCCAGAAATATGTCATTACTGATTATGGGTTAGCTTGGAAGAACCCTAAGGGAGTTATCTTAAGATGCATTACTAAAGATGAAGCCCTTAAGATAATTATTGATCTCCATGAAGGAGTTTTTGGGGGGAATTTTCACTGGAAGAGTCACAACACACAAGATCCTGAGGGCTGGTTATTGGTGGCCAAATCTCTTCAAGGATACAACTCTTTTGGTTAGAAGATGTGAGAGTTTCCAACACTTCTCTAGAATACTGAAAGCTTCAGGCTCCCTACATTTGCATCCTACATCACTTGAAGCCCCATTCAAGCAATGGGGGATGGATTTTCATTGGTGAGATTTCAGACCCTTCAAGTGCTGGCCATAAGTGGATTATTGTAGCCATTGATTACTTCACCAAATGGGTGGAGGCAATCCCCACCAAAATAGCAACACACCAAATTGTCATGGATTTTCATATTGAACCATATCATCTGCAGGTTTGGGGTGCCAATCAAAGATTGTTGCTGACAATGCCATGAGCTTTAGAGATAAACCTTTGGTGGTAATGTGCAAAGAATATGGGATTAATTTGAAATATGCTTCTAATTATAATCCCCAAGGAAATGGACAAATCTGAGTCCAGTAATAAAAATTTGCTAAATATTATTAGAAGAACCTTGGAGATAAACAAGAGAAAATGGGGTGAGCAGTTGAAATTTGTTCTCTGGGTTTGACCGAATTACTATTAAAAGAGCCACTGGAAAGAGTCCATTTGAGTTAGTGTATGGAACTCAGGTCTTTCTGCCCCTGCATATGTAATTATCCTCATATCAGTTCATTCAACAACTGGAAGACCAAGAAGTAATTCCATATGATGCCCACATTAACCATATTGTTGAACTTGATGAAGAAAGGAGGGCATCCCACCAAAGGCATGTAAAGTTCTGAGAGACGCTAAAGAAGTTGTTCAACAAAAAGGTAACCCCAAGATATTTCAATGTTGGAGATCTCAAGTTGTTATGGGACAATAGGAATGATGATAAGGGAAAACATGGAAAATTTGATGCTTTATGGATGGGCCCTTACTCCATTGATATTAGAATTGGTGAACATACCTTCTTCCTAAAAGAATTGGATGGGGAATTAATCGAATTGACTGTTAATGGTAGGCACTTGAAGAACTTATTAGATTGATTCCCTAGAATCAAGGTGAACATCATTTTTATAGTGTATAGTTTTTTGGTTTATTTTTTTGTCTCTCATGTTTTATGTTTGTTCTAGCCCCTGGTAGCCTGTTATTTGTTGGTTTCTCTATTTGTTTTTGGGGGATGATCCCGGTTTTGTGCTCTACAAGTTGACTCCTTTTCCCAATGGATATTTTGGCACTTAGTCTACCTATGTTCTTATGGCACTCGTAGGGAGTGTTTATCCCTGATTCGGAGCCAATGTTGGTGCTTGTTTTGATCTCTCACCATTTTACCCTAATTTTCCTCTGATCTGCGTGTTATGAAACATTTTTTTCTCGATGTGGATATTCTAAAATATTTTACCTCCATTTGAATGCCTCGAGTTGTTTGCAAAATCCATTTTCATGTCCCTCTTTGAAAAGGTCTCTGAGTTTGCCTTGTTTTTTTCCCTAATTTCTTCAAAATCCGCAGGCTTTGCCATTTTTCCTATTTTTCCCCGACCATGGAATCTTGAGAATGATCAATTTATATTTGCATGCCTTTGAAAATCCAAATCCATGGTAAAAATATGCTCAGAACCATGATTCACTTGTTTTTGTTCCAAAAAAAATTCATACTTAGCGAAAAATCGGGTTCTGTGCATGAATGGTGATTTTTTGTATTTTGATGGTCTAACGAGTGTCTTTTTCCTATCAAGGTTATTCCTCAGCTCTCGCTGATCATGTTCATTCTATTGGTTGGTCAGGGGATGGTGGGAAAATGCTTTAACTTATCACTTTTTACTTTTTGGCAAAAGCCAAATTTGGTCTCGTAGCTCCGCTCAAATCTGATTGGTTCTTTTGGTGCTTATGTGGCTTCTTCTAATTGGATGGGGCATGGCAGGTTGGTTTTCTCAACTTTTTATTTTTTTTCTACTTTGGAAAAAAGTTTGAACCCACCCCACGGCCCCACCAGGCTTTCATTAAAGAAAATTTTAAGTGGCAGGGAAAAAGTCCTACTTTGACCCCGCAAGAGGACATGTGGAAAAACTAATGGCGGAGATACGGGCCTTCGGAGGTAAGTTGGATGTTTTTTCCCTTCTGGAAAAATGGAGTAAAATTATAAAATGCAAGTTCGCCCCACCACCAAATCATTTTTTAAAGCCTTAACATTTTTGAAGTTGCACCATAATGACACGTGGCAAGCCCACGCTCAATTAAAATCTCAAATTTTTGGAATCATCTCAAGATGCGCCATAGTGACATTTGGTAGTTTGAAAATTCAAAGGGGTGGGGAAGTGGACCATCAGAGGCAATTTGGATTTTTTTTCCTCTTGTCATCAAAAGGATTAAAATCTCAAAATGGCCCGCAAGCCCGACAAGAAGGAGGTCAAAGTTGGCGTTGAAAATGTCAAAAGGTGGGGAGCCAGGCCATCAGGGGCAACTTGGATTTTTTTCCCCGTTGTATTCAAATGACTAAAATCATCAAAATAACCTGCGGGCCCTATAGAGAAAAATTCAATGGCAGAGGTGCGGACCTTCGAGGAAAATTGTAAAATTTTCCTTTTGTGGAAAAAGGAGTTAAAAGAGAAAAAGGAAGCGTGGTTCAGATGGAACCCACATTGGGACACGTTTTAGGCCCATTTTTCAAGGGCATAGTTTCGGGAAAAATTTGGAAAATTTTCCCTTTCCCAAAATAGAGGTGAAATAGTAGAATTTGGCCATGATTGCTTTAGGACCCACCTTAAGACACGTGTCAGGCCCATTTTTCAAGGGTGGAGTTGTGGAGCAAAATGTGAAAATTTAACATTTTTCCAAAAATTTGTAAAAGGAAAAAAGGAACCCACATTCCCATTTTAAAGTGGATCTCCCACATGTAAGGTCCAAATTCAAAAGAGAAACCAACGACAGCTATTCATCTGTATCTAATTTTTCTGCCATTTTCACTCTAGAGCTCCTAGAAGTATGAGTCCTCATGATTTCTTGATAATTTTTGCACACCAAACAAGAGGGGAGTTAATTTCATATCTGAGTTTGGTGAGGAAGATCTAGGGACGTATTTTTCCATTAAGATGAGATCTAACTTTTGGGCTCGATCTGATCTTCCATTTTTCCTTCCTGAGAACAGAAAGAACCACATTTGACAAATTAGGGGTAGAATTGGTTGGCATGTAGCAGGAAAAATGATCTACCAGAAGAGGGATTTGATTGTGGGAGATATTCGAAGAGATTCACCCCTTTAGCACCTGAAAAAATTTTACACATCTGATTCTGGGAATCATAATCAGAATCATGGTGAGCACTGGTGCATTTAATGTTTTGATTTTGACGGGAAAGGGCCTTGTTGTAGAATGTCATAAATAGGCATGATTTTTCCGTGAAAAGGGTTGGGATTTTGTGAAGGTAGAATTGTTAGGAGTCAAAAATTGATTCCCTAAGAGAATATTTCGATAGAGCCCGTATTTCTGAGAAACTATTTAAAGAAGCATGTTTATCTCCTTTGTGTTAAATTTGATCATGTCAAGGTGGTTGTGAGTGTAAAACCCATTGACAAGCTTTGAGATTGTTCGAGAAACTTTCCCCTGCTGATAAATTTAACCAAACTCAAGTTAATCTGTGTTATCCTTGATAAAAAAATTGTTTTTTTTCGTTTCTGAATGTCTGCAATTATTTTTTTCTTATTCCTGTTGCATTCTTACACTGAAATCTATGTGAATCACACAAGATCTTATCCTTGTGATAGTTTGGTAGCATTTACAATTTCATTTATCATAAGATCTCTCATTTGATAATGAGATAAACAAATTTAAAATCATTGTGACTCCTAGCATGACTATAAGATTGTTTGTTATCCTTTGATGGTATATTAGGCGTGATAAAACATAGATTGAAAATGTTTAGTTAAGTTTTCCATTTTGAACCTTCATTTTGGATCCTTGAAGTTTTTGTGAAAAGTGTTGATCTGGACCTTCATTGGAGGACATATTTTGGTCAAAGGAACACCCTAGCTACTCTGAAAGCATTTTACTATTTGAGCTTTCCATTTTTGTAAAATTTCTCAAAGATTTTGGTATAATCAACTTTATCCTGCTTCACCTCCCCACTAAAATTCATTCAAAAACAATAAATCATACAGTTCTTTCCTTGATCATACTATCCATTCCCACTAAAATTCATTCAAAAACAATAAATCATACCCATACTATCCATTTTTTTCATTTTTGTATACAAATGCAATAATTTTTACTACCAAAGCATGTAGAAAAAATTAGATTTTCATTGTCTTTAGTGGCTTGAACCTTGCCTAGAAAATATCTCCCATTATCTAGAGTGATAACTCGTGAGAGTTAGGTTTTTGTTTTTTATTGCATTGATCATATTTTCTTCAAGGTCTTCTTAATACTTCACAAGGAAGGATATTTCCATCTCCTCCATAAACCAAAAGACTACAAAAAGGATCCTCTCACCCTAGTTGAAAGGCACAACCATAAAGTAGTGAGGATAGGTTCAAATCCTCTTGTGGGTACTACCCATTTCTCCACATCTGAGTGATAAAGAGCAAGCTACATTTCATCCCCGGCTACAAAGTGACACATTACATGCTCCTCTTTCCTCTAAGAATCCTGCCAGTCCTGTGATGCTACTCCAACTTCTAAGGGAGAATCAATTTGGGTACCAATGCCAAGGTTGGAGGACCCCTAATCTTCCATGTTATTCATAGGAGGAGGAAATAAATAAAGATGACACCATTTCTACATTGATCATAAAGGTAGAGGTTAAGCTACTTGCAGAAGCAATGTGAAGGAAAAATCGACACGCATGCAACCTTTTATTAGGAAGGTCTGCAAGAAGACTCCATTTTTGGAGTTGAATTTCAGAGTAATGGGCACATCCATAAGATCATATTGTGCCCAATAAGGTACATAGCTTCATTGGACGTGAGGATGAAGCCAAAAATTTTCATGTCCACTTTAGGGCATGAGGATGAGTATCAAAGCACCAAGGTTCACCATTAACACCTCCAGGAATCCAATGCCAATCAACTTGAGGAGGTATTTTTTATTTATGTTGGTACTTTGGTGATTTGGGTAAGGATCGACCTCTTGCCAGTTTTTTACTCATAATAACAGCCATGTTCGACACCAAATCATATACATGGCTTCCTATTTTGAGAAAGGGAAACTACTCTCCCTTGTTAGTTACAGGATTTGGTTTTATTTCCCTTTACCTGTGGCTTGCATAGAGTAGGTAGGTTTAATTTCAGCATAATAAGTGCTTTTACACACTCTACATATCCCACTGGGGGTGTGTATGATTTTTATTTTTTTACATAGTGTGTGTTGTGGTGTGCGGTTGCTCATGCACAATCCATTCATCGGAAGAAACATTGCTCATGAAAGAAATCATATTTTGGGGCAGTTTTCAAAGTAAATATTTCAGCCCTAATAGATCATTTACGGGTCTAGAATCTTCCATGCCCTTTCCTTGGTCAAATTTTCATTTTGGGGGACAATCTATAGGTTTTAACTAAAATCCCAAAATCACCTTCAAGAGAAGGCCAAGGCAATAAGACCATACGCTAATTTCATATGAGCCTAGTGGACAATTTTATAAGGATCATATTTTCAAGGTTATGCTTGACTCCATGCCCAATGGATACTTCAAGGCAACTGGTCACACATATAGGTAGAAGATGTCCTCGAGAGTTCACCAATTGTTATCTATTTTTACCCCCTAGTAAAATAGGAAACTTGGGAGGATGTTATTTAGCACTAGAAAGTGATTCATGGAGAAATTAAGAATGATACAACTGATATTTCAAGTTTGGGAAGCATTGCAAGTGATTCGAAGAAGTTTCGGAGGTCTTGGGGCCATCCATCAGAAGTAGGCTTTCGGGCCTTAAGGAGTGTGCAATGTGAAAGAGGACCTGAGCCTCAATGAAATATTTTTATAGGTATGTGAGGAACTATAAGTCCAAAAAAATTCCTATAAAATTCATTTTCCATGCCCTACATGGTGGAAAACATGAGACATCTTGAATCATCATAAACTTCCCAAGGCAGTTCATTATTCTGGCGCACCACTGAAATATTGAGAAAAAAGGAGCCATTTTAAGGTGATAAATAAAAAATTAGATCTTGATAACACCAAAACTGGATTAAATGGTTTGTTTCAATGTAAAATCATATAACATTTCTCCCCAAAACTCATCCAGGAGCTCAAGATATCACCTTCGAAAGTTGGCCTCTCGAAGTTGGTTGGGTAGGTTGGTCGGGTCACATTTTTCGATGTGTACAGATAGTTTTAGATGCCCATCAAACCCCTCTCATTTTCATGACATGTAAGCTGGTCGGGTCACCCAATTGTGACAATACGATGAGGTTGGTTAAGTCACCCAGGTTGGACGGTACGACAAGTTTGGTCGGGTCACCCAAGTGTGACGGTATGGTGAGGTTGGTCGAGACACCCAGGTGTGATGGTACAGCAAGGTTGATTGGGTCACCAAGGTTGGATGGTATGCAGAGTTTGGTTGAGTCACATTTTTTGGCTTATACGTCTAGTTTTAGATACCCGTCGCACCCCTTTCATTTGCACGACACACAGGTTAGCCAGGTCACCCAGGTTGGATGATACAGTGAGGTTGGTCGGGTCACCAGGTTGGATGAGTACCAGGGTTGGTCGATGAAAAAAAAATGTATGTCCCTCATAGTTGGACAATGTCCAACCCCCTAGGGTTGTGTTGATGCTCATATTTGTCTCGCCCCATTTTCCATTATTTTCCTTCGATCTGCGTATTGTGAAACATTTTGCCTCTTGATTTGGGTTTTCTGAAATATTCTACTTCTATTTGAATGCCTCGAATTGTTTACAAAATCCATTTTCATGTCCCTCCTTGAAGAAGTCTCTGAGTTTTCCCTATTTTTGCCCTAATTTCCTCAAAATCCATGGGCTCTATCATTTTTCCTATTTTTCCTTGACCATGGAAGCTCGAGAATGGTTAATCTATATTTTTTATGCCTTTTAAAAACCAAATCCATGGTCGAAAATATGCTCAAAACCATGATTCACTTGTTTTTGTTTTAGAAAATTTTCATCCTTAGCGAAAAATTAGGTTCTGGGTGTGAATGGTGATCTTCTATATTTTTTTACGATCTAATGGATGTTTGTTTCGTGTCAAAGTTATTCCTTAGCATTCAGTGGTCATGTGGCTTATTTTGGTTTGTCAAGGGATGCCGAGAAAATGATTTAACTTATCACTTTTTTCTATTTTTGGCAAAAAGGAAATTTTCATCCCATAGCTCCACTCAAATCTGATTGGTTCTTTAGGTGCTTACCTGGCTTCTTCTAATTGGATGGGGCATGGAGGGTTGTTTTTATCAACTTGTTCTTTTTGGCTACTTTGGAAAAAAGTTTGAACCCGCCCCATGGCCCAGCCAGGATTTGATTAAAACAAATTTTAAGTGGCAAGGAAAAATTCTTGCCTTGACCCAATTGGAGGACACGTGGCAAAGCTAAATGGCGGAGATGCAGGCCTTTGGGGATAAGTTGGATGTTTTTCCCTTTTGGCAAAATGAAGTAAAATTCTAAAATGGATGTGTACCCCCGCTAAACTATTTTGAAACCTTAATGTTTTTTTAAGTTGCACCATAATAACACATGGCGAGCCCATGCTCATCCAAAGTCTCAAATTTTGGGGAACATCTCAAGATATGCCATTGTGACATACAGTAGTTTGAAAAGTCAAAGGGGCAAGAAAGTGGACCATTAGAGGCAACTTGGATTTTTTGCCTCTTGTCATTAAAAGGATTAAAATCTCAAAATGGCCCGCAAGCCTGACAAGAAGGAGGTCAAAGTTGGCATTGAAAATTTCAAAAGGCGGGGAGGCAGGCCATCGGGGGAAACTTGGATTTTTTGCCCCTTGATATTCAGATGACTAAAATCATCATAATGGCCCCCGGGCCCGATAGAGAAAAGTCAAAACTTGCTCCAGTCAACGACAGAGGTGTGGACCTTTGGAGGAAAATTGGAAAATTTTCCTTTAATGGAAAAGGAGTTAAAATTGAAAAGGGAAGCATGGTTATGATGGGATCCACATTGGGACACATGCCAAGCCCATTTTTCAAGGGCGGAGCTGGGAAAATTTAGAAAAATTTCCCTTTTCCAAAAAATAGGTGAAATGGTAGAATCTGGCAACGGTTCTTTTGGGACCCACCTTAGGACACGTGTCAGTCTCATTTCTCAAAGGTGGAGGTGTGGGTCAAAATGTGAAAAATTTACATTTTTCCAAAAGTTGTAAAAGAATAAAAAAAGGAACCTGCAGGCCTATTCTAAAATGGATCTCCCATGGGGACATTCAAAATTCAAAATAGAAATCAATGGCAACTGTGTCTTTATATCTGATTTTTCTACCATTTTCACTCCAGAGCTCTTAGGGACGCGTATTCTTTAGGTTTTTTTATCATTTCTTGGATTCTCCTACATGCCAAATATAGAGAAACATTAATTTGGAGGTCTGGTTTGGTGGGGAAGGTATGTAAACATCTCTCACCATTAATATACAATTTAACTATCGGATTTAGCTTGATTTTTCTTTCCTTAGCATGTGAAAGACCCATTGATATCTAGGTTTTGTGAGAAAAATTTGGGGGAATCTTCTACCATTAAGGTGAGATCTAACCTTTGGGCTCGATCTAATCTTCCATATATTCTTCCCGGGCATGCAAAGAACCAGATTGGACAGAATAGGGGTGGAAGTGGTTGGCG
The DNA here is from genome assembly GCA_019776745.2 of Taxus chinensis. Lineage (NCBI taxonomy): Eukaryota > Viridiplantae > Streptophyta > Pinopsida > Cupressales > Taxaceae > Taxus > Taxus chinensis. The sequence continues at coordinate 9,411,888 of CM034154.1, forward strand.
AGTAAAGGGAAAATTGATCTACCAGAAGAAATAGTTGAATGCAGGAGATGTTCAAAGAGATCTGCCCCATAGCACCTGACAACATTTTAGAGATATTTTTCTGGGAATCATGATCACGATCATGGCGAGCACTGGTGCATTCAATGTTTGGATTTTTTGGGGGAAAATGCATTGTTGTAAAATGTTATAAATTACATGAATTTTTCATGCAAAGGGTTCGGATTTTGTGAAAATAGAAGTATTAGGAGTCAAAAACTTATTTTCTAAGAGAAAAGCTTTATAGAGCCCGTCTTTCTGAGAAACTATCTAAAATATCTTGTTTATCCTCTTTTGTGTTACATTTGATCATATCAAGTTGGTTGCAAGTGTACAGCCATTGACAAGCTTTGAGATTGTTCTTGAAACTTTCCCCTGGTGAAAAATTTAACCAAACTGGAGTTAATCTGTGTTATTCTTTGGAAAAATTTGTGTTTGCTTCATTTTTGAATGTCTGCAAGTATTTCTTCTTGTTCTCGTTGCATTCTTACATTGAAATCTATGTGAATCACACAATATCTTATCCTTGTGATAGTTTAGCGGCATTTCCAATTTCATTTCTCAGAAGAGATTTCATTTGATAGTGAAATAAAAAAATTTAAACTCACTATGACTCCTAGCATGACTATAATATTATCTTTTAGCCTTTGAGGGTATCTTAGGTGTGATGAAAGAGAGATTGATAATTTTGAGTTAAGTTTTCCAATTTGAGCCTTCATTTTGGATCCTTAGTTTGTGTGAAAAGTGCTAATCTAGGCCTCCATTGGAGCACATATTTTGGTCAAAGGAACACCCTAGCTACTCTAAAAGAATTTTGTTGTTCGAGCTTTCCATTTTTGTAAAGTTCTCAAAGATTTGGTATAATCAACTTTATACTGCTTCACCTCCCACCAAAATTCATTCAAAAATAATTAATCATACCCATACTATCTATGTTTTTCATTTGTGTATACAAATGCATATTTTTTACTACCAAAGCATGCAGAAAAAATCAGGTTTTCATTGTCTTTAGTGGCTTGAACCTTTCCTAGAAAATATCTCCATTATCTAGAGTGATAACTCGTGAGAGTTAGGTTTTGTTGCATTGATCATATTTTCTTCAAGGTCTTCTTAATACTTCACAAGGAAGGACATTTCCATCTCCTCCATAAACAACAGGCTACAAAAGGGTCCTCTCACCCTGGTTGAAAGGAACATCCATAAAGTAGTGAGGATAGGTCAAATCCTCTTGTGGATGCTACCCATTTCTCCACATTTGAGTGACAAAGAGCAAGATGCATTTCATCTCCAACTACAAAATGACACACTACATGCTCTGCTTGCCTCTAAGCTTCCTGCCAAAACTGTGATGTTGCTCATCTTCTGAGGGAGAATCAATTTGGGTACCAACAGGTTGGATGATCAAAGTTAGGCGATACATGGTTAGATGGGTCATGAAGTTGGATGCCTAGGCGGTTGGATGTGTTACATGGTTGGGTGGCTCATGAGCCCCAAACAAGATGAAGGTAGCTGAACGAATGACAACCCAACAACCATATTTAATGTAGTATGGCACCCATGTCTTTTTCTAACAAAATTACCCTCAGGAAGAGAAATTGCAAGGGTGACCATACCTCTTTCATGAGGGTGAGTGAAAATGGCTATACAAGGTAAAATTCACCTCATTTTGAGGGAGGAAGATTTTTTGGAAAAGAAAAAGAACTCTGTCAAATTAGTTCCAAAGCTATTGTGAGCTAGAGGCCTTGAATTTGGGCTTATTATAAAGGATTTTATCTTGTGCTTAGGGTATGATGGATTGTGCATGTTTATGAGCAATAAAATTCATGTTTTGTGTCCATTTTTTTCCTTCCATTATATTTATAAGTATATTGTGCATGTATCTATATCTTTTTACAGAGTCTGTAGTTTTTTGTGCTTTATGAATATAGGGAATCAAATATTATCTTGGACTGTGGCATTTCTACCGGCCCTCTCCTTCCCATTTTTCTCCCTATCCTTCACTCACTTGGATTGTCTCAAACTTTCATGGTGCATCACCTTCACTTAGAGTACTTTTATTTCATGCATATTTCTATCCCTATCTCCTTGAAAAAAATTAGAATAGGGTTGGTTTAGCTTGCCATTCTCTGCTCTTTGGAGAATTTGGCACTAGGTTAGAGGAAGAAGTCAGCTTTCTCTGGAGAATTATACTACTTGCAAGGTCCCACACTGTAGTATATTCCCATGTTGTGCAAGTTACACTAATTGCCTCGTACGTAAAAAATCACAAGAAATCAGGGGTGTTGTAATTTTGCACTAAAAAGACCTTAAGTTGGGTTATCATCAACTGAGGTTTGTAGAGATTGATATTCATAGAACAACTTTTCACATGAAATATGACCACTACAAGTTCAAAATTGTGCCATTCAGTTTGATGAATGGGTATTCAGGACATTCATAGATTGATTCATGCTCATATTCCTTGATGACAATATTGATATACTCACACATACATGAGGAAATAAAAGGAGATCCTTTAACAAGTTCTACAATGTCTCTGAGAGTAGTAGCTTTATGGAAACCTGAAGAAGTTTACATTCTTTCAGTCTAAGGTTCAATATCTTGGTCACATTATTTCTGGGGAAGGTATCCCAGTCAATCCTTCCAAAATTAGAGCTACCGAGGATTGTCCAGTAGGTCTACCAGTGTGATGGTAGAAAAATGTGATCAGGCATTTAGAACACTGAAGGAATATCTTACGAAAACACCTATCCTAGCAATTTCAGATCCACAAAGGGATTTCTTTGTGTGTACAGATGCTTCTTTGGCAGGATTAGGATGTGTTCTGATGTAGGATGGTCATGTAGTTGCCTTTGAGTCTCTCAAACTTGATGATTATGAGCTCAATTATATGCCTCATGACCTTAAGTTTGTGGCAGTTTTTCATGCTTTGGTTGGATGGAGGAATTTTCTATTAGGAAGGAGGTTTATTCTTAGGATATATCACTTGAACCTTCATCACCTCTTCACACAACCCAATATCAACGCCTGTCAATGGCATTAGATGGAGTTGTAATCTGAATATTATATGCAGATAGAGATGGTGAAGGGGAAGGAGAATGTGGTTGTAGATGCTTTGAGTCACCAGAGGCATTTCGTTATGGCTACTGCAGTAGATATATAGTTAAAGAGAAGGATATTTCAGTAGCTTCCACATGACATCTTCTACCTTTCAACTAGAGCTGAGATCGAGTCTCAGAGACCCCTTGAGGGGAAGTTAGAGGGATTGGCACTGGAGCCAGATGGACTTCTCAAACATAGAGTTATATGTAGCTAGGGATGGATATTTGAAAAAAATTATTCTTATAGACGCACAACATGCACCCTATTCATCCCACCGAGTGGTGAAGGAGATGCACACAACTTTGAGATAGTTTTACCATTAGAGAGGACTCTGGAGAGATATAGCTAGATGTTTGTCTCGTTTCTTTGAGTGTCAGACGGTGAAGGCCGAGCATCAGCATCTAGCTAGACTTATTTACCCAAATGTCATACCAGAGTGGAAATGGGACACCATCTCCATGAAATTTATAATAGGGCTACCTATGTAGAGATACCACCATGATGTCATCATGGTCATAATGGATAGATTTTAGAAAGTGGCCCATTTTATCCGATGATGAGCACCAGACACCTAATGCAGTGGAGCAAGTGTACATGGATGAGATTGTTAGAATACATGGGATTATGTGGAAGATTATTTGTGACCGTGCTCCCTAATCCAACTCTCATTTTTGGACTACCATACAACATGCACTCAGGATGAATATCAATTTCACATCTTATCACCCTACAACAAATGGACAGACATAGCGGGTGAATCAGATTTTAGAAGACATGATTCGGATATAATTCATGGATCATCAGTTGAAGTGGGAGGATTTTTTTTATTTGGTTGAGTTTGTATATAACAACTTTCATATTTCTATTGGTATGGCTCCATTCCAAGATTTGTACTGTAGAGAGTGCAAGACACCACTGAGTTGGGACATGTTAGAGGATAGGGTCACTCTTGGACCAGCTATGTTAAAGGACATGGAATAACATGTTACCTTGATAGAAACAGTATGAAGATCTGAGGAGGACAGACTGTAGTTTTGAGGTGGGAATGAAGGTGTTTCTTTTTTTCAGACCTCGTAAGAGTACTATCCATTACGTAAAAGGCTCTAAGTTAGCTCAAGATTCCTGGGTACCTTTGAGATCTTGGAGCGGATCGGTCCCTTAGCCTACCATTTAGCCTTTCCACCTAGCTTGTCTCACATCCATGATGTCTTCCATGTTTTAATTCTTCAGAGATATTTGTCAGATCCATCTCATGTATTGGATTGGACCGCATTGTAGGTATAGGTTCATGGATAGGTGATGATAGAGCCCATGTGTATTATAGAGTGCAAGACCATGGGCCTTTGAGGGTGAGATATTGATCAGGTGTGCATCCAGTGGGATCATTATGATGAGACATTAGCTACATGGGAGGATGTCACTCTACTAAGAGCCAAATTTCCACACTTATTTCAGTAACTTCCAGGATGAAATCGAGTCTAAGGGGATGGGGATGTAGTTTCCACTTCCCTTTCACACTTATTGCACTATATCTTGATTATTGTTGACTAGAGATGTGGCTTTAGCATATTTTGATTAGCCTATTCGATAGAGAGTATGAATGTTAGAATTTTGACATGTTGTGATTTTATTGATGAATTATACGTAGGGATTGACATTTCTATATTGATGATGATTTAGATCTACTACTTTACATACATATGCTGAAACATTGGATTTTGATGTAAAGATTGTTGTTACATGATTCAGCTAGTCTTGTGATCAAATTGTTATTGATGAAATGATAGAGTTGAAATATTCTAGAATTAGAAATAATTGATGAAATTGCTTGATGTTAGAGATGATCTAGTTATGTTATTTGATTATATAAATTTATATGTGTATGTGCTTTTTATTGTTTTGATGTCATTGATATGGTCATGAGGCCAGAGAGGTATTGTTTCCATTTTGTCAGAAATTGTAACAAAACAAACAAGGGATAGGAGACCAACAGTGAAAGAATTTTGTGTATTGACAACTTCACCTTGGCAACTTATTTTTCATATATGATTTATTTTGATAATTTGTTAGGAGGTCCCCATTTTCTAGTGGCCTCAAATGTGACACTGGGTGGATGTGTTATTGTTTTCCCTTTTCATTTCTATTATTTTGTGAGTATGTAATTTTAATATTGTAATGTGATCCAATTTATTATTCTTAGATAATGTGCTCTAATTAAGTTGATTAATCTTGTTAGTTATTGTAAATTGGATGTGACCTAAGGGGTATTAAATTGTGGTAGGTTTTCCTTGATTTTATTTTGAATTTGAAAGGATTTTTACTGGTTTAAGTGTTGTGTACTAACCTTGCATGTCAAATTCGTATTTGGGCTTAAGGGCCATTTTTGGAGGCTTGTGGGACAACTTAAGCTTGTCCCACACCTCTTAATTTCACCTACCAACTATTCCTATGGGTTAAGGGGTAAAAAATAGACCCCATTATGTGATTTGTAAGACAAAAGGTGATATTTATTGCACTTTCATACATGAGTTTTAATTTTGTCTTCTAGAGATGTGGGTTTGAGTTTGTGTGTTTAAGAGGCTTGTCATTTCCTCAACCACCAATTTATTGAGCTTTGGGTTTGGGGTTTGACCATGTGATGTGGAGTGTGAGGAGGAATGATGTGGCATCCTACATGGAGCCACATCACCATTGTCTCCTCTCTTTTCTATTTATGCAATTTTATTTGATGGTTTTGGGGTTAGATAGTTTTATTCTCTCTCTCTTTGCATTTTTGGAGGAGCTTTCATTTAGAGTTCTTCTTCGAAGATTGGGAGATTTTTGTGTTCCTATTTTTTGGACTTGGAAAAACTTGGATCTTGTGCTTGGTGGTTTGGAGACTTCTTAGAATGGCAAGGTAGGGACTGCACCCATGTATTTTTACTTTTATTGATTGTGCAAATGGTTGTAAATGTACGAAGGTTGTGTATTTGGGTATTAGGATTAGAATGGCTTTAAGGTTGTGTAGGAGAAATGAAAATGGGGAAATATTGAGGGAAGGATAAGAGTTTGTATTATTCATTTGGAGGGAGTTTTTGGATTGGGTGTTCCACCTTTGATAATAAGAAATATTTCTTATTCATATTGATATATTTGTTAAGGAAGGGATAAGAGTTGAGGGAGACAGAAGATAAATTGAGAGAGGGATAAGAGCTTGGTTGTGGTTTTGTGAATGAAGTTTTGGAGGCTTTATAATGGTGTACACCTAAACCCATTTATGAGGCATAAGTGATTCCCCATGGTTCTCTCTCATTTGGCTAGAATTTTTACGCCTTTGTGCTTAGGATAAATTATAGAAGTGTTGTTATTATTTGTTGCATTGTGCTTGTGGGTGGAAATTTTTGTGTGAATGGTTATTGTGGAAGACTTGTAAATGTTTCCTAATGGTTGCTTGATACCCTCTATATTGCTTCATTGTTGGGGTTTAAGGGCCAATGGGGAGGATGTATTGTCCTTCCCATTGGATTATAGGTTTGGTGGAGAGTGTTGTCTACTCCTCTATTTCTATTTTGTGCTTAGAATTGAAGATTGGAGGAGTCATGCTATATTGGAGCCCAAAGAATCACGTTTGTAATGTTGTTTCAATGTTGGAAAAATGAAATGTTGTAGACTTGTAAATCATTCATTCATATTGTTAGAAAGAGATAACTTTTTTATTATAAGAGAATGAACTATGCTCATTGAGAAAAATAAAGTTCATTGTTTCCTTGATGAAGTTTGTATCATTGTAAAAATAAGATTTCTTGTAAATTTTATCATTAAGTTTTGTTGTATTGAAAAAGGGGTGAAAGAAGAACATTGAAAGTTGTAAATTATTGAAAATGTATTCCTATTAAACATTGAAATGTATCATAGTTCCTTGTGATTTCATTTGGTAAAATGGATGTGCTTTGTACTCTAATAATGTACGAAAATTACACTTGATTTGCCTTGTACGAAAATTCTTATCACATCTTGTTGTCAAAAAAAAAGGAAGTGAAACTTAGTAATTGGTTGAATTTCATTTCTCTTTTTTCGTGTTAAAGTCAAGTTTATTAGAAAAAAAAATCTTGTACTTGCTTCTTATACACTATGGTAATGGTAAAACTATGCATTTAGTAATTTAGGTTATAAAATGAACAAATGACATTCAACTTAGAAACTCTTAAATTGTAGGCACCTTAATTAAAGTTAATGTTACCTCAGAAACCAACGCAAGTAGAAAAAAAATATGGAAAATGCTTGAATTTGAGGTTCTATTTTACCACCCTAATTGCCGCTTTGAGTGGCGGTTTTCAGGACTACCACCCCTACCCAAAGTGATGGTTTCAAGATCTTCACCCAGATAGGGTGGTGGTCACATGACTGTTGACCTATTTAGGGTGACGGTTTCCTCACTTTTGACAGAAAAAATAAAACTAGTGGCTGTGCTAAAATACATAATGGATTTAATTAAAACATGAGCTTTAAAACTTCAAAATGAAACTACTAGCAACTAGTCAATGAACAAATTCATTCGTGTGAGCATGTAAATTCATTTATGGGCATTCAAACGTGTATAATCTCATAGATTTAATCAAAGGGTGTTTTACCCCAAATAAGGAACTCAAAGAATGTATATATTTAATAGAAAAACCAAATTCATGGTGGAATCTATATAATAAACAAATAGGGATCCTTGTAATAGAAACCCATGAATAAAATAAACTATGAAAGGAAGGATGGAGGAATATTTTTCTACCATTTGCAAACTAGATCCAAAGAAATTTCTCCATGGCTACACTTCTTGCTTCCATGGCATTCCAATCCTTCAACCTACAAATTAAATGGAACAAATGATTGAGTTAGAGTAAAGGAAAGAATTAGAAGATTCCATAACTATGTTTAGGGTTCATGTGAAAATACCTAAATCTAAGGGTGCATATCCATTTAATCTAATAGTTGAGGATCAACCCTACACATTTCTAGTTGTGAATCTTTATGTGGGTTAGGTAATTTTAAAAGTATGGGTATTTGAGTTGAATGTGGAAAATTAATAGTTAGGGTAAGTTGAAACTTTATCCTTAGAATGTTAACTAAATAAATGGCCTTGGGTCCTTTACGGATAAATTGATAATTGTATAAAAAGAGTAACTTATCTAATGAATCTCATAAAGGTTAATTAAGTGAAAATTTAAAATGTTTAGATAGAAAATTTCATGAGAGGAATTATTGTTAATGGTTGTGAGAAGTAAGAATAAAACTCACTTAGGAAATATTGATCCCAGTTGATATTTTAAATAATGATGAATTAACGGAAACCCTAGAAAGTAATTTATCCTAAAGTAGGCTTAGTGTAAATTAATAATTTTAATTATTAATTTAATATTTGACAACCCTTCAGATGTGTGAATTTATTAAAATAAGGAATAATTAAACCTAGTTGTTAGTACTTTGTTACAACCCTTTTAAACAAAAAATAATTATTTTGTAGTTTCTTAATTAAGTATTAAGATTTGTCTTGGGTTTTATGCATTAAAAATGTGGACATTACAAGAATAAGTGATGTGGCATCTTATATGGAGTCACATCACCCTCCTCTCATCTTTTTCTATTTGGACAAGCTAGTTTGATAGTTTGGGGTTACTTGATTTAGTTGTGCACTTGTTTTTTGGAAGATTTTGGACTTGAGTGGCTTTCTTGGAGTCTTGGAGCTTGTTTGGATTTGGATTGAGATTGGAAGGCACTTGGATTTGTGATTTTGGGATATTTTTCTTGCAATGGAAAACTATGAACCACACCCATGTAATTATATATATTTATATGTGTGTGTGTGTGTGTGCGCGCACGTGCGTGCGTGTGTTGTATGTAAATGAATGGTTGTGTGGGCTTATTTTGGGACCTTGGGTAGAACGGCCTTAAGTATGGTGTAGGATAATTTTTATGGGGATATTTTGAGGGAGGCATAAGAGTATTATTGCATATTTTTGAGGGATTTTGGGTTGGGTGTCCCACCATTTAGATAAGAGAAATTCTTACTTATCTTATATGTTTCATTTGAGGGAAGAATAAGAGATAAAGAGAGGCATAAGAGTCTTGTATGGGTGTGTTTTGTGTTTTTTGAGGCTTTGAGGTGGGAAATTAACCCATTGGGAGGCATAAGTTATTTCCCCATATTTCCTTACTCCCTTGGCTTTGAGTTTTGAAGCCTTGTTTTCGAAAAGTTACATTGTATCGATATTTTTTTTGTGCTTGTATGTGAGTAAAAATATTGTTTGCATGTGTGTTGTAAGTTGAAGCATTTTTGAAATTTAACATTGGTTGAATCCATTCCTTATTGCTCTATGGTTGGGGCTCGAGGATCAATGAGGAGGATAGCTTCTTCTCCTCATTGGAATAGTGGTTTGGTGGAGATCGTTGCTTACTCCCCCTTCCTTTTTGTTGTGTTTTAAGTGAATATTATGACGGATCTCAAGTGAAACCTTGCATGGATTTGTTTTAGGAAACCAATAAATAAAAAGTGTTGCAAAATTGTAGTATTGTTTCCTTCATGTGCGGAGTGCTTGGAATTGTATTGTAAAAAAAAATCATGTAAATATATTATCATATACTTGTTTTGTCAAGAGAGTTGAAATAGGTATAGTTAAAATAAGAACTCATTTTTTGTAAACTTTCCATGTTTTTTCCACTTAGAGTGGAAGGCTTGTAGTGCTTGCATTTTAAAGAGAAGTTCTTGTAAAGTTTATTCATCAAACTATGTATTGTTATAGTTGAAAGAAGAAATTTGAAATTGTATTGAAATGGAAATGTAGTTACTTTAAATCTGAAATTTAATAAGAGTTTGCAATTGTAAATTCACTTTCAAAAAATTAAAGAAATAGATCTTCTTTCTTGGGAAGGATATGGTGTCTTCCTTTTTAGGTAACTTTGTTGAACTTGGTTAAAAAAATTGAAAGTGTAAAGGGTGTTTTTTTTTATCCTTATATATCCTTTAAACCTTGTAAATTTTATCAAATTTACATTTGAACTATCAAAGTAAAATTATTTTAATGAGATGGAACTACAAAAGAGGTTGTATTTGGTTGAGTTTTTCCTTCTTACTCTCCTTAGACAATGGATTAAATGGAATTTTTTTTATCAATTTGTTGTTGCAGTTATTAAAAAATATATATATTAATGTTTTACAACCATATCACCTACTTAAATATATGATTTTATATAAATGCAAATGCCTTATAATTGTTATATTCCTAAACTTGGATAAATGAATTTTCTAAAACAAATGAAACAAAAATATATATATAAAATAATAATTATATATTTATATAGATTTATATAATTTATAGTTATATATATATATATATATATATATATATATATCTATATATATATATATATATATATATATATATATATATATTGAATATGGTAATAAAATTGTAATCAGTGGAAAAGTTAAATAAAACATAGTTTAGTGGTTTTAAAGTCAAGGGGAATGTGTATATAGGCCATGCTCCCCACCCCAAACCATTAACCATTGTGGTGTGGGGTGGGGATACTGCCCCCACCCATTCATTTAAACTCTAAACTCTACACAAATGGTTGTGGCCCCTTTATTATTTACTTTGCATATTTTTAACATAGTTTGGTCGAGCCTATATATATATATATATATATATATATATATATATATATATATATATATATACAAACCTAGATCTTGTATACACCCTTTTGTAACAAAGAATAAAATGGGCAAATAAAGCCGATAACCTGATTTGGGTAAGCTCTCAAAAAATATATATATAAAAAAAAAAAATCAATACTCTTGAAAAACCATAGGAGAGGGATAAAAGTAAAATTGAGAAACCAAAAATGTGTGTATATCCTTCTAAACAAAGCCAATCCTTCACAATCTCCCCTTGGATCCATGACCTCCTTCCTTCCATATCCTGCGAAACAAAATAGTGGAAATGATAAGAATAAGGTCAAAAAAGAATAAAAAGAGAGATCATAATGATTTACATGGTTTTTAGTCTAACCTGAGATCCAATGGCCAAGATAGATCTAATCCCGGTTTAGAATGAATCATATATCACATAAGTGATGTTATATTTTGTGGGAATGGGGGTGTGCAAAATGTTATAAATATAATTAACTAATAAAGCCCTAGGGTACCTAGTCTTGTGGGTTAGACTATGTTGTGACCCCCTCCCCTTCTAATTTGTATTAATAAATAACTAAATGATGTTGTGCTAGCTAATAAAAGCAAAGTGGCTAAATGGGGAGTTTTTAAATAAATTAATTAAGGGGTTAAAAGGACAAGTGTTTATAAAAAATAATTGATTAGATAAAGGGTGTAATAAGGGTGTAAATGACATAGGTAAATTTGACCGCTTAACTTAAGAAATATTTATAACATTTATTTGGGACCCAAGTGGTCAAACAAGATAACTAATTAATCAAATATTAATTAAATTGTGACCCATGTTCCTCTCTTACAACCTTTTAAACAGAACTAAAATCTTGCAAATTTTCCCCCAATAAATTAATATGTTTTAGTATGGTTTTGAACATCGAATTTGTGGGTGTTACAGAAATACACAAGCAAGCTTAGTTCTCTTTCCTTGTTATTCTCTTGCCTACGTTGCTACCAGATTTGTTGCAAGCCATTCCTACTCCATCTTTTCTTCATCATTTCTTCCACACAAGCCAACACAGTTCCTTGGACTTGTTTGAACACCAAATTGGAAAAGAAGCTGAGTGGACAAAAAATCAAAAACAATACCTGAATAGTCACAGTTCTATGTTTCCAATTTGGGGATGCATTTGGATTCTTAAATTTTTCTTTGTTTTGATAAATCTATTCCATATTCTGTTAGAGTATATTAGTTCAAGGAAGTAAAATTATTGTAGTTTTCTTTATATACAAAAAGCTTCTATTGAAATATACTTCCCTACCAATCCCTATGGATTTGCACGGGAATTGTTTTCTGGAAAATGATTTTACATTTGTTTAGTTTTAGTTGTAATATCCCTTCATTTTTGTATCTTCTGTAGATCCTGTTGTTTCTACCCGAGAAATTTCATGGGAAGAATTGCTTCTAAGAATATTTTTCTTCTTCCCGTGACTCTGAGGTAATAACAAAGTAAGTTTTATATCCACAAGTACAAATTGGAAAAATTTTGTTTAATTAGAATACATTAGATCCACTCTGCATAAGGAAATAGTTAGATCTGGCTGTTTTTTGTTTAGTTATGTTAATTTTACTGTCGAAGCAATTTATATTAATTAGAAGAAGTTTAATTATCTTTATGTATTTCTTTTGTTTTCCATTAAACATAAAATAAAAAAATATTAGATTAGATTAATTATTATTTTTATTTGTTTTATCCCCTTTCTTTAATTAATTTCATTTCAAGTAAGTAGATTAAATCGTTCATTTTATTTTGGTCAATTAATCAGAATGAATCTAGTTAGTTAAGATCTTTAAAAAAATCATCTTTTAATTAAGTTATATTTTCTCTACTTATTTAATTAGCAAAAAGTTGTAGCATAGATTAATTTTCATATCATATCAAACTATTAAACAATAGGGAACTTATGTTACCCATACATTAATTCCCCTTTGTCCAATTCAACTAGTAGGAACTCACACTATACGATCTTAGTCTCCAATTCTCCTATAGTTTCCCATCAGCATTCCCACAATCTTGCGCATTCCAATTGTCCCAGAACGACCTCGGGAGGTCGAGTGTATTCTTGAGTCACATGTTGATTCTCAGACGTACATGAACCCTTAACCAAGCTTGGCTTTGCTCAAAACTTTCTAGCAGTACTAATTTATTGTAATTTGGATAAAATAATTTTAGTTTCTAATTTTTCATCATCACGATATACAAAATTCCTTTTTCTAGTACACTACATATATTTTTGTGTACTATAATCAACATATATATTATTTCAATATTTCATTGTAATGTGTCGAAATCAAAGCATTTATTGCATGCAAATGAATTAATAAAATGAAATAATATTTTTCTTCAGAATAAAATAAGGTATCTATTCAAGACTCTGATAATCTCCAATCTTTAATTTTTGGTTCAGTATTTCATTTATTGAACCAAAAAAATCAGAAAGTTAAATAGACTTGATCATATTATTTGATGAAAAATTGTGCACAATGTAACAAAAATCTTGATGTTTCAACAAAGGGTTGAAACACATTCAATACTCCAATGTATATAGAGGTATATCATATAATAAAGAGATTTAAACCAAATAATCAATTAGAAAAATAACTATTTGACCATAAGATTATTTTTATTACCATATTAAACATACTACATTGGGGAAATGCATGTCAACCTTCCATCTACCAAATCTATTCAAATTTTATTCCTTGACATTTGGTCTTCTATACTCTTCTTGTGATGTATATATTCACATCTTGTGAATTGGTAATTGCATAAAATAAAATAATGTTTAGTCTTCTCTGCCATTTACATACATTAGTATCATATTGTAGTTCGAGGTTGGAGGTGCACCTGTGGAGAAAACATGGTTGTTTCTATTTGGAGAGTGGCATGTCTGCATGGAAGGAGGAGATCCATTCATTTTCAATTCTCTGTCGCAGAAACATTTCCTCATAACTATGATTTGTTGTCTAGATCATCCTCCATAGACTTGTGTTTGTTTTTTTCTCCTGCCTTATTATATGCCACTTTGTTTCTAATGCAAAACATGGAGGATCTGACACACAAACGTTTATGCATCAATACCTTCATTTTCCAAGTTTTCTTTGTCTAGCATACAATATATGATCATTCGTACATAAATAGTATGTAAGATGACCGTTTTTGAGGTGGTGTAAGTTTTCATACGAATGTTACCCACCTCAAAATAATATTGGAACACATATTCATCGTGTCAAAAGATATGCATGATTGTAGAAAATAAATTTGGGTATCATGTTATTAATGTAGCAAGTGTTTTATTTTATGGAATAGTAGATTTAAATTATAGTTTTATGATTAAAATAAATCAAGCTCATATTCAGGATCTTTTTTCAACAGTTAACCAATGTGAAGAAACATATAGAATCCATACAACATATAGCATGTGTGAAATATTGTGTTGTAAGCATGTATTACATAATCATGTTCTAAGTGTATATGATCTTATTTACCTTGTGTGATGATTTATCATAGAATAGTCATTGAAATAATGGCTATATGCCCATAAGCTAAATTGGAAGAATAGTTTACTTACCTCCCATGTGTGGGCCGGGGTATGTAGATATTATGTTTGAATGATTTTTTAAGTGAGGATATGTGTAAGATTTTGGAGAAACACAATGTCCCCCCAATCACGTGAGGAAATTGATAAGAGTAGGATTTAATATTGATCTATTTTACAAGTAGCTAGATGCGTGTATGTTAATAGAAAGTGATCAGCGTATCTAAATACAATAACCTTATGGGTCTAGGGAAAATTCGAGATTGATCACATGAGCGATGACCATTGAGTAAATGTTGACATTGTAATGTTAAATATATAATATAATCATATAGGTGTGGGAAGAACATTGGGCACAAGGCTAAAAATAGAATTTTATAGAGCCAAGGGCTTGAATAAATAAATTGTGGTTATGTCAATTTGAAAATCCTGTAATGATGTCTGAGGGTGGATGGAAACATTTTTGGCCCACTTAGTGACATCCAAAATAGATTCATGATGGTTGGTGGGAACCACTTAGGTTATGATTGTAATCCTAATTACAAGTTGGCATGGTTATATGTGGAAACCATGTTTATGGAAATAACCCTCATGTATGTAAGTTTTATTGTCGTAAGGGTTATGTACATAAGGGTTATGCATGTGTGGGTTACAACCGTAAGGGTTACTACCATAACATGTTGATCACATTTATAAACCAAAATGTTTGTTCCATTCACCATTATCGACAAACTATTGGGACTGTGGCGTGTGAGGGAAATTTTTGATGACTTTGGTGATAATGAGTGTACTGTTAGAGATAACAAGTGTAGACAAAAAGTGTAATGTTGTTAATGGAAAGTGTAGTGTTGGCAACAATGAGTGAAGTGTTAGTAGTGACGATGTTTGCAAGCAAATATTAGAAATTACATTATTAAATTTGAATTTCAACTGTTTTTAAAAATTTTGATAGGTGACTATTAGCATGCAAAGATTAGAAATCATATATCAACATTTGAAATTCAATTCTTTTAAATCTAATAAGTTTTCTTATCATTCTAATTTTCTAAAAATAGGTCAAATAATAGTCTTGTTAAAATCAATAGTCTGCAAAAAAATAAATTAATATTTGTTTGAAATTTTGTGTGAATTTTGTTTGTTAAATTCAACTTTCATTTTAATTATAATGGGTGGGATAAGTGGCATGAAATTTGTATGCATTTTAACAAAGTTGTGTAGTGGTTTGCATTTCACCTTGGAACAGAGTTATTCTTTGGATTCTATGTACTCTACAACTATCACTTGTATTACTTACCGACTGTCATAGTCCTCATATAGGCAATATGAAGCAAATCTAGGCCATTTTCTTTATCAAATATTCATGTTTCTATACTTAAATATTTTTAAATTTAATATGAAATCAAATCAATACATATTTGAAAAGAAATTGATCCATACACACATTTGAAATGAAATTAGTTCTTTAAATTGAATTTTCTCTCAATCCATTGTATTCCATTCATATCTATAATTATTACAAGCGATAGTAGTTGCACTACATTGAGAACAAAACTTAAAATGTAATTTATGAGATTTTAAAAATTCGTCATTGAGAGATATTATTTGGAATATTGTGTGATAATTTAAAAATCCGACATTCTATGTCAAATAACTAGACCCATTATCAAGGAGGAAAGAACTTAAAATTTTAATGTGTATACATAATCACTTTATTAAAACATATAAAAGGTTTCTTTTGTTTTAGATCAAAGTAGTTGTAATTGGGTAGAATGTATGTGTATGGAATATGACTTGGAACATAGATAATAATCCCTAGATATATAAAAATAATTGATGGTTGGGATCTCAAAATTGAGTGTCTCCTCCATTTTGTAAATATTGGGTTTCTTATGAGAAACTTTGGGTTGATTTGGGTTTGACTATCATAATTCCTGTCAAAATCTCTAGATAACAATGAATGCACATGTAGTTGTACAAATATCGAAATCACTACCAAGTAGATGGAATATGAAAATAGTCTCATAAAACACATGAACATTGTTAAAAATGGAATAGTTCTCAATAACTCAAATATGATGTGTACAAATAAGAGAGTGATGAGTAACTCTTCCATGAGAATAGCGGTCAAGAGTCTAAGAATAGGAAGGGGAGTTACATACTTGGCATAGCTAGACAAATGTAACTGCTACAACACACTATGACATGTATGAAAAGTCAAGTAACTCCTATGACTCAAATAACACCTAAACAAGATTAATCACCATATGTGTAGGAAATATTCCAAGTAATAAACAAATACAACGAAAATATATACCTACAACAACACTAACGTCCTCATGATTTGTTTAAATGTAACTTTCCTAGGTTATATACATGCAACAACCCATTTTCTCTCATGAAAAATCTCACCATTGTTTGTAGATTTGAGTCAGAGATTTTATGCTTTTACAGTCCATAAGATAAAATTGCAACAATTATAATATTAAATTTTGTTCTAGTGTTTGTAGATATGACGCAAAGCCCATGATTGTTGATGTTCGTGGCTTTCATCTTCAAAATCTGCAGTTGTATAATACAAGTTGCAAGCAATCCAAAATATGCTCCTATCTAGTATCTGTCACTCATGGTAGTGGAAAACAACTTCGCTTTGAAATGGAATTTAGGCTCTAAAAAATTACAAGGTTAACATCACATAGTAAAACAATTGACATCGGTAACATTGATGAACAAGATTTAACTTTTACTACACAATAGCAATAATTCAATCATTAAAGGATCTTTGTAGATTTCACTTAGGTTGTCTGTCTTTCCATTATTGTAAAAAAATCAAGAGAGTATATATTTTTAGATTATAAAACTATAGGAAAATGACTATGATCTATATTATTACCAACAAATGTCTTCATGTCCCTTTCAACCAATTTTTAAATGTAAAAGTATCTTGTTCTTACATTTTTGCCTCACACAATGCAACAAAACCATATATTCGATCCCATTCACCTGTCAAACTCAGCAGTTGGCCTTCTTCAATCTCATTTATCACATATTCTCAAATAATACTTACTTTCCTGTCTTATAATTCAATCTACTCCACTTTTTTTTCCTCCTATCTATATTCGTCCATTTCCTCCCATCTATATATTCATTTATGTCCTTCCATCCCCATTACACCTTCAGGTACAATTCCTAGTGGACAATACAGTTCAGTTAAATGTTGGGACGCACAATACAACGTGGGCGTATTAGCAACTGACCACCCTCGGCAGCTCATCCTCCGTAGTTAATGAACCTGCTAAATGTTCTAACCCAACAGCCTTTGTTTATAACAAACACATCTTGTAATGAATAAATGATACATTCAAAGTAATAAAATGTGACGGCCCTCCCAAAGTAACCAACAAGTTTCAAGTATCTGCTGATGAGACGTCTCCATCGCCATTAACACTCTTAACTTAAAAACTTCAGTACACGAAAATATCGTAGCCAAGTTTGCTACATAAACTCATAAATGACATGCTTCTTGGTCATTGGCACGCAAGGAATTCGAGCAAACATAATTCAATGGCAGGCCGGTCAGATATCTCAGCAAGATTAAATGAGTCGGAGGCATCTTTCATACCAAAAACATTATCGAGGACAGGGGTGGTGGTAGAGAAATCAGGGGCAGGCGTTGCAAATCTTGTAAAACTTCTTCCCACCACCACTGTGTTGGCCTTCCAAATATTGTCTCCTATTTCTACCGAGGGAGGCCACTGCTACACAGCCAATCTATATCTGACGGGAGTTCTGTTGGGCTTCTGTGGGATTTCGTGCTTTCTTTCTTCCTTCACCGACAGCTACCGATCAGAAGACGGGAAGCTTTGCCACGGCTTTGCTACCAGAAGCGGTTTGCTTGTGTTGAATGGAGAAATTAATGGGACGGTGGATTTGTCTTCGTACAGGCTGAGATTTATGGACTTTGTTCATGCTGTGCTGTCGGTTCTGGTGTTTGCTTCTGTGGCGTTGATGGACACCAACGTTATGAACTGTTATTATCCAGAAGCTCGTGAAAATGTAGAGCAGTTGTTGAAGAATCTTCCTCTTGGAGTGGGTTTTGTATGCAGCTTGTTTTTCATGGCGTTTCCCACTACCCGCCATGGAATCGGATACGCTTCTCAAGACTGAATTCTGTGTTTATGGGAAGGTTCTCTGATCTAATACGCTAAAATTACTCGCACACCCACTGAAGGCATTGTAATCGGTCACTGGGAACATACATAATATTCTTATTGTTTTTTAAATATTATAAAAATAAAGAATAGATGTATTTTATCTAATGTTTGACTCAATGGTGAAGATGCTTGGCTCTTAAAGAGCCCACCAGGTTTCAAACAAAAAAATAAAAATAGATATATTTTTATCTAATTGTGATTCCTTTGTTAAGATGTGCTTCTGGTCATAAATGTTTATTTTTAGCCTCGTATGATGATGGGAAATTAACGAATATTTTTGAATAGCTGGTGTTTATCAAATATGTTACTGAAACATGGAGGCGTTAACTGAGCTATTAGGGCTTGTATTGCATCAGATCGCACTAATAAGTAGAAATCGTATCCAAATAGTCCAATGGAGACGTTGAAGGGGATGAGTCAAAGAAGTTAAACTTGAGGGAGTGAAACATTGTAGGTGGAAAAAGGGTTATTAAGAAGGGTTTTGAGGAAGGATAAATCGAGGGGTGAGGAAAATGTTTAGGGGAACCTATTCGAAAATATCTTACGAAAATGCACAAATAAATCGCATACCATTTTTGTCAATATTTTGAAGGAGAAATTGGGTGTGGTACACAAATCATTGGGTGACATACTTTGAAGATTGTTGAACCAATTTACTTGTACTTATTTCAGATTATTGAAATTGTAACAAAGAAAATGAATACCACCAAATATGAGAGGATTTAAGGTACCTCTGCATGGGATTATAATGGATACGGGTGTAAAACGTAACTCCTTCTCATAGTAAGCTAAATGACCTACACAACAAAGAGAACTTCGCAGAAAGAGATTAGTAGATAGGTGGATGGGATGCGTGACAATGTTAGTCCCAAGAAGTGAAAACTTCCTATGATGGATGTCAACCCACGTTTTGATAAAGATAAGTAATGCAAATGATGGATTTGATATAATGCAATAGAATCTGAAACATGGAGGGGTTAACTGAGTTGTTAGGGCTTGTGTTGCATAAGATTATACTATTAAGAAGAAAATGTATCCAAATAGTGCAATGGAGACATTGTGTAATGCCCACATTTTTTACGTTCTAAAACCACATTAATCCTTAAATAAGTATCTGAAAAGTTGCGGAATTTTTTATTTATTTTAAACAAGTTGCAAGGTGTCAAACCCTATAAACATTTAATTAATTTCCACCAGCAATTGCTACTTTATAAAGGATAGATCAGGTCTAGATTATTAATTGATTACTCTTAATCTAGTCCAAAGGTCAATTTCATTATCATTACTAGATAAGTGTCTATTAATTTCTCTTACTAGGTTAGATAGTTTACCTCTTCGGAATTGACATTCAACCCATGTTTAATAAACCCTTATCCTTAGTCACCTTAGTTATTTTAAGTTATTTTCTTTAATGTCCATAGAATCATTTACTAAAGCACACTAAAAGAGTTACATAATTAACTTAACATACAAGGGTATTAAGTAGGCCCATTCACCCATTTACACATACCTTTAAATTATTTAAAAACCCATAATATTCATTCTTATCTAACAATTGTAGGGTTGATTATTGACCCTTGGATCAAATTAATTGTGGCCACTAGATCTTAGGGTTCCATACTAACCCTAACTATCCTTATGATTTTTTATTAAACCTTTTTCTTTCTTGCCCTAACCTCCTCATTTGGTCTCTTTTCTTTCTTTCATTTTTGCAAGTTGGAGAAGAGGAAGCCATGGAAGCTAGGAGGGAAGGAACGATGAAGGAATTAACAAAAATAAAGATTAGTTTAGTTTAGGTTATGTAGTTATTATTGTAATGTCCTTCATTAGTAGATTATAGAGGTTTTCACTCCAAATCTGGAGTTTTTATACATATAATTCCATTTTTTTGTCCTCTATTTGGGCAAAAACCATACCTCATTTTTAATCCATGACATTGAATGCCTTTAAATACCCATTTAAATATTTACAAGTTTAGAACAATGAATTTATACCCTTATGGCTTTTTGGTGATTTCCTCTACAAATTTATAGACTTAAATTTTTAGTAAAAATAAGTTTAACATTTCCCTTTTGCGGATTTTAATTTTTTGTCGACAGTGATAGAACCACCGCCCAAAGTAGATCAGTGGTCCTGGGACTTCCGCCATACCTGGATAACGATTCACGAACCACCGCTCAGATTTGACCGGTGGTTTAGGGACCACAGCTCTACACAGGGTGATGGTCCTATTCTTCAAAAACATAACCACAAATCCCACAATTTTCCCAAAATCTAAATTTGCTGGAGTGATCTAAAGTTTTTCCTTAGCTTAATCTTACGAGTCTAAAGCCTCTAGTTAAAAGGTTACACCTTTTTTTCATTCCAAGCTTAAATGACTAAATGTAAAGATTTTCAATTTTAATAGTAACAAGAAAAAAATATAAGATTATTTTTCCCACAATTTTTTTTAACTCAAAGGAGGAAATGAAACTTAATCTATTTCTAATTATCATTGTTTTCCTTTCCAGAACAAAATATGATTATTCTAACAAAATAACTCATTATAATTTATTGTATCTTTCCATTCCAACTACAACCATTTACTCAAAGAAAACCCAACAACTATTATATACTTAGGATTTACTAAGAATACATTCTCAATGATTTGCAACTTCTAATATTTCCCTTCATTTTTTTACAATAATGCAACTTTTATCACCGAATCACAACACCCTTATTTTTAAAGATGTGCATTTAATTGAGCTCACAGTGTGATTGGATAACATGGGTACTATCTCCAAGTTGTGGGACTTGCTACTTGAGATAGACCTGCAGAGAAAGCTAGTTCTTGCTCCTAAACTACCTGTCACAACCTATTCTAATGCAGGAAAAACAAACTGTCCTAATCTATCTTTCCAAGGGAAAAAGGAGAGAGAATGCATAAAAATGAAACCCTACACTACAACGGTGATACACCAGAAGAGGAGGGGGTGAGGGTAGTATTTCAATGTGTGAGATACAAATGCAAAGTGCACACTCGAAGGGGTGATAACAATTCTCCACAATCTAGAAAAAATGCATTTACAACAACATCTCAAACTTACACAATGATAATGGATCCTTGCAAGAGCATAAAAATAGACATAATATTCTTGTAATGAAGGTTAAAAGGGAAAGAATAGTGCAAACAAACACAACAAGGGAAGATGCATCCACAAACTTGTATTGTATTGCTTCATGATATACACAGTTCAATCTATTACAAGATAAGGGCCTGGATCACCATGCAAGGAGTCCAATACAAGGGTCTGTAGCACATTGGCATCACAAAGCAATTTTGACAGAGCTTTGCTACAATAGAACTACCTCCCTCTTTACAATAATCCTAACACTCCAATTTATAGAAGAATGAGAAGAGAGAGAGAAGGGGGAAATGGAAATCCCAAAATCTGTCCTTCAACCACTTATAAGAAGAATTAAATGGAGTGAAATGATTATATGTTACTTGAAAAAGGCTCCCCATATTGTCCCAGGTGCTACAACAGAGAAAGAATGATGACCATGCCTCTTAATTGCACTCACAACTACCAAATTAAAGATTTTCATGAACACAACCACGTTTTATGTAAAATATCCATCTATTTCTCATCAAATCCCAAATTTATTGATTTTTTTTGCGTTGGTCTTGGCAGCTATTTTGAGTTTTCCAAGTGTTTTCTGTCATTTGACGGGAATGAGCATTAATTGACAGGAGATGAATATGTTTATTTTATTTTAATAAATTTTCCCTCATCAAAATTAATAAATCCAATATTTGTGATGTAGAGGATGTCGTGCTCATTCCAGAACATCCAATTTTATGAAAATTGGAGCTTGGAGTCAAACGTTATGGCCATTTGAAGTTTGGGAGGTCAAACATTGACTTTTCTCTTCATTACGGATATTTCGGCAAAATTAGGTCTGCGTGTCCCCTGTTGTCCCAGAAAAAAATCTCCTCATCGCCCAATTTGGGTTTTCCTTGTCCCGCGCATTTTCTGTTGACAAGGACGTGAGGGCTGTTTACCTCCACATTTGCCGTAATGTATGGTTCCTTTTGTGGCTTTTTCACCTTTGCACGTCCCGCGCATACTTTTGTCCCAACCATCCCATACACATTTCTCCATGCCATCTACAATATAATAACTTGCGGAAAAATTAGATCTTCGCGTCCCGCGCGTACCTATGTTCCGGATGTCCCGCGGACCACACAGGACAAAAACTTCAATTTTTTTTTATTTTTACTTCCTGCGGCCATTTCAGCTTTGCGCGTCCCGCACGTACTTTTGTCCCTGTTGAACCTGTGTGGTCTGGGACATAGAAAGCCAATTTAGCTGATTCCTTTATATTTCAGCTCCAAACCTGGTATGACAAACCTTGGTACAATCTGCACTGGTACAATCCGTAGCCTCAAAACCCGCAATACATTAAAACAAGCCTGTGACTTCAATTTTTAGATTTTTTCAATTTTTTCTAACTCGTTGGATTTTATTTCTAAATGGGTAAGTTAAAGAGAAGCCAAGGGGGCCCCCAAAACAAGATTTTGGGCCTCGAATCAATTCTACTTGCTCGGGACTAAAGAATTTGATGTATGTTATCAAAATTACCTCGAGGGGTGAATTCTGGATAACAAATTCTATAAATACAATGAACTTTATCTTTCTTTAAGCACAACTCATTTCTTTCAATAAAAAATCCTTCCTTTCCACAATACATTACAACTTAATAAACAAAATATACAATAATACTTTTCTTCAAAATACAATGCTACTAGTCTTCCACCCAAGTGGGAATTACAAGAAAGGTTCCCTCACAAAGAAAGATTTATTAGTCTTCTACAAGTGCTCCAAGTGCCAATTCTTCAACAAGATCTCCACCATTTATTCACTTTAATCACAACAACAAAAATGGGGGAGAGGCAACACTCTCCACCCAACCAATAATCCAATGAGAAGAAAAATATTTCCTCCTCATTGGCCCCCGAGCCCCAACCAAAGAGCAATAAAGGATAGATCCAACTCATGGAAACTATCACAAATCTACCACATCACAATACAAAATTTCAAAACCATTTCAAACCACATTCAACACAAGATGCAATCACAAGAAGGAAACTAAAAAAATACACAAGGCTTGAAAATGTAAATCTAATGGAGCAAGGATCTATGGGGAGATAACTTATGCCTCCCAATGGGATAAGGTTCCCACCTTAAAACCCTCCAATATACATCTCAAAAACCCTACACAAATCTAATTTCTCCCTCAAGATCCTCTTATGCCTCCCACAATCTCTTATGCCTCCCTACAATTGTTATCTCAATTTTTTCCTGGAAAAAATTGATCAAACATGACCCTACACAAAAAGAAATCCAAGGACATTTCTGTCGAATGAGCCTATGTTTCAAATCTGATAGTCAGGTTACATGCAAGCTCGACAATGGAGTAGTAGGGTTGGGGAAGGAGGAAAACAATGTCAAAGAAACAGGAGGCTCTCAAGAGCAAAGTGGGGAAAGGCTCAAAGTCTTTGGGCTTCACAAACGATTCAGAACGGGATCAAATTGGCTAAGTATGGGAGAGATGGTGGAAGATGCCATGTGTATCAACAATGCACCTTCAAGGGTCGAGGCCAAGGGTGGTTTCCCCAAACAAGCACAAAGTCTCCATCTATCCTGGGCCCAAAAGGGACAAAGTAGGCTGTTGAATAGTCCAAATGAGCGGAAGGAACCACATGTCAGTTCGACGCAATTTCAAAAATGAGAACCCAAGGTAGAGACTCAAACTAGCACCATCTCTCAACGTGGTTAGGGTCCAACAGAAGTTAAATTACATGCGGGCATAAATTGGTTAAGTATAGAGAATCGGCAGAAGTCTCCACGTGTCTCAACGATGAAAATTCAAAAGGCATAACCTAAACTAGAGACTCAAATGAGTGCGAGGCTTCCACATGTCTAGGGTTCGAGAAAGGCATCAGTTCGAATTGGCTAAGTATCTAAAACTCATGGAAGGTACCACGTGTCAGCTCGGCACATCTTCAAAAAACAAAATCTAAAAGAGGCTCTGCAAAACTAGCGCTAGCCTTCCACGTGTCTCACGTCCCAAAAGGGACAGAGTAGGCCGTTAAAAATTTCAAATGAGCAGAAGGAACCACATGTCATCTTGACATAATTTCAAAAATGAGAACCCAAGGTGGAGACTCAAACTAGCGCCAGGTCTCCACGTGGTCAGGGTCAAACAGAAATTAAATTACATGCGGGCCCAAATCTGTTAAGTATAGAGAATTGGTGGAATTTTCCATGTGTCTTAATGGCACAAATTTGAGAGGGGCAGCCCAATGGCCAATCTAAAGTGAGCGTGGAGCTTCCACATGTCCAAAATTTAGAAAGGGGATAGAGTTGACCATTTAAATCGGCTAAGTACAAAAGGTTTAGTGGAAGGCACCACACGTCAGCCCGGTGCAACTCCAAAGGGTAAAACTCAAGGGGCATACTCAAATGTGTGTTGAGCCTCCATGCGTCTCGGGTCAGGCATATGGCCCCGCCAAACAAAAATACTTAGCCAAAACATAAAGAAACATAGCAAATCCGTGGAGGGTGCCACGTGTCTCTTTGGCGCAACTTCAAAAAATAAAATATAAAATCGGTTCCCAAATGCATGTTAGCTATACATGTGGCCATGCTTCAAGTCAAGGCAGGTCGTTGGAGGCAATTCAAACATTTTGGCTCGAAAAGGTGTAAAGTAAAAAATGAGCCGCACGTCTGCTAACGCCCTAGGAGCCACGTGTCAAGCCTAAATTACATGCGGGTCGGCGGGCCTGGGGAGGACTTTTCATCCAAATGGAAAATGCAGACCTGCGGGCCCAAGGATGGTTTTTTGACAAAAATGAATTGTGGGGCTGCGGGGCATTTTGTGTCTTTTTGTATTTTTTTGCAAAGGGTGTAAAGTGAATTTCGGGCACGCGGACCCATTCTGCTAACTGGTTTTCACCAATTTTTGTATGAATCCAACTCAAACACTCAAATGGACATATCTTTCGATCCGGGGTCCAAAATCCATCAAATTTGTCACCATTTGAGAGATCTCGACCTTGTCTATGCCATGGAGATCTAAAACTTTAATTTCGATGAGGTTAGGTGAGTAAAAAAGTGGAAAACGTCTTCATGCCGTTAATATCGGATCTGATTGCTCCAACAACCAGATCGGATTTGATTTGTTTCACTGTTCTCCCTTCTCTGACACACCAAGCAGACATAGAATGGCGGACTCAACATATTTTGGGTGGATTTGTAGGGGGCATTGATGGCTAGTAGCTGAGCTCCAAAATTGAGTTTCCCACCTCTTTTCTTTCTCTTTCTTCACTCCATCTATAAAATAAGGATCTTATCTCTTTCTAAAGGGTTAGACATGTATGTTTTGCACCCTCCCTTCTTCCCTTATCTACAATTGAATTTTTGGAGTTTTCCTAACCTCTCATTCAAGTTGTAATACAGAGTTTTTCCTTTTGGCTACTATAATGTACTGTATCAATTTTGGAGCAATAATATATGTCTGTTGATGATCCTCAACCTTCTCATGTGCTCATTTTTGTCTTCTGATCTCTCATTTCAGTTTGGTTATTTGTGCATGGTGGTTGTGTTGCATTTTTATGGTCTGTGTTTAATTGACAAATGAGTGTTTAGAATTCCTTTGGTGCATCACCTTATTAGCTTAGGTTTATTTTCTCATATATTCTCAACCCTGTCTCCTTGATAAGATAGAGTAGGTTTTAGAATAGATCCTCTGTAATTTATTTCTATGCACCTGAATAGAGGAATAGGAACCGGCCTTCATCTGAATAGCTCTCTCGATTTCAAATTCACACACTTTGAGGGGTGCTCCATGTTATGCAATCACATGAAGAGTATCAATTCATCTAGTCGCAGGCACTCATGGGTGTTGTGATTTTGTACTAACAATTTTGGCACACCCGGTGGGACCAAGAGGTCTCCATCTTTATTGCAGCAGGATTGATGTGCACTTGTTGCAAGTTTTCATATTTTAAGAAGCTCTGAATTTGCTCATATGGCAACTCCAAAAGAGACGGAATTCACTGGTTTCAATAGTCCAATATTTTCAAGTTCATGATAAGAATAAAAACAAGG
The DNA here is from genome assembly GCA_019776745.2 of Taxus chinensis. NCBI lineage: Eukaryota > Viridiplantae > Streptophyta > Pinopsida > Cupressales > Taxaceae > Taxus > Taxus chinensis. The sequence goes on from CM034154.1 coordinate 9,438,629, forward strand.
TCAAGAACTAGAGAGGAGGGACTATTTGTCTATCTACACTTGTCCCCAGATAGAGCGAGAAGGGGGAGAAGGGCCCAGAGGTATCCATCTCCACCAAATAGAACCTTGTCAACACCTCCTCCTAGTAGGTCGTTCGTTCAATCAACAAGGGTTCTCAGGCCAATCATAATGGCACAACCACCCAACCCTTATGTTGACTTCACTGGCAACAACCCACTCACTCTAAATGCACAAAATCTATTCCTAATTGTATCATTAAAGAGCATCCCATATTTCACTGGAGAGAAGCAAAATTCTCCTAGTGATCACATTCAAGACATTGGAAATGTCTTCGTAATTCATGAGATCACTGAGATGGACATTGAAGTCAAATTGTTATCCTCTTCACTCAAGGGTAAAGCTTTGCAATGGTTTAGTAGTCTAATAGTAGTCTCTATTCAGAAGTGGGACCATCTGTTTAGAGATCTCCAAAATCAATTTGGAGAGAAGGGAGATAATCTATCCCTATTGGAGAATTTAACAACCATCGAGAGGGCTACTAATGAGTAGCTGATAGATTTTAATTTCAGATTTCAAAGGACATGGGATAGGATTCCATTGGCTGTGAGGCCCACAGATGAAGGTTTTTTCTTATACTTTTTTAGATCTTTAAATTATGATATTACCTTAATGATTCAATCAATGGGAGGAACAACCTTACCTGCAGCCTATAACATTTCCATTAGAGCTGAAATTTGTTTAATTCAGGCTAGTAAACTTGCTCCTAGGCCACCTATGCCTTTATACCCAGAATTAGGAGCTCCAAGCACTAGTCAAACACCCACATTAGCTCCTATACCTACTCCAAGGAATCAGAGTTCAGCTAAAGCTTCCACCTCATCCTCTAGCACTTCAAAAGAGCTACAAGAGGTTATGAAACAGCTACATAACCTAGGGAATGATCTAGTGACTATTAAAAGGTAGCAAGCTCAGAGTTCTAGGCCATATCAGCCTCAAACTCAGTACTAGGATAGACCCCCATATCAGCAAAATAGACCACCAGCTCAGGCTGCAGGTCAAAACCAAAACCAAGGACAACCCCAAGCTACTAGGCCTTTCTGACCTTATGATCCAAACATAGCTTTAACATCAAAGGCCTTTGTTCTAACACAAAATAATATGGCGTGAGAATATGATTGGTTTTTCCCATGAAATCAGCCTCACAACCAGTCAATGTGTTTCAATGGTGCACTGAACTAGACCTTGATAGTACAGATCATTAGTGTGTCCCAAGAGTCTAGTCAAGGAGAAAATGAACAGTAAGAAACCCAGAAAGGGGCACCTCCAAGTGATACCATGCTTGTCAATTGGCAGGTGGAAGATTTATGTGCTATGAACCAAGCCCCTTCTCAGAGTGTAGCTACCAATAAATGGTCCAAGGAATATTGGAGAGGGATGGTAATCAAACTCAGGTAATCCTCAACCTTCTATTATTCCATAAGGTATTATCACTCAAAGTGCAACTCCCAATATGCAAAGTCAGCCCAAGCCACCTCTCAAACCCACTCAGACACCGGTTGTAACGACCCATGTGCAAGAGAAAAATGTACCAGGAAAGGGGCAACAAAAAGATAGCTCACCCCCATTTAACATCATTGAACAAATGAAGAAAGCAAATGTGAAAATTTAAATGTGGGAATCATTGGCTATCCTAGCAAAGAGAGATCTATTACAGGTTGTTATAGCCAATTAGTCAACTTCAAATGTAGTGCCCACTTCCCTTTGACACCTTTTGTTATTAATTATGAAATTGTTGATTATACTTATGGACATTATTGTAGCTTTTAGTTTTATATGATGTTAGATGTTAGAGATCATGGACTGTGGTTGATTTGAATTCATATATGATGCATTTGAATTATTAGAGACATTTTATATTGATGTTGATACACTACTTGGCATGGTTATGTGTGTGTGTGTTTCGTACATGTGATAGTTTTTCATATTGAGTAAACCTATAAATTTGAACTAATTTTATGATCATATGGTTATTGAGGAAATTGTATGACATTGTTATTTTCCTTGATGATGCTTGATTTATATATAGATACTTTTAGAGCCATACTCGATATTTATTTTAGATGTTTTGATGCGGCCATGAGGTTGAAGGAGGCATTGTTTTTTATAGGAAAACATGTCACAACAAACATCGTGGGATTGGAGACCAGCCACATTGGAATTCTAGGTGAATTCAAAAAGGGTCACCATGGCAACGTGTATTTATTTGTGTGTTTTTGTGTGCTTGTTGTTAGGAGTTCCCATGGGGGGAGTCACCATTAAATGTGACCAAGGGGTTGTGTGTATTCTTTTATTTATTTTCTTTTGTTTAAATTTTAGTATGTGATTTTGGTGATGTATTTTCTCCTTTATTATTTAGTTAATTTTTTTTTAGATTTGTGAGTAATCATGTTGTTAAATTTATTAATTGGGTCAAAAGAATGCATTTATTAGAGTTGATGGATCTTGGATTAAGTGTTGTAAGTAATGTGCAAGTAATTTTGAGTGTGAAACACTCCACCTTCCTTTTGAAATTCGGATTTGTCCTGAGGGGCTGATTTTGGAGGCTTTTAGGACAAGTTAAACTTGTCTCACACCTCTTAAATTTGTATACCAACCCTACCTATGGGTTGGGGAGTCACAATTAGGCCTCATTATGTATTTTGGGAAGGCAAGTTGTAAGTTTTTATTGCACTATATTACATGAAATTAATTTTTGTCCTTGGGGTGTGGACTTGGATTGTGTGCGTAAGTAATCTATCATTTTATTCACCCACCTTTTTAATTGTTCCTTGGAGTTTGAATTTGATTTGGGAGGTGGAGTTGAGGATGAGTGATGTGGCATCCTACATGGAGCCACCTCCTCCTCCTCTCTCCCTTTTCTATTTATTCGAATTCTTTTGTTGTTTTGGGGGTTACTTCATTTGGTGACTTCATTTTTTGTTACTCTTTTGGTTTGGAGCTCTGGTAATTTTCAAGAGAGTTGGATATTTTGTGGAATGCTTGTGGATTGTTGGATATTTTGGACTGTTTGGATTGGAAAAAGCTTGTTTTTGAACTTTTGGAGCAAACTCTACCATGGAGAGGTAGGATCTTGGCTCTTTAAAAAGTTCTTATTTTATTTATGTATATATGAATGCTTTGAATATTTTGGTATGTTGTTGGCCGGTTGGGTAGATTGCCTAGGTATGGTGTAAGATAATTCTATGGGAATCTCTTGTGGGGAGGTATAAGAGTTTTGGGGAGGTATAAGTGTTATTGTGGAGGGAGTTTGGGATTGGGTTCCACCTTGTACAAGAAATAACTTGCATTTATTTACTCATTATGGGGTGCCATAAGAGAGTGTGTGGATCCATAAGAGAATGGGAGGTGTAATGGGTACTTGGGGAGGCATAAGGGAAGTAGCTTACCTCATAGGTCTTTCTCCTTTGGCTTGTGCATGATGAAGCCTAAGTATTGTTTGTTGTTCTTGTTGTGGTTGCAAACTGTAGTATGTATTTAGACTATGTTATGTATGTGAAAATTGTTTTTTGGTTTTTGAATCCTATTTTTTGCCATGAATTGAAATACATCTCTTATTGCTTTGTGGTTAGGGCTTGGGGGCTAATGAGGAGGACGGCTTCTCCTCTTCATTGGAATTCTTGGTTGGGTGGAGAGAATTTCCTCTCCTCCTTTTTTTTGTGATCAAAGGATATATGGTGGATCTTCTTTTTGTTGTTCTTGAGCTGAGGATGAAGACAAATTTTACAGTTCCTTCCTAGGTTCCCGATTGTGAAATTCTCTCACTTCAAGTGCATGACATTGTAATAATATTTGTGATGGAAAATTTCTCTGTTTTGGAAATGGAACCTACATTTGAACGTGAGATATGCATATTCTGTATGTTGTATTTGATGAATGAAAAAGGAAGTTGTAAAAGAATCATTGGAGTTCAATAGAATTTTCTTTAGTTACCACAAATGATATGGTTTTCATTTGAAATATGTGTTTGAAATGTATTATGAAATCTCTGTTCGAAAATTGGAAAAAGAAATACGTACGAAGAAATATTACATTTCTCAGTTTCATTTGAAGTGCATGATTTGAAAGTAGAACTACATTTTGGGTTTTCACTCATGGATTCAAGTAAAGTTAAACATTATAAAATTGGAATAGAATGAACTTAAATATTTAAAGTATGGTAAATGAAAATAGATCAATTCGGGTTTAACTATGATTTCTATTTTTGATTCACTGTAAAACTGCAAATAAATATCAGAAAAACATACAGAGTACCCTACAACAATGAAAGACAAGATAAAATATTAAAACAAACTAAGGATGATTGAAACACATTCTAAAATAGTTTGTATTGGCCTTGTAATTTACACAGTTCATCTTTAATTGGGCAAGAGATAAAATAATGAAAATTCACAGAAAAGAAAAGAAATTCGTTTTGAATACTCAACCATTGATAGTTTATCCTTTCAATTCATTTGAAATCCTTCAAGTGCAACTCTCCATGTTTTTTTGGAAAGTTGAAGAAGAAATAATGGCGGACCAAATCACGTCTGGTTTTTGAGAAGGTTTAATTCACGTTTTAATGGAAAGAAAGACGTTTTTTGTCAAATTCACCCACTTAAGTTTGTAAAAAAGGAATTGTAATGTTTCCTATGTAAAGTGGAGTTCCAGTCCTTTCCAAAAATTCCATATTTTTCCAAATCTGAGGTTCGAGTCGAAAGTTATGGCCTTTTGAAGTTTTTATTTCACTTAGTTGAAAAAAAAAAGGAAATTTTTGTAAATCAGACCCACGGGCCTGAAAATTACTTAGGGCACTTTTTTTAAAAAAATAAAAAAGTCACAAATTCCTCCACAGCCCCACAGCCCCACCTATTTCATTTTTGTAAAAAACATCTCCATGTGTTCGTAGGCCCACACTTTCAAACTTTACCTTTTAGAAAAGGGCAAAAAATCTTAAGTCTCCCCGCTAGTCTGCTCCCCCGCTGGAAATATTGGGCATCACACGTGGCATGCCTGGGCGTCGCTGAAGGCACAAGGGTTTTTGAACCTTTTTTCCCTTAAAAAAAAAAATTTAAAATCCAAATTACCTCTGACGACCTGCCTTCTCGCGTGGGCTTAACAACGTGCCAAGTGTCCCTTGTGCCTTTAAGGAAAATTTTCTTCCCAGGGCCAAAGGCCCGTCTTTAGAGAAAATTTTCTTCTTGGGGCCCACAAGCCCGATTTTAGGGAAAATTTTCTTCTCGAGGTCTACAGACCCGCTTTTAGGGAAAAATTTCTTCCTGAGGCCCGCAGGCCGCCTTTGGTAAAAATTTTCCTCCCCGGGCCTATCGGCCTGTAACTTAAGAAATATGAGGAGTTAGGAGGACTTCTTTATATCATTAAAAAGGGGAATAAATTTCCTATCTAATGGAGATTTTTTTAGGAAAACCTAATTACATAAAATATGCTAAAATATCAGGTTGAAGTGCAAATATGAGTCCGAGAGTGGGTAAGTGGGAAATCACCCCTTTTTAACTTACATGTTTAACTCTAAAGCATGGGTTGACCTTTTTTAAGGGTCACGTTAGGGGATAAGAGAATTTTTTCTAGCCCATGAAAATAATAACCTTGTTTATTGTTTATACCTGGTAGAATTAAATACCTTGGTATTTAATTGTTTTGGCCCCTTTGACCCTCTAAAATTAAATAAGAAATATTTAACTATAGTATAAATTTAATGGTTTATTAGATTAACACTCAGGAGAAATTTAACTATATCGGTTTAATTACACTCATTAATTTTGTAATGTGGATCTAATGTTTGCTATAGTGGGAAAATTTCATTTTATTAAATTATAATGGACTTTGAATCTTTGCTATTGAAGTTGTTGCTTGAAGCCTGGTTGTGGTCATGCTTTTCAAAAGAAAAATTATTCCATAATTTTTATATCCAAACCTAGGTTGTTCTTGGGTCTCAAGTGGTTGTTTTAGTGGGTGTTACATGAAATCAGCCCCCTAACTAACAAGAGAAAGTGCTTACCAATGCAGCTTGGCCCAAAAAAAACCATGGAGGACAACAAGGTAAGAATTTGAAGCCCCCTCAATTCTATGTTTCATTGATCATTGGAGAAAAATTGGTACATAATTGCATGATTGATTTTGGAGAAAGTAGCTCTATAATGCCAAAACAAATAGCCGATTAGCTAGGTCTTTAATACAAATTCATCTCCAAGGGCATAGTGAAATTAGATTGGAAAGTGGTAACAATGGTTGGAGTCATCAAGGATTTGACCCTCACATTGCACGCATGCCCTAATGTGATTGTATTGCAAAACGTATCATTCATAGACTTGCCACCACATTTTGCATTATGTTTGTCAAGAGACTTCACTACTAAAATTGGAGGCTATTTATCTGTTGATTGGTCACACATGATTTTTAGAACAAGGTATGGAGCTAAGGCTACGATCAGATTTGATCCCATCATGGATTACCATAATGAGCCTTATGTACCCAGCCCAATCAATGTAAATTTTTCATCCTCTGATCAGGAGGACCTCCTAAATATTTGTGAGGCAGATACCAAGGCTGGGTGTATTCTATATTTGACCCTCAACGAGTGGGCGAACAAGAAGCATGCTTTTGACCCCTATGAGGAGATGGAGAAATTTGAGATAGGATTCTACTGTTTGCATGAGGAGAACCATCCTCTTCCTGACATCATTAAGCTAGACCACAAATATTGTAACGAGGTATAGCATTTATTCTTTGATGGCTCAAAAAGTAGACAAGGAGCCAGAGGAGGAGCTATACTTGATTTTATCTCAAGGTATGAAATATTACTCGGCTTTTCATTTCCAATTTTCTTGCTCAAATAACACAGTAGAGTATGAAGCCTTGGTCCATAGACAACATTGGGCAAGGAAAAGGGGGATTAAAAACTTGCAAGTGTTTGGCTACAGTGAGCTAGTTGCAAATCAAATCTGAGGACAAAATGCTACCAAGAACGATCTGTTAAGAAACTAAAAGAACCGGGCATGGGACCTCATCAAATATTTCGAGGCATTTGACATCAATTCCATCCCAAGGAAGAAAAATGAAGTAGAAGATAAACTAGTAATGATTGGGGCATCATTTGATGTTGTAGAGAGTATCAAGAGTGATAAATATCAGCCCTATATCAAAGTGGTTGTAAGACCAGTTGTCCATGATAATAACACAAGTTGGTAGGTTTTCAAGAATGATCAGAAAATTTTCAAATTTCTACAAGAAGAAGCTGATTTCTCCTCCAGAAACCAAGATAAATTGGAACAACAATATGGCGACCAAGTGGTGTAGCTGAGAACCAACAAACTACCAAAGGGTTTTGTAACTTTGGAGTCAATCTTCAACCCAAATGATCAATTCTGAAAGGAGAAAGAAAGTGTTCAGGTAAAGGGTGAAGATTCAGAGCCCATTTCCATAGAAGATTGAAAAACCTTGTGAATCGGAAAGGTAAGTACTCAACAGGAAAAATCTTAATTCATTCAACTTTTTTAAGAATTCCTAGATGTCTTTTCTTGGACTTATAAAGATTTAAGAGGATTCAACCAAAATTTGGCACAACACACTATCAAGATAGATCCAAGTGTCAAGCCTTTCAGACATAAGAAAAGGCCAATAAATCCTCACATTGATCCTCTCATGAGGAAAGAGTTGAACAAGCTAATTGAGGCTAGCATCATCTTCCCTATCAAGTACTCAAGTTGGGTTGCAAACTTGGTGCCTGTAAGGAAAAGAAATGGAGAAATCAGACTATGTGTGGACTTTCATGATCTAAACAGAGCATCACTCAAGGATCATTATCCACTTCCATGAATGGAACAGATCCTACAAGTTGTAGCTGGCTCTGAGAGGTTTTCATTGCTAGATGGATACTCAGGATATAATCAGATAATGGTGAAAGAGGAAGATCAGTTTAAGACAACCTTCACAACCAAATGGGGCACATATGCTTATAAGAAGATTCCATTTGGACTATCAAATTTCAGAGCAACATTTCAGCAAGCTATGGATATGGCATTCAAAGGCTTAATCAACAATGTGTCCTAGTGTATCTAGATGATATCACCATCTTCTCAAAGAATGTTGCAAACCATCTCTTCCACCTCAAACAGGTATTCCAAAGATGTAGAAGATTCAAAGTGTCATTAAACCCAAAGAAGTGTGTGTTCTTGGCACATGAGGGAAAAATTTTGGGCCACATTGTCTCAAGAGAAGGGTTAACAATTCATCCTAAAAGGGTTGAAGCCATTCAAACACTTACATTGCCACAACACAAGAAATCTCTACAAATCTTCTTTAGGAGAATAAACTTTGTTCACAAGTTTGTGTGTGATTTTTCCACTCCTGTGGAGCCTTTAAAATGATGTTGAAGAATATTCTTGCATTTAAATGGACAGAAGAAGGCAAAGAGAGTTTTGAGGCCATCAAGCTCGCAATATCACAAGCCCCAACTCTTATTAACCCATATTTATCAAAGGACTTCATGCTATATGCTTTTGGAGGGTCATACACAATCTCAACTATCTTGGTTCAGCCCAGCAAGGAAGTTTCATAATAGCCCATAGCCTTCTTCAGTCAGATCTTGGAGGATTACGAGGTAAAGTACTCTTTCATTGAGAAGCATGTCCTTTCTATCATTAGGAGTTTGAAGAATTTTAGACAATTAGTCTCGAATAATAAGATTCAACTTCTCATGTCTCATGTTGGGGTCAAGGATTTTCTCCTAAACAAGGACTTGAATGAGAAGAGAGTCGGTTGGATCACCTGGGTAATGGAGTATGACATTGAAATCAAGGTAACTGTTGGTGTCAAAACGCAGCACCCCTGGGACTTTGCAACACGATAGGTTGAAAGTCTCAGTGCGATTGCACAACATGGAGCTTTTCCCAAGTGTGGGACCTCGCGAAATCGGAAAAGCTCTCCGGATGAAGGCCGGCTCCTATTCCTCTGTTCAGATGCACCAATGAAACGTAGAGGTTTACCCAAAAAATCTAATCTAACTACCAAGGGGACAAGTAGAGAGAAATGCATGAAAATAAACATAAGCTGAGGAGGTGATGCACCGAGGAATGAAGAACATATGTCTTGCCAATAACACACAACCCAATAAAATGTAATGCAAAAGATATGCACAGATAGCCAGATTCACAGTGAAGATCGGAAGGACGTAAAGAAACACGTAGAGGGTTGAGAAAACATCCATAGATATGCATTAATTTTCTCCAAGGGGTGATATAACACTGCAAAATGCCAAGAGGCAAGGTTGCATTATAGTTCCAAATGGGAGGTTTTAGCTCCACAACTCCACCTGCCAAAGAAAAGAAGGGAGGGGGCCAAAACAAAAAAAAATGTCCAACACTTTACAAAGAGCCTCTCTTGACCATTTATATGAGGAAAAAGAGGGATAATATAATGATTCGGATGCTGCCCCAACCACCTCCAAGACTGCACCTAACTTCAACGAATCATGGCGGTAGGTGAGAATCTCAGCAACCCAAATTATGGCGAACTGTATTTTTGCATTTTAAGAACTTGTTCCCACCCAATTAAAGATATCCAGTCTTATTTGGGTAGAGGACAATGAGAGCTTTCCGAAAAGTGCAACCTTGTGTGAATCTGAGCTCCCTGTGAAAAGTTATGGTGATCTGAATATTTCCCGCGTCAGGGTCTGTTTCCAGTCGGGTTCAGGTTTCTCCTTTGCATCTGCATCAGACTTGGAGGATGGCTCGACATGCGTTTGATGCTTGTGTTTTCCAAAAACTCGCTTCTGCCACTATTTTCAAGTTTTTCCTTTGTTTCGGGTTCGGAGATGTAACTTGCATATGCATCGGGTTTGGGAGGTGGCGCAACATGTTTTCGCCCCATGCTTTCCCGACTTGTTTCCCCGACTCTGAAACCCGCTTTCCCTTTGTTTTTCAGGTTTGCAGAACCCTCGAGCATCGGGACATCTTTTTTGATCTGCATGCTTTATGTTTCGTGTTTCCCAAAACCCAAAACCTGATTTCCTTGATGTCAGGTTTTAGAGACCCCCCGACATGTTCCTGCGCCACCAAAACCCGATTCCTTTTGCGTCGGGTTTTGGAGACTCGACGACACATTTTCTTTGTTGGCGGGTTTTGGAGACCCCCCGACATGTCTTCCTCATGTTTTTCCACCATGTTTATCCGCCATGTTTCTCCACCTTGTAAACCCAATTTTCCTTTGTAGTGTTTCGGGTTTGCGGAACTCTCAAGCATCGCGACATGCCTTGCGATTTGCATGTTTCATGTCTCATGTTTCCCGAAACCCAAAACCTGATTTTCCTTTGATGTCAGGTTTTCCAACCCTTCCGACATGCTTCTGCGACTTGATTTTCCACCTCCGAAACCTGATTTCCTTGTGTCAGGTTTTACGACCACTCTGACATGTGTTTTCCTTTGCGTTCGTGTCGGATTTCCCAAGTCTTCCGACATGCCTTCTTTTGACTTGTTAATATTTACCCGGGGGGGAAAAATATACAACAATTTGGCGACTCAACGGGGTTACCTGCCTGCTAGGTAGAAAATCAGTGGCCTTTTAGCAATCCATTGGGCATGGAGTCATAAGCAATAACCTACAACTGATCTGAACATTGAGAACCTCCCTCTGAGCCACTAGAAACCCGTTAAACCTGGAGTTGACCTTTCACCAAAATGCCGCTGAAATGAACTATGCTAGAGCAAAACCAGCAACACCAAAAACTATGTACAAAACTGAAAATCATACATGCTCCAAGTGGAACATGCAGAGTGTGCACAAGCACTTCTTCTGCTAAAATCAAACCTATCTACTCTACTCTAGCTGGAAGCAAAGGCATGCTAAACAAACCCTGCAACTGGTTGTGCAAAATAGCTTCCTTTCTTTAAAATTGGCAGCCATGCGATTGATTTGGAGTTGATCATGGCTGCTTGGATGAGTGGGAAATCAACAAGAAGCTGGTCTTCCGCCCAAATCATCAAGGAGTCAACTGAAAACAAATCCGATACCTCTTTTAGTTGCTCTACATTTGGATTGGAGAGGTATGACAGCTGATCCTTGGTACTCTATAGCTCACCCTCATGCTCAGGAGCAAGCATGACTGGTTGTGGCTTCTCCTTTGGCTCCAATGAAGCCAAATACCTGATTGGGCAAGGTCTAATCCGTTTTATATGCCCATAGCTCTAATTTTCAACTCCAAAAATGGAGTCTTCTTGTAGACCCTCCGAGATGGATGATGTGGAAGAAATGGTGGGATTCTTCTGTCCTTTCTCTTCCTCCAATGAAGAACATGGAAGATTAAAATCTTCCAATTTTGATTCCAAAGAGCTGCTATAAGATGCGGGCTATTGCAAATGAATGCTTTCTTTCATCACAGCAGGCTCTGGTGTTTGGAATGTGGATGATCAAAGGGAGAATGGTGAAAACTCAACCGGCTCTTCTCCATCAAAATAGTCCTCCAAATCTGATAGGTAAACTTCCTCATTGTTGTCCTGCTGCTCGTGTTCAACTTCTCCCATGGTGTCCTCTTGATCTGCAACTTGACCACCATAGTTTCCTTCACTCTCCAATATTGAGTTTGAGAGATCAAACTCTTCTTCAGTACTAGAACTGGGGAGAGGTGAAGTAGAAAGAAGAACTGAAGGTTCTCCTGTAGCCTGCTTTGTGCTCAAACCCCTTGGATCTGCACTTTTCTCCTCCACAACTGGGATGTGCTCCTTTTCTTTTGTCTTTGGAGCAGCTTCTCCCTCCTCTTTTACTCAAAGGCAATCTTGCTCTTGATATAACTCTTCCCCTAGCATGAAGTTTGTCAAGTCAAACTCTTCAATCTGCTGCTCTAGAGGACAAGTTGGGACTGCAATATCTTCTTCAGAGATTCCTTCCTTTTTCTCTTCTTCTGCTGCCACAAAAGCTGATTGCTGATTCGCTCCTTCAGTTCTCACCACCATTTGTTCAACCTTAGCCTCCTCTGTCAGTTTTACCAGCAAAGGGATCTTTTCAATTCCAAATTTGGCAGCCCAAACCCTCAAGTTGTCTGTCATTTCTTTTCTGTTGGGCTCCTCTTCTCGTTGTCCTTCATGGCCGATTTTTGCAATTTCTTCTTCCCCACATGGAATTGGGAATGCAAGAGGAGGAATCGGTCGAAACTCAACTGATTTTACAATTTTTTGTGGTGGTGGAGGCGGTGGAACCTCTTGTTTCTTTAGAGGAGGGGGTGTTTCCATTAGTTCTTGTGGAGGGGATGACTGTTTGGAAGAAAAAAGGAAAGAAGAATCAAGATGAGATGGAATACTGAGAGGTGGAGACATGGGATCAACATTTGGGACAGCAGATGCAGATTTTAAAACTTGACACTGCTAAGATGAAACAGATTGGGAAAGAGGAAAAAGAAAGGCATGAGATGGCATGCTTACCCGTTGACAAGGTTGCTGAATACTTCTCTCATATACCTCTATTCCTTCAATCCACCTTATAAGCGATGGCAGTGTTGCAATCATGAAGTCTAGCTTCTCTTGAGGGTTGTAATGCCTTGGAAAAGGTCCCACCCATGGGAAAGGTGCTCCACAACCGATTCCAAAAGCTTTCATTTGTGCTTGAGCCCTGGATTGCACCATCCCCACCTCCATTTTTTGGATTTTCTCCAACAGACCAGCATCTTGCATCTGATGGTCTTCATTATATGCATACTCCTGCTCTTGGAAAGCTTCATAGCCAAACTGATTTTGGCATTGCTGTTCATATGAGTATGCATGCTGATCTGAAGGATTTGTAAAACGTGTTGGAGGTGTGATACATTGTTGTTGTTGGAAATGTGAGTCCCATGATGGAAATGAAGTCATGGTTACACAACTTCATAGAATGGAAAAGAACGAAAGAGATGGAAAGAAAGATGGATGGAGATGAATGGAAACAGGTCTATAACTTAGAGAAATGGGTTGTTGATCAGATGGAGTTGCCAAATGTGCTTTTGAATATGCCTCTAAAAGGTTGGATGTTGCCAAGTTACACATCAAACCTGGCAATATTGAAAATGAGATTACAAATTTGAAGGACCCGGAGGATGTATTCTTCAATTCGGAACTCATGTCATGTTGTGCAGCTGTGGATCTCTGAAAAGCACATGCGGAACTCATGTCATGCAATGCAACTCACAAAACCCGAAACTGCCATGTGTCAGAAATTTGGACATGTCCAAAACCCTGGAAAACCTAAAATAACTACTACCGAGAAAAGCACCATGCAACGCATCACCCAAAACCCAAAATGACTGCTGGGTCTGCTTTGATGTTCTCGGACCCCGAAAACCCGAAATCCAAAAAACATGAAATTTTGAAAATCCAAATCTCAAAAAACCAAAGATACCCTTTTGAATATTACCCTCAGATCAGCCAACTGGTGAAAATTTGGCCTGTTTCGAGCAATTTAAGCCCTTGAAAAATGATTTCAGAGTTCAGTCCGGACGGAGCAAAATCCGAAATTTGTAAAAAACTGCAATTTTTGTGCAAATTTCATGAAAAATCCTTCAAATTTTCATGGAATGACCTCTTGGTCCCACCGGGCGTGCCAAAACTATTGGTGTCGAAACGCAGCACCCCTGGGACTCTGTAACACGATGGGTTGAAAGTCTCAGTGCGATTGCACAACATGGAGCTTTTCCCAAGTGTGGGACCTCGTGAAATCGGAAAATCTCTCCGGATGAAGACCGGATCCTATTCCTCTGTTCAGATGCACCAATGAAATGCAGAGGTTTACCCAAAAAACCTAATCTAACTACCAAGGGGACAGGGAGAGAGAAATTCATGAAAATAAACCTAAGTTGAGGAGGTGATGCACCGAGGAATGAAGAACATATGTCTTGCCAATAAACACAAACCAATAAAATGTAATGCAAAAGATATGCACAGATATCCAGATTCACAGTGAAGACCGGAAGGACACAAATAAACACGTAGAGGGTTGAGAAAACATCCACAGATATGCATTAATTTGCTCCAAGGGGTGATACAACACTGCAAAATGGCAAGAGGCAAGGTTGCATTATAGTTCCAAATGGGAGGTTTTAGCTCCACAACTCCACCTGCCAAAGAAAAGAAGGGAGGGGCCAAAACAAAAAATGTCCAACACTTTACAAAGAGCCTCTCTTGACCATTTATATGAGGAAAAAGAGGGAGAAGATAATGATTCGGATGCTGCCCCAACCACCTCCAAGACTGCACCTAACTTCAACGAATCATGGCGGTAGGTGAGAATCTCAGCAACCCAAATTATGGTGAACTGTATTTTTGCATTTTAAGAACTTGTTCCCACCCAATTAAATATATCTAGTCATATTTGGGTAGAGGACGCTGAGAGCTTTCTAAAAAGTCCAACCTTGTGTGAATCTGAGCTCCCTGTGAAAAGTTATGGCGATCTGAATATTTCCCGCATCAGGGTCTATTTCCAGTCAGGTTCGGGGTTCTCCTTTGCATTTGCATCGGACTTGGAGGATGGCTCAACATGTGTTTGATGCTTGTGTTTTCCCGAAACCCGCTTCCGCCACTATTTCCAAGTTTTTCCTTTGTTTCAGGTTCAGAGATGTAACTTGCATATGCATCGGGTTTGGGAGGTGGCGCAACATGTTTTCGCCCCATGCTTTCCCGACTTGTTTCCCCGACTCTGAAACCCGCTTTCCCTTGGAAGTGTTTTTCGGGTTTGCGAAACCCTCGAGCATCGGGACATCCTTTGTGATCTGCATGCTTCATGTTTTGTGTTTCCCGAAACCTGAGACCTGATTTCCTTTGATGTCAGGTTTTAGAGACCCCCCGACATGTTCCTGCGCCACCGAAACCTGATTCCTTTTGCATCGGGTTTTGGAGACCCGACGACACATTTTCTTTGTTGGTGGGTTTTAGAGACCCTCCGACATGTCTTCCTCATGTTTTTCCACCATGTTTATCCGCCATGTTTCTCCGCCTTGTAAACTCGATTTGCCTTTGTAGTGTTTCGGGTTTGTGGAACTCTCAAGCATCGGGACATGCCTTGCGATTTGCATGTTTCATGTCTCATGTTTCCCGAAACCTGAAACCTAATTTGCCTTTGATGTCGGGTTTTCCAACCCTTCCGACATGCTTCTACGACTTATTTTTCCACCTCCGAAACCTGATTTGCCTTGTGTCAGGTTTTACGACCCCTCTGACATGTGTTTTCCTTTGCGTTCGTGTCGGATTTCCCAAGTCTTCCGACATGCCTTCTTTTGACTTGTTAATATTTACCCGGGGGGGAAAATATACAACAGTAACCAAACTGGTTCGTGGCAAGGGTCTGTGTGAGCATCTCGCTTCTAACTAACAAGTTGAGTCAGTGGAGGAAAATGAGGCCATCCTATTACTTTAGAATGATCAAGAATAACCATCTAATGATACACCTATTCCATGTTGGACTCAAGTCTTGGTGCATTATCTCCAAATAGGTTTGTGCCTTCCAAAATGGAACAAAGTAAAAAGGAGATACTTCAGACTACAAACCATCCCATATGTGCTTGTTGGCAGAGTCTTGTTTAAGAAGGATATCAATAGTGTCCTATTGAGGTGCATTTGGACATGCCAAATTGAAAGAGTGTTGCATGAGTTCTGTGATGGAGAAGCAAGAGGCCACTTTTCCCCTAGAGTAATAGCTCTTAAAATCATGAAATCTAGTTATTACTAGCCTACGGTGTTTAGGGACTGCTTCTCATGGATCAAGAAGTGCAAGAAGTGTGCATTCTTCACAGGGAAGGAGAAGTTAGCAGCCCTACCCCTTCGCCCAATTTCAATCGATCAGCCATTCACACAATGGGGATTAGACTTCATCAGAGTGATTAATTGAAACTCAAGCTAGAGCCACAAGTTGATACTTACATGAACAGACTATTTCACCAAGTGGACTGAGGCAGTGGCACTTAAGGAAGTAAATGAATCCAAAATCTTGGATTTCTATTAAGGAATAGCCACCAGGTTTAGAGTCCCTGCCATTATTATATCATATAATGCATTGGTATTCCCTGGTACAAGGATCACTAAATGGGATGTCATAAATGGTGTATACCTCAGGACTTCATCAAACTATTATCCTCAAGGTAATGGCCAAGTAGAGTCCACAAACAAGAACCTATTAAGAATTATCAAAAGGACTCTTGATGAAGATTAGAGAACTTTGCATACAAAGCTCAAATCAGCTCTATGGGCTAATAGGATTCCAAAAGGTCTACATGAAGCTCCCCATACAAGATTGTATATGGAAAAGAGGTAGTATCGCCCATATCATTGGAGTTTCCCACTTTGGAGCTCATGAAACAGTTGGAACTAGCTGAGTTTGTGTCTATGGAAATCAGGTATACATAGTTGATGGAAGTAGGAGAGGCAAGAGAGCATGTAATGTAGGTCATGGAGAAGGATCAAGCATTGATCAACAAGAGTTTTGATAAGAAAGTAAGAACAAGGACCTTTCAAGAAGGGTACTTAGTTGTAAAATGAGATGCAGATTGGGAAAAGCTAGGAAGGCATTCGAAGTTTGATGCCATTTGGAGTGGCCCCTACATGATCACAAGGTGTAAAAGTAGCAACGCTTTCCAGCTGGCTAAATTGGATGGCAAAGAATTATAGATTCTGGTCAATGAGATCCATCTCAAACATTTCTACTGAAAAGGAAGGATCCACCCTTGTAAATATTAGCATAGGACTTTAATTTCCCTAAGGGCATATGCACATTGTCTTGTTGTAGCATAGGTTTTATTTCCCTAAGTGTTCTGTCATGGGTTTTGTTGATGGCGAATCACAGCACCTCTGAATGTCTACGACTCAATGGGTTGAGACTCTTAGTGCGATTGCATAACATGGAGCTTTTCCCAAGTGTGGGACCTTGCAAAATTGGAAAAGCTCTCCGGATGGAGGCCAGTTCCTATTCCTATCTGTTCAGATGCACACGTAAAAAATGTAGAGTGTTTACTCAAAACCTAAACTAACTTTCCAAGGAGACAGGGTAAGAAGATGCATAAAATAAAACCTAAGCTAACAAAGGTGATGCACCGAGGAATTAAGAACACATGTCTTGCCAATAAACACAAACCATTAAAATGCAACGCAAGATCATGCACAGATAACAAAGATCATAGTGAAATATCAGGAGGATGCAAATGAACATAGAGAGGGTTGAGAATCATCCATAGACGTGCATTATTTTCTCCAAATATTGATACAATACACTACAAAATGCCAAGAGGCAAAGTTGCATTACAGTTTTAAATGGGAGGTTTGAACTCCACAAACTCACCTGCCAAAGAGAAGAAGGGAGGGGCAAAACAAGAATGTCCAACCTTTAGAAAGAAGCCCCTCCTTACAATTTATAGGAAGAATGAGAGAGAAAAGAGAGAGGAATTCCAAATCTACCCCAACCACCTCCAAGTTGCATTTAATTCATCTCATTATGGTGGTAGGTGAGGACCTTAGCAAACCCAAAAAGTGGCAAACTGTATTTTACTTTTTAAAGAATTTTTTCCCTCTGAATTAAAGATATCCAGTCGTAGTTGGATAGAGGACCTCCTAGGCTTAATCCGAGATCCCTGTGAAAATTTATGGCCATCTGAATATCTGGGTCAGGGTCTGCCTCTTGTCAGTGCTCAAAATGTTGCGCCTCCTGAAGGTGTGCCTTGGCGCATCCATCCCTATGTCAACATACTCTTACATGCACCATAGGTGCATCCATATTTTTGTCAACATCTTTTTATGTGCGCCATAGGCATGAATTTCTTCATGTCGACACCTCTTGTTGTGCACCTCTTACCTGCGCCTTGGCGTGACTTTTTACAATTCGACACCTCTTGTTGTGTACCTCAAACCTGTGCCAAGGGCGTGATTTTTTGCATGTCGACACCTCTTGTTGTGTGCCTCAAACCTATGCCAAGGGCACGAATTTTTACGTGTCAACATCCTTTGTTGTGCGCCTCAAACCTGTGCCAAGGGCGCGACTTTTTACATGTTGACATCCTTTGTTGTGCGCCTCAAACCTACGTCAAGGGCATGACTTTTTGCATGTCGAAACCTCTTGTTGTGCGCCTCTTACCTGCACCTTGGCATGAATTTTTACATGTCGACATCCTTTGCTATGTGCCAACACAATAAATGTTGGGGTCTGAGTTTCTTTGATTCCATATTCTTTCGTTTGTCTATATCTACCCAGGGGGAGATATATACAACAGGTTGTTTATTTCTCCATGTTTGTATCGTTATGTTGTTCGATGCACCTCAAGGTGAATGTGCCATGCTCTTCAGCATTTGTAGTAGGGAGACCCATAACTGCTATAAAAATTGCTCATTTTAAAATATAACAAATACAGAGTACCTAAAATCAGATCTCAAAGGGTCTATTTCCAAGAGAACATGACCAACGCCAGGCCACCACCCATGACTCTGTGCCTAATGGATATAACAAGGCAACTGATCTCTTCATCTAGCAGGCAGATGACCCTACGAGTCACCAAATTTTTATCTCAAATTTTTTCCCCGAAAAAATTGATCAAACACGACCTTGTGTAGATAGAAATCCAAGGGACATTTCCGTCGAATGATCCTATGTTTCAAATCCGACAGTCAGGTTACAAGTAGGCTCTACAATGTAGTAGCAAGGTCAGGCAAGGAGGTAAACAACGTCAAAGAAACCAAAGGCTCTCAGGAGTAAAGTGGGGAAAGGCTCAAAGTCTTCGAGATCAACAAACAATTCAGAACGTGATCAAATTGGCTGAGTATGGAAGAGACTACGTAAGTTACCATGTGTCTCAATGACTCACCTTCAAGGATCAAGGCCAAAGGTGCTTTCCCCAAACAAGCGCAAAGTCTCCATGTGTTCTGGGCCCAAAAGGGATAGACTAGGCCATTAAAAAGTCCAAACAGGTGCAAGGAACCATGTGTCATCTCGATGTAATTTCAAAAATGATAACCCAAGGCAGAGACTCAAACTAGCGCTAGCTCTCCATGTGGTTAGGGTCTAACAAAAGTTAAATTACATGCGGTCCCAAATCGGTTAAGTATAGAAAATTGGTGGAAGTCTCCACGTGTCTCAACAACACAAATTCAAAAGGCACAACCTAAAGTGGAGACTCAGATGAGCGTGAGGCTTCCATGTGTCTAGGATTCGAGAAAGGCATCATCCTAAATTGGCTAAGTATCACAAACTCGGGAAAGGTGCCACATGTCAACCCGACGCATCTTCAAAAACCAAAATCCAAAAGTAGGTCTCCAAAACTAGAGCTGGCCTTCCACGTGTCCTAGGTCCCAAAAGGAACAAAGTAGGCCGTTGAAAATTCCAAATGAGTGGAAGTAACCACGTGTCAGCTCAGTGTAATTTAAAAAATGAGAACCCAAGGCGGAGACTCAAACTAGCACCATCTCTCCATGTGGTCAGGGTCCAACAGAAGTTAAATTACATGTGGGCCCAAATAGGTTAAGTATAGAGAATCGGTGGAAGTCTCCACATGTCTCAATGGTGAAAATTCAAGAGGGGCAGCCCAAGGGCCAATCTCAATCGAGTTCAGAGCTTCCATGTTTCCAAAATCTATAAAGGGGATAGAGACAACTATTTAAATCGACTAAGTACAAAAGGGTTAGTCGAAGGCACCACGAGCCATCCCGACGCAGCTCCAAAGCGTAAAACTCAAGGGGCAAACTGAAATATGCATTGAGCCTCCACGTATCTTGGGTCAAGAATATGGTCCCGCCAAATAAATAGACTTAGCCAAAACATAAAGAAATAGAGAAAATCCATAGAAGGTGCCCGTGTCTCTTTGGCGCAACATCAAAAAACAAAAACAAAAAGTGGTCTCTAGACACGTGCCAGCTCTACATGTGGCCATGCTTCAAGTCAAGGAGGTTCATCGAAGGTAATTCAAAAATTTTGGCTCAAAAAGGCGTAAAATAAAAAATGAGCCGCACGTCCACTGATGCCCTAGGAGCCACGTGTCAGGCATAAATTACATGTGGGCCAGCGGAGGACTTTTTTCCCATATGGGAAATGCAAACACATGGGCCTGAGGATGGTTTTTTGACAAAAATGAATTACGGGGCTGTGGGGCATTTTGTGTATTTTTGTATGTTTAAGCAAAGCGCGTAAAGTGAATTTCAGACCCACGGACCCATTCTACTAACTGGTTTTTGCCAATTTTTGTACGGACCCTACTCAAACACTCAAATGGACATATCTTTCAATCCAGCACTCAAAATCTAACAAATTTGGCACCATTGGAGATATCTCGACCTCATCTATGCCATGGAGATCTAAAAATTTAATTCTTGAACAAAGTTAGGTGGGAAAAAAAGTGGAAAACATCTTCTGTGCCACTAATGTGAGATCTGAATTACTCCAACAACCAAATTGGATTCGATTTGATCGACCAGTTGCTCCCTTCCTTCACACGCGCTGAATAAGGAACCAGAGTGTAGGATTTAACAGATTGTGGGTGGATTTTCAGGGGCATTAATGGCCAGGGTAGCTGAGTTTCAAAATTGAGTTTTTCCACCTCTTCTCATCTCTTCCCTCTATGTTGAATCTAGAAACGAAGTGGTCTTGGCTCATTGTAAAGGGTTTGGACATTTCAATTTTGCACTCCTCGTTCTGTCCCTTTTTCTATAAGCAAATTTTTTGGAGTTTTCCAAACCTCCTATTCTCAAGTTGTAATGCAATATTTTTGCCTCTTGGGCTACTGTAATGCACCGTATCAACTTTTGAAGCAATAATATATGTTAGTGGATTATTCTTGACCCTCTCATGTGTTTCGTTTTTGTCCTTCTGATCTCTCATTGTCAGTTTGGTTATTTGTGTATGGTGGTTGTATTGACATATATATGGTCTGTGTTATAATTGTAAAATGCAGTGTTTAACATTTCTTTGGTGCATCAGCTCATTATCTTACGTTTATTTATTTTTTGTATCTTCTCAACCATGTCTTCTTGGTAAGATAGAGTAGGTTTTAGAATAGATCTTCTGCAATTTTTTTGTGTGCACCTGAACAGGGGAATAGGAACCGGACCTTAATCTAAAGAGCTCTCTCAACTCACAAAGTCCCACACTTTAAGAGATGCTCCATGTTGTGCAATCACATTGAGAGTCTCAACTCATCTAGTTCGCAGACATTCAGGGGTGCTATGATTTTACACTAATAAACATAACAGTCTTTTAATTTTGAAAAATTACAATTTATGTAGTATACAGTGACTGATGTCAGTCACAGGAATGCCAATAGAGGTTTAGTCACCGACGCCGGTTACTATCAAAGGGTTTGTTTTTTATATAAATTTTAACATATATTTTACATTATTTGTTTTACACTTTTCTAAATGACATTTTCCAACAATCATAATTTAAAATTTGGGCTTGCTGAGCAAGTCATAATATCATTTAATTTGAAAACTTATCTTAGAGTTAACATTTCAAAAACTATAAAACATGGAAATAGTGACCAATGTCGGGTACTGAGTACAATGACACTAGTTAAGACTGACTGGTGTCAGTCACTGTGTAGGCCAGAGAACTCTAGACAAGCACATGAATGTTTGACATACATGTACAAACATCAAGAGATAAATTTAACTTTAAATATAGTCAAAACTAGAGAGTAGCTCCTAACTCATTCAAACTAAAATAAAGCTATGAAAACTGGTTTTTATTTTATCAAGGAATAACACTCTCAAGCTCCTTCAAGCTCAATCAAACTCTAACAAGCTCCAAGAAATCAGACAAGACACCCCCAAAAACTCTCTAACTCAAAAAAATACAAGAGCCCAAAAATGAAATGAAGTAACCCCCAAAACAAGCAATATAAACTTGCATATATAGAAAAAAGGGAGAGAGGAGGATGAGCTGACTCCATGTAGGATGTGACATCACTCATCCTCAAATCCAAATCACAATTCAAACCTCAACCTCAATGCACAATAAATTTCTGGTTGAGAAGGATGACAATCCTCTTACACACACAATCCTAAACCATACACCCTCTAAGGACAAAATTCAACAGTCCATGTGAGAAAAGTGTCACTAAATGTCACTTTTTATCTTACAAAATATACATACATAATGGGGTCTATTTTTGACCCCCCAATGCATAGGTAGGGTTGGTATATCGAAATTAAGAGTTGTGGGACAAGCTTAGCTTGTCCTAGAAGCCTCCGAAAATGGCCCTTAAGCCCAAATCCAAAATTCCAAGGTAGGGTAGAGTGTATAATACTCAAAGTCAGTTACACTCAATGAAAATCACATAATGCAAAAAGACCAAAACCTATAATAAATCACTCCATTTGTCACATCCCCATAAGACTTAATAACATGATTAATTCACTTAATAATGACACATTAATCAACAATGATTAAATAAATTACATCAACAAATAAATCACATACTCTACAATTAACTACAAGAAAAGGGAAAGAATTGTACACATAGCTCAAGGTCACAATTGGAGGTCACCCCCCCTAATAAATTAAAATAAACAAAACAACAACATTACACAAGTTGCCATGGTGACCTTCATTGTATCCATATAGTATTCCGTTGTCGTTGGTATCTAATCCCCCTTTTGATTGTTGTGATATAATCACCTGAAAAATCACACAATACCTCCTTCAGCCTCGTGGATGCATCAAAACATCAAAGATAAAATTTACACACATAAATCAATAACCATTCACATATAGCTAAATCATCATCTCTACTAAACAATGTTGTCATTTGTCTAAAATTCCAACAACATCTCAATTCTATATTTTTATCAATATCCAGTCATTTGTCTAAAGAGTGAGGTGTATAAGGGATCATAGTTGCAAATGATCTTCCATAGAATCCCATGCATTCTAACAATATCATCCAAGTACATTATCACTACTGCACTAGCTATATAGGTGGTATTCACTAGAGAAAAATGAGTCACTTTATTCAATCTATCCATCATGACCATGATGGCATCGTGGTGGTATCTCGACATCGGTATCCCTACTATGAAATCCATGGAAATCGTGTGTCATTTCCACTCTGGGATAACATGGGGGTAAAGAAGGCTAGCTAGATGCTGATGTTCAACCTTCACCCTCTAACATTCTAAACAACATGACACAAACTGAGCTACATATCTCCGAAGGCCTCTCTGATGGTAAAGTTGTCTCAAGGTGGTGTGCATCTTCTTCACCCATTAATGGGATGAATATAGTGCACGATGAGCCTCTACCAAGATATCCTGGCTTAAACCTCCATCCCTAGGTACATATATCTAGCCTCTGTGTCAGAATATTCCATATGATTCTAATAGAAAACCATCAAACTTTCCCTCAAGGGATCTTTGAGACTCAATCTCTAATCTGGCTGTAAGGTAGAAACTGTCATGAGGAAGTTATCGTAAAATCCTGCTCCATAAATCTATACCCACTAAAGTAGCCATAACCAAATATCTTCATCTACTCAGAGCATCGAAAACAACATTCTCTTTCCCTTTCACATGCTTGATCACCATTTCATACTCACATAACAACTCCATCCAATGGTGCTAACGAGTGTTGAGATTGGGTTTCATGAAGAGGTGACGTACGCTCAAATGGTCTATCCTGAGAATAAATCTTCTGCAAATAAGGAAATGTCTCCATTGAACCAAAGCATGCATAACTACTGCAAGCTTAAATTCATGAGTAGGATAATCAAGCTCATGATATTTAATTTTGTGAGACTCAAAGGAAATCACACGGCCCTCCTGGATCAATACACCACCTAGTCCTGCTAAAGAAGCAACTGTACAAATGAAGAACTCCTTGTGTGGATCTGGCACTACAAGAATCAGTGTTTTCATAAGGCATCCCTTCAATGTATTGAAGGCCTTATTGCATCCATAGGACGAAACAAAATTCTTCCCTTTTCGCTGAAGGGAAGTGATGGGGTGCACAATCCAAGAAAATTCATGAACAAATCTCCTGTGGTAACCTACCAAACCCATGAAACTACAAATTTCAGTCTCACTAGTTGGCACCACCCAATCCATAATAACTCTAATCTTAGAAGGATCGATGGCAATACCTTCCCTAGAAAATATGTGACCCAAGTACTACACATCTGACTAAAAGAATGCACACTTCTCTAGGTTCCCGTCAAGTTGCTACTCACAAAGACACTACATAACCTATTAAAGGTGCTCCTCATGCTCCTCACGTGTGCATGAGTAAATCAAAATTTCATTAAGAAATATGAGCATGAAGCGATCTAAGAATGTCTGGAATACCCCATTCATCTAACTAGTCTGTAAACTCTTCAACTTTGGAATTATTCACAAAATCACAATTAATCATTGTTGTTTACTTTCTATTAGAAAATAATAGAGATAGCTAGTGAATGAATTATTATTATGCTTAGAATCAACAATTGTAGTAAAGGAAAGGACTATAGGCTCATAACACCGACAATTTTATCCTGGAAAACCTCCAATAGAGGATAAACCAATCAGGAAGGGCAATTGCTCTGTCTCCCCACTTCTATTGGTCAATTCAAAACAAAAAGTACAATAATTACGATAAGTATGAAAGGAAAGTAGATAATATCTCAACACTTCCTTTCAATTACTTGCTTGCTCTGTCTCACCACTCCTTTCTTCTAGAAAATATAATTTCCAACACCCAGTCTCCTTGCTAACTTGCTCTCATGATTTTGATGCCCTTCTACACTTCTACAATCATGTATTTATAGTTTTTCTCATGTCTTCCCGATGAACTGGAGAATGTGAAAGGTCAAGAAGGATAAGAGAAATGAACATTGTTTAAAATTTGGAGGCTATTCATTTTAAATTTTATTTCTATCCATAATGGCTAGGAGCACCACCCTATGTAGACTGAAGTGATCCTGAGACCTCCACCTTGCTAGGCGGTGGTTTTATAACTACCACCCTGTATAACGTGGTGGTCCTGTTACTTACAAGACATAACCTTTGTTTGCATTGTTATTCTTCTTTGTGCTAACTACATCTAATGAAGTAGAGTTCTATTTGGATCCTTATGGATCACACCTCCAATTTTTAGGAGGACTTTTCGGTCCCATAAAATATTTATTGCGGAGGGAGTAGATGAGGAAATAATTCCATCACTTACTCCTTCGAGTACTATTGGGTCTTCCTTGGTGTCTTTCCTTTCAGTCCGATCTGCCAAGACTCTTGTGGACCTATTCTAGTCTCTCTGACCTTCCACTGTAGTACTACATCCTCCTAAAATTCACCTCATGATTCCAAGATACAATCCTCAATGTAAGGTAGCAACTATAGTTCTTCATCTTCATCTAACATGGCTCACTCATATAGGTGCAAGTTTTTTGCATTTTACTAGAGAGTACATTCTCATAAATGATGGAAAATCAGGTCGAAAATCATTTTCTCTAACTTGCTCCAATATAGTGAAGGGTCCATATCATAGTGGCTTGAGCTTCCGTGCTTTACCTTGTAGTGTCTCCTTGCTCAAGTACAAGAAAAAATGTATCTCCAACATGAATCTTGTGTTCCCTCCTATGTTGATTGTGCCTAGCTTTGTACTTTTTCTTGAGATTTCTCTAGCTTTTCTTTGACCTTGAGATGAATTTGTCTGGATCCTCTCAATGAACTTGTTAGCTTTATTCACCTCTATGTCTCGTGTATCCTCCTCATCCTATTATATGACTGCTATTTCTAGTTTATTTGTAGGTAGATATACCAAAGCATGGTTCAAACGGTGAATTCATAGTGGATGTGTTTACTTCCCGGTTATAGGAATGTTTAATGTAAGCTAAGGAATCGTTCCAAGTCCTTGGGTACTTACTGTTATACCCTCTGATAAACTGTACCAAATTCATGTTTACCACCTCTACTTTTCCATCTATGTGAGTGGATGGAAAGTTGTGCTCCTCTGTAACCTAGTATCCATTTTACCCCACAAAGTATTCCAAAACTTCCCCAAGAATCTAGAATCTCTGGTCAAAAACAATAGAATTTGGTAAACCAAAATGCACCCATACATTAGGAAAGAAAATATCTTTTGCCTCATGTGCTTTTACTATAGTTTTACACGCCATAAGAATACACATTTTACTGAATCTATCAACAACAACATAGAGATAGTCATGGCCATGTTTAGACATAGGTAACCCACCTACAAAATCCATAGAAATGTCCTCCCACATATGAGTAGGTACTGGTAAAGGCATATACAAACCTTCCTTCCTAGTTTTAGGCTTATTAGCACAACAAAGTTTACATCCACAAATAAAATTTTTATACTTCCTCTTGCATGTCGGGCCAATCATACATACCTTTGCAAGTGGTCTAGGGTCTTACCAACACTCAAAATGTCACTGGTATCTTTTGAGGTATGTGCTTCCCTCATCAATAGAAGTATTTCTTGTTTAGGTACACAAAGTTTCCCTCATCAGTAGAGCAGCACCCTTCCTTGAGATAACAATCTTCAATCCTCATCTTTTCATCCCCTCTGGGACTGTAAGTTATAAAATGTCACCCCAAAGTCTTTGTCTTTGGCATATGCCTCCCCTGTAAGCTTCCTTCATTAAGGCGTCAACCTGAGAGATGGTGGCCAAGATAGGAGAACTTTTACTTGTGTGGGTGGCCTAGATAACATGTCTACCACCAAGTTTGTAATAACCTTCTTTTATTTAATCACTAAATGGAACTGTTGAAGAAACCTCTGTCCATGTTTAGTGCCTTTCCTACTTCAATTTAGAATTCTTCTTTCAAATAATGGAGAGGTTTGTGGTCAGTGTGCACAATAGTTTCTGTGCCCAAAAAATAATGTTTCCATTTTTTAATTTCCATGAACTAGTGCATACATTTCTATATCATATACTGAATATCCTTTAACTGCTGAAGTGAAGGTTTCAGAATGATAAGCATACGGGTTTAGGTCCTGGAAGCAATTACTGCGCCCATAGTGTAATCACTGGCATCTGTCTCTACTTCAAAAGGCTGTAGCAAACTAGGAAGAGCAAGTACTGGACCATGACTAATCTTGTATTTCAATAACTCAAAGGATTTGTCTCTGTTGCTTGCCCCAGTAAAAACCATTACTCCTTGCAGCCACTATGTGTAGAGTTGTTGTAATTGTTGAGAAATCTAGAATGAATTTCTCACATGTAGTATAATGCTCCCGCAAAACTTCTAGTCTTTATGGCTCCTGTTGGTGTTGGCCAAGTTGTGATGGCTTCTACCTTCTTTGGATCCACTCGTAGCTATCTCATCCTCTAACCACATGCCTAAGAAAGACAAGTGACTATTTGGAAAATTCACTTTTCTTCATATTATGAAGTAGTTATTTCTCCCTGAGAACTTGCAAGACTTGCTACAAATGTGGTAGATGTTCTTCCCATGTGGCACTAAAAATCAAGATATCTTATAGATATAAAATGACACATGAATCTATGAAATCCCACAATACATCATTCATTAATATCATTAATGTAGCAGGTGTATTTCATAATCCAAAAGGAAGTACTAACCATTCAAACAAACCCTATTTTGTTTTGAAGGCAGTCTTCCATATATCCTCCTCCTTCATCGTAACTTGGTGATGAACTTGACTTGAGATCTAGCTTCATGAAAAATTTGGCATGTTGAATTTGGTCCATGAGATCATCTATGTGGGGAAGTGGATATCTGTTCTTTATGGTGATCTTTTTCAAAGCGTGTAGTAGTCAAGGCACATTCTCTAAGAATCATCCTTCTTTGGCACCATCACAATAGGCAAACGAGCACAGTGAGGTGCTCAAACGTATCACCCATTGGTCTATTAGTTCCATGGATTTGTTTCTTTACTTCATTACTCTCAAGACAGGATTTCCTATACAACCCGATGTTTGGTAGAGGTGACTCTGGCGATAGCTCAATCTTATGCTCTAATTCTCATTTTGGTGGTAATCCACTACGAGCCTGAAATACTTCCTAAAAAGACTAAATAATACTATCGAAATTTGGATTTCCTTGGTTAGAAATCTCTAACAACTTCTACCCCATCTTGTTTATCTTTTTAACGAAAGTAAACAAAACTGATTATGATTTTCCTAAATAAGTCATTTCGCTTTGTTAGCAGCTTACCATAGTAACCTATGTCTTACGTTGGTCTGCCCGGATGTTGTAGCTGATTCCATCCTTGACCCATCTATATCAATTTTCCCCTTCTCATAAATATAACATCCCTAACATATAATTAAGGACTTGTGAATACAACATCAAAAGCATCAAAAGGAATAACAACAGCTTCAAAAACATCTATATATTATGAATTTATCCAAAAATTTACGTTACATCTGCTTGGTACATTATTTTCAGCAACACCCTTCTTCAGCCACACCCAAATGATAAGGGTGTGGATAATGCTTGTAAGTATCAAGACCAAATCATCGTTTAAAACTACCTTAGAAATCAAGTTAGATTGAGAACCAGTATCAACCAAAGCATTTACCTTAGTTCTCTTGTTCTGGATTTTGATCTAAAATATTCTACTTATCTCCTCTTCACTGTCCATGTTGGTGGTCATGCATCCAAGCCTTTTTTCTACATCAGAGTCATCTTTGATTACCGCCTTCCTCTTCTATCTTTACATCTATCATGGACTTCTTGGAGTCCTCAGTTTGGCTCTTTGGATGTAACTCCAAATGCAACTTCCAACAAGTAGTGTTAGTATGACCATTGATATCACGATTCTTACAAAAATTCTTGGGATCTTTACAATTATTTAAAGTAGTGACAGCTTGTTTACCCTTTGCCTTTCCACTTACCCTTGTTACTTGTTTTGCCCATTATCCCTTTTCTGCTGAATTATCGATTGTTTTACCCTCAGCTCAACTTCTGCTTTCTTTTTCTCATCATCTATGTAGTATTCCTGTTCACATGCTTCATTGAGATCCTTAGGATTTGTGGAGATGAATTTTCTTCGAAGGGGAGTGTGAAGTCCTCCCAAGTATTTGGTCAAAATATCCTCATCCTCCAAATCCATTTTTAGCAATAGGATCTTACCTCCAAAACTCTATGGTATAGTCTTGCACACTTTGACCACTGCCTTGTCTAAAATACTACCATTTAATCATTTGGTTAGTTTTATGGCCAATAGGATATAAGTTAGCTCTAAGTAAATCCTTAAAATTCTTACCAAGACTTCACAATAGGATGCTTATTCTTTTCACAAGTAGTTAGATGAGTTTCCCACCAAAATAGAGCATGTGGACTTCCTATTTGGAGACGTGAAAAAGTGATCCTTTGTGCCTCAGTGATGTTACAGATGCTAAAATAGACTTCTAACTATTTCAACCATTTATCAAGGAACTCTGCATCTACTTGTCCTTCAAACATTTTGATTTTGAATTTAGTCTCAAATTTAAAAGGAACATGTTTAGATTTTAACTTTTCTCTTGTGTTAGAAGTCTCTTCTTCATGCTCTTCCCCATAATCTTCATCATGGTGGCTCTTTCCTATACCAAAATTTTTGGCTAAGACTCAGACCACCAAGTACATGGAGTCTTGCTTGACGGAATTTGTCTTCTGCAAATATGCAAGGTCCTCTTGCCTCCTAAAAATCCTATCAATCATGGTCTGTAGCACCTCGATTCTACAAACCAAGTTCTCTTCCTCCATTTCTCCTCGAATTATTTGTTTCCACTTCTTTGTAGAAATTTCTGGATCGCAAGGTAAAGCTTCTTCCCCTTTATATCTTTTCATTGTCATACAAATTCAAGAATGAAATACCACAATTTGGGATACCTGTTAGCTCTGATACCAAAATGATCTGTAAAATCTTCAACTTTAGAATTATTTTCCAAATCATAAATAATTGTTGTTGCTTACTTTCTATTAGAAAATAACAGAGATAGCTAGTGAATGAATTATTATTGTGCTTAGAATCAACAATTGTAGTAAAGGAAAAAATATAAGCTCATAACACCAACAATTTTATCCTAGAAAACCTCCAATGGAGGAAAAACTAGTCGGGAAGGGAAATTGCTCTTTCTTCCCACTTCTATTGGCCAGTTCAAAAAAACAAGTACAAAATTAAAATAAGTATGAAAGGAAGGTAGATAATATCTCAACACTTCCTTTCAATTACTTGTTTGCTCTATCTCGCCACTCCTTTCTTCTACAAAATACAATTTCTAGAACTCAGTCTTCTTGCTCACTTGCTCTCATGCTTCCAATGCCCTTGTACACTTCTACAATCATGTATTTATAGCCTTTCTCATGTCCTCCCATGCACTAGAGAATGGGAAAGGTCATGAAGGAGAAGAGAAATGAACATCCTTTCAAATTCTAAGGCTATTCATTTCAAATTTTATTTTATTTTTGTAATGGCCAAGACCACTGCCCTGTGCAGACTGGCAGTCTTGGGAGCACCACCATGCTGGGCGGAGGTTCTATAACCACCACCGTGCATGGGGTGGCAGTCCTGTTACTTATTAGATGGAACCTCCATTTTATTGTTTTTCTTCTTTGTGCTGATTATTTCTAATGAAGCAGAGTTATTTTTGGATCCCTATGGATCACAAACTCATGAATATTGTGGGGGCATTCGTTAGACCAAAAGGCAATATTGTGAACTCCTAGTGGCCATATCTCGTATGAAAGGTTGTCTTATGAATATTTTCCTCCATGATCCTTAGCTAATGGTATATAAACTTGAGATCTATCTTGGAAAATATTGTGGTCCCCTTTATCTGATCAAACAAATCATCAATATGTGGAAGGGAGTAATGATTCTTAATACTTACTTCATTCAGCTGATGATAATCAATACACAATCGCAAAGATCTTTCCTTCTTCTTTACAAAAATTACCAGTACATCCCAAGGGGATACACTAGGACCGATCAGGCCTTTCTCCACAAGGCCCTCAAGATGGAAATTTACAGCTCACAGAGCTCAATGGTAGTCATCCTAAAAGGTTCGTCGTGAGATAGGCTCTTCTCCTACAACCAAATCAATGTGAAAATCTATCTCACATGAGGAAGGTAACCCCTGAAAGCTCCCTTAGAAAAACATATGAAAACTCACTCAACACATGATGATCATTGAGTGACAATGGCCCATTAGAACTCATCCTTAATATTTTATCGCTAACCGTGAACAACCAACAATTGGCAACCTCATCATGCACACCGCTTTAAGCTGAATAGCAGATATTGTACAGAATAAAGGTGGGTCTCTTGACTCCCACTGTCACTGACTCGACTCCCAAATAATATATACATCACATTACCTTACTTTAAACTAATCAACCTTAGCCCTCTTTGTAGATAACCAATGCATGCCAAAAAAAGATCACATATTAACCCAACAGAAGGATACAAAGATCGAGAGTTCAAGGAAAAGGGTCCTAGGTAAACTCTGCAATTCCTTGACTAAGTAGTCCACCAAGAGCTTAGCTCCATAAAGTGCATCTCCACATCCCCACTATGGCTCTTCCTTACTACCACCAACATGCATGTCACTATACTACAAATGGATATATAAAATGATTTGATGAGCTTAAATAAAATAAAATACAAATAGGAATTCCATCAATTCTACCCGTTGTCTCAATCACCATGCTCTGGTGCTCTTCCTTGCGGTTCTTGACCGCTGCATATATCCTATGTGGCTCTTAGCCATATCATCTACTGTAAGATCTGAAAGTTGGTGTCTTACCCTAGTTGTTAGGGTTATGAGGGAACTCTCTCTAATTATTCCCAAGTGCATCACACCCATAACAACTACCACATCCCCCTCCAATGAGATAGTGACTCCTGTGCAGGTGCTCTAGTGGTTTGTGTTGTGGATCCTGATGATCCTTCTATGGAATTTTATTTTTGATACTGATAAGATCCTACTGACTGAGCTCTAGGTGGTGCCTGAGTCCTCACTAGTCCCCTAGCAGGAGGCCCCATATTGCATCCCCTCTGAGCACCGAATCTCTTTGAAGGCCTGAATTGAGAGTGAGTCTACTACTATTGATTATGAGGTGGCTATTGTGGTGGTATTAATGAAGAATGTGCAGAACCATGTCCACCACAAGGAGGAGCTGACCCCCTCGATCTGTTATCGTGCATTTGCTAGATATGACTCTGCACTCTATCTCTAGCTCATTTCATCTTCCCCCTAGTCTCCTCCCCAATGTAGGCCTTCTCAACGGCCTCTACTAGTGTCTATGCAGATAATGAATGCATACTGCCCCTCTAATGTCTAGGTTCAAGCCCCTGATGAACGCATGGATCCTCACCTGCTCGTCTTGCATGTAGTCTACATACTGAAGAAAGTCCAGAAAGTGACTCTCATACTCTTACCATTGTCATGGATTCTGACGTAGGTTATGGAACTCATCTATCCTCTACTGAATGAACCTCTTGGATAAGTATCTGCTCCTGAACCACTCCTTGAAGAGCTCCCAAGTGAGTATCTCAGATTCCACACAAAGATTCTGCTCCTTGGTCCTCCATAAAACCTCAACTCCGTCTCTCAAAAGGTGGATGGAAACATGAGCCTTTGTATTGCTGGTACATAGACATAGCTTGAAGCATCCATTCAAGATTACCAACACTTTGTCTTCCTAAATTCCCCAGTGTCCCTAGTTAAATTGAGATGGATGGAGTTTTAGGATCCCTCTGATGTGGTCTTCACTATAGACTGTCTACCTCTAGGTCTCTCAAAATGATCATAATGCTACCTAGGGCTCCTAGATCTATCTCTGCATCCTATAGCCCTATCTCTATGACCTCTCTATGGTGAATCTCATCTCGTTTGAATCCACATGGGAGTTCTCTTACCCTATGCTCATCACTATGTCGGGAAGGTGCATGAGACCTCTACTGATGGCATCTTTGTCCTATATGTTAGGTCTCCCAAATCATAAAGATCCCCCACTTATAACTGGCATTAACATCTTATAACATCGTGAAGTATCTTGAGGAAATATGGATGCTATTACATGATCTGGGGGTGGTAAGTCTATGTTCAAAGTGCCATAACCTCCCTCGTTTGGTCCACGTGCACCTTGTGCATAGACCAAGGCAAGAGTTAGTTCATCATTCTAGGTTTTGTTTCAGTTTTCTAGGTTTTCTTCATTAAAAAATTTATCATGCAAAGTTATGTGATATAGGTTTTGAGTTGTGTCAAGTTTTCTTGTTATGTTTTATGTTTCCAAGTCTTCACGGGGTCCTACCATTAAACCATAGCTCTAATACCAAATATAACACCCACAAATTCAACGTTCTAAAACCACTTTAAACCTTAAATAATTGTCTAGAAAGTTGTGGATTTTTTTTTGTTTTAAACAAGTTACAAGGTGTAAAACCCTATAAAATGTTAAATTAATTCCTACCACTAATTACTACATTACAAAGCATAGATCAAGTATAGATTATCCAATTAACTGTTCTTAATTTGTTTCAAGGTCAATTTTATTAACATATCTACTCAGGAATTCTGCCATAAACTCCCGAGCAAGTAGATTAATTCAACTTCCCCTTCTCAAATCATATAATTGGGGACCCCATTGGTTTCTCTCTAATGTCCCCATCCAAGGAAAAAATCCAAAAAATTAGAGAAACCTTGAGTTCTCTCCAAATAAATGGTGTCGCAAGCTTGTTTTCATGCTCCTGAGGCTTCATTTACGTACTAACACACTAGAATAAATACCATAGGTTAACGTAACGTACCAATGTTTTAAGTGGCCCTATGAAATACAAAGAAAATCAAATACCTTCAGACAAATTTTTCCAAGGTATCCCATGGGACAATTCATTCTTACCTAAAGTAATTTATGGAATTGAATTCTGAAACCTTGCCGATCAAATAAATTATATTGCCACGGGATGTTAGATTTTCGTCTAGGACTAGTCTTTACAAAACCTTATTGCACGGGACACAAAAAGGTCTTTGCCCTTGCCTACTCAAAGGATCTCTTTTCTTTTGAAGCCCAATTTGGACGATGTGGAAAAATGTGTCCATGACAAGCCAGGACATGTGGACCCGATTTTGCCATGATACCCAGAAATCTCTAGAATCAAGGAAAAGTCAACATTTAGATTATGTATTTATTTGCTGTCAAACGTCCATAACATTTTGACTTCGAGCTACGAGGTTTTCACTAAATATGAAGTTGACTTTATAGTTAATGACCATGATGTCTTCTATTACATGGGAATATTTCCAATAAAATCTAAAATATTTGGCTCCACTCATTTAAATGCTCATTCCCGTCATTTATTTGCTTCAAAACGCTTGGATTTTGATCCCCTATATAGCATGCTTGCAAGCTTCCAGAAGGCCATTTAACAGACTCAGATTTCTGGTTTAATCACAGTTTAAATTGGTACCGTTGGAATCATGGATTTGAACTGATTTCCATAGGTGAATCAATTGCTGAAAATTCCATATTTTATGAAGGCTGATAGATTCATGGGACTTCCGCCATAAATCTTGGGTGGCCGGGTTCATGATAGTGTTTTATTTGGTAGTTGGGCAGTGCAGTTAAGAGACATTTGGTCATCATTCCTTCTCTCCTGCAGCACTTGGTTCTTCAATAATAGAACCAGCCAATTTTGTCAATTTAACATAAAATCATTTCAATCCATTTAATGCTTTACTAAAATTGGTTGAATTCAAGACATATTATTAGGATTTCCATGACTTAATTCCCTTCAATAGTAACAAGATAACAATTACAAATTCTATAAATTGGAGTGTTGGGCTCATTGTAAATGAAGTTTTCTTGTCAGCAAAGAGTTATCAAAATTTAGGAATGAAGCTCAATGTCCTATAGGCTAGTTGTATGTATTTTCCTATTGCATGGTGATCCAGTCCCTTAAACACCCCTGTGCATATCATGAAGCAACTAAAATGATACGTTTGTGGATGTATCTTCCCATGTTGTGTTTTCTTGCATAACATTTTCCCCTTCAAACCTTGATTCCCAAGTGTGGGACCTTGTGAATCGGGAAAGCTCTTTGGTTTAACCCTTGCAAGGATTCATTATGTATCAGATGCATGTATGAAACATTTGTAGAGGTGAATTCATTTTCAGATTGTGGAGAAACTATACCCCTTCTAGTATGCACTTTACTTCCTAGTTTTCCAGGGATTGGACAGGGTAAGAAGATCACACCCTAAAAATAAACTGGTAAACTCACACTTTAGATGTATCGATTTCATTTTATGCATTCTCTCTCCTTGGTCCCTTGGAAACAAAAACCATTAGAATGCAATTAGTTCATGCACTGCATAACAGAGTAGATTCTGGTAGTGTAGATTTAGGATGCAAATGAACCAACTTTCTCTGGAGGGTTGATCTCAAGTAGCAAGTCGCACAGACTTAGAGATAGTACCCATGTTCTCCAATCACATCGTGAGTTCAATATGCACTACATGTAAATGCCAAGAGGCAAAGTTGCATTACAGTATTAGATTATAGATTATGAACTCCACATATTCACTTAAGAAGAAGTTCTAGGGGATGTCAATTTAATTATCATTACTAGATAAGTGTCTATTAATTTCTCTTACTAGGTTAGATAGTTTCCCTCTTGGGAATTAACATTCAACCCACATTTAATAAACCCTTATCCTTAGTTACATTAGTTCTTTTAAATTATTTTATTTAATGTCCATAGAATCATTTACTAAAACACACTAAAAGAGTTGCATAATTAACTTAACATACAAGGGTATTAAGTGGACCAATTCACCCATTTACACACACCTTTAAATTATTTAAAAACGCATAATATTCATTCTTACCTAAAAATTGTAGGGTTAATTCTTGACCCTTAGATGAAATTAATTGTGGCCACTAGATCTTAAGGTTCCATACTAACCCTAACTATCCTTATGAATTTTTATTAAACATTTTTCTTTCTTTCCCTAACGTCCTCATTTGGTCTCTTTCATTTCTCTCATTTTTGCAGGTTGGAGGAGAGGAAGCCATGGAAGCTAGGAGGGAAGGACCATGAAGGAATTCACAAAAATAAATTTTAGTTTAGTTTAGGTTATGGAGTTATTATTGTAATGTTTTTCATTTGTAGATTGTAGAGGTTTCCACTCCAAATCTGGAGTTATTATATAAATAATTCCATTTTTTTGTCCTCTATTTGGGCTAAAACCCTAGTTCCCTTTTAATCCATAAGATTGAATGTCTTTAAATACCCATTTAAATATTTACAAGTTTAGAACAATGAATTTATACCCTTATGGCTTGCTAGTGATTTCCTCTACAAAATTCAAGGCTTAAATTTTTAGTAAAACTAAGCTTAACCTTTCCCTGTCGCAGAGTTTAATTTTCCACTGACAGTGATGGAAGAGCCACCCAAATCAGACTAGAGGTATTGGGACCACTGCCCTTCCTAGATTACAATCCATGAACCGCTGCTCAGATATGACCAGTGGTTCAGGGACCGTCGCTTTGCACAGGGTAGCGGTCTTGTTCTTTGAAAACAGAACCATCAATCCCACAATTTTCCCAAAAACTAAATTTATTAGAGTGATCTAAATTTTTTCCTTATCTTAATTTTATGATTCTAAAGTCTCTAGTTGAAAGGTTGCACCATTTTTTTCATTCCAAGCTTAAATGACTAAATGTAAAGATTTTCGATTTCAATAGTAACAAGAAAAAACTATAAGATTATTTTTCCCACAAAATTGTTTTTAACTCAAAGGAAGAAATGAAACTTAATCTATTTCTAATTATCGTTGTTTTCCTTTCCACAACAAAATGTAATTTTTCCAACAAAATAACCCATTATAATTTATTGCATCTTTTCATTCGAACTACAACCATTTACTTAAAGAAAACCCAACAACTATTATATACTTAAGATTTACTAAGAATACATTCTCAATGATTTGCAACTTCTAATCTTTCCCTTCATTTTTTTTAACAATAATTCAACTTCTACAAATACAATGAACTTCCTTTTTCTTTGAGCACAACTCATTTATTTAAATAAAATGAGCCTTCCTTTCCACAATACATTACAACTTAATAAACAAAATATAAAATAATACTTTTCTTTAAAATACAATGCTACTAGTCTTCCACCCAAGTGGGAATTACAAGAAAGGTTCTCTACAATGAAGGATTTTTTAGTCTTCAAAAAATGCTCCAAGTGCCAATTCTTCAACAAGATCTCCACCATTTCTTCACATTAATCACAACAAAAAAAATGGGGGAGAGGCAAAACTCTTCACCCAACCAATAATCCAATGAGGAGAAGAAGATATCCTCCTCATTGGCCCCTGAGCCCCAACCAAAATGTAACAAAGGATGGATCCAACTCATGGAAACTATCACAAATATTCCACATCACAATACAAAATTTCACAACCATTTCATAACACATTCAACACAAGAAAACAATCACAAGAATGTAAACTAAAAAAATACACAAGGCTTGAAAATGCAAAGCCAATGGAGCAAGGATCTATGGGGAGATCACTTATGCCTCCCAATGGGATTAGGTGCCCACCTTAAAAACCTCTAATATAAATCTCAAAACCCCTACACAAATCTTATGCCTCCCTCATGATCCTCTTATGCCTCCCATATTCTCTTATGCCTCCCTACAATCTCTTATGTCTCCCTCAAAAGAACCAAGTAAGAAATGCAAGCATTTTCTTATCCAAGGTGGGGCACCCAACCCAACTCCCTCCCAAAACATGAAATAAACTCTTATGCCTCCCTAAAATTGAAAAATCCCCATATCATTCTCCTACACCATACTTAGGCATCCTACCTAATATTTAAACAAGCACATAAATCATTCACATACATGCAATACACACATATAAAAAGAAACAAGTAAAAAGAGTGTAGCTCCTACCTGTCCATAGTAAGAACATGATCAAGGAATCACACTCCAAGCTCCTTCAAGATGAATCCAACTCTAAAAATCTCCAAAAATTCAACAAGAACCCCAAAAACTCTCTAACTCCCAAAATACAAGAGCACAAATGAAATGAAGTAACCCCAAACAAACAAATAAAATTTTGTAAATAGAAAAAGGGAAGAGGAGGGTGAGGTGGCTCCATGTAGGATGCCACATCACTTATCCTCAACTCCACATAACAAGTCAAACCTCAACCCCAATGCACAATAAATTGGTGGTTGAGAGGAATGAAAAACCTCTTACACATAAAATCCCAACCCAGCCCCCTAAGGACATTATTTAAAACCCTTGTAAGAAAACTTCAATAAATGTCACTTTTTGTCTTACAAAACATATAATGGGGTCTAGTTTTGACCTCCCAATCCATAGGTAGCATTGGTATATGAAATTAAGAGGTGTGGGACAAGATTAGCTTGTCCCACAAGCCTCCAAAAATGGCCCTTAAGCACAAATCTGAAATTCCAAGGTAAGGTATAGTGTACAACACTCAAAGTCACTTACACTCAATCAAAATCACATAGTCCAAAAGACCAACAACTCTAATAAATGACTCCATTTTTCACATCCCCATAAGACTTAATAACATGATTAATTCACTTAATAAAGACACATTAATCAACAGTGATTAAATAAATCACATACTCTATAATTAACTACAAGAAAAGGAAAAGAATTACACATAGCTCAAGGTCACAATTGGACGTCATCCCCCCATGGGGAACCCCTAACAAATTAAAACAAATAAAACAACAACATTACACAAGTTACCATGGTGACCTTCGTTATATCCATCTAGTATTTCGTTATGGTTGGTCTCTAATACCCCTATTGACAATTTATGCACTTGTGCAAAAAAGGGTAACTTGAAACTTCGTCATTACGATGGAAGGCATTCGTGAAGTATACCTAAGAAA
The DNA here is from genome assembly GCA_019776745.2 of Taxus chinensis. NCBI lineage: Eukaryota > Viridiplantae > Streptophyta > Pinopsida > Cupressales > Taxaceae > Taxus > Taxus chinensis. The sequence continues at coordinate 9,477,505 of CM034154.1, forward strand.
AGGGAGTTTTGATATTATTGGTTACTGATGAATTAGTTACTGATTAAATAAAATCTGTAGGTATGTGTGTTGTTACAAAACATAATGGATCACATAGTCTGCAAGTTCATGATATCTTCAACAAAAGAACATAAGGCCCTGAAGGAGAGTTGTGTTGTGTTAAAGAAGACACTAAATTATAGAATAGGAGAAATGCTAAGTTTTGGAACAACAAACATAAGTGCAGATTGCAAAAATCAAAGTTCATTACTGAATGTTACAGGTTTCCCTAAGTTTCATTCCTTCATAAATAAGAAATTCAATTATATTACTGAATTGTTTAGTTCATCATACAATCCATACAGAAAGTTGAAATGAAGAAATAAATATACAACTCATTTATAGAATTCAATGTTTTATTCATAAGGAAATTTCAAATGTTCTCACACAAGCCGTGGGATGTAACTAGAAAGTAAAGTACAACTACTGAAGTAAGAGGTACGCATGCTTGAAAATGAAAGTAAAGGAGTATGAGTAAACCCATCATTGCCTTTGGGTTTTCTTTGTTGTTTGAAGCATCTTCATTCCAACTTTTGTACCTTCTTCATCCTTATTGTAGAAGTCATTGTACCTAAAAATGAAAAGATGAATTGTCAATTATGAGCTCATAGATCAATTCATATTCCTATACTGTCCTAATTCATGCATATGAATCTCTTAAAAATATGTGATATAATTTACTTAAAGATCAAAGTGTGTGCATTCTTTACTCACTCAGATAGAATAAAAGAAGAAAAATGGACACAAGAGAGGCCAAAAAGCCTAAGTATTTTCTAATTGTTTTCTTAAGTGTGCAAGTACAGGTTGCAGCCAAGAAAAAATAGACAAGTCATAAGTACATGCTAGAAAGAAGGATTATTTTAACTCAAACTCAATATTTTCTGCAAATGGAAGAAGTTACAGTACAAAGAAGGACTGAAAAATAGAAGTACATGTTTTCAATTTGTAACTAAAGAGGAAGAATTAGATTTCAAGAAGCTGAAGGTAATTGGAAAGAAAGGGTTACAGCTGAAATAGAATGAAAAGAAGGTTCTGGGAAAATTTTGACAGGGCTTCACCATGTAAAAAGGGCATTTATTACTTTCTCATCGTGTTGTTTTATCTACTACATGCTTTAAAATAATTATTTAAACAAGTAAGTGATACAGAAAAGTAGAAAAACATGTCATGATCAAGATAAACAGTTATTATGTTTCAGTTTCAAACTACCAAATCAGCTTCAACAGAAAAGTGCTATATTTTTTATTCTAAATCAGAAAAACAACTACTATAGCTGGAAATAGAAGGAAGAAATAATTCTAGGAAATTTTTTCCAGGGATTTGCCATGAAAAATCAACATTTTAAATTTTCCAGTATGCCAGAAATACTACTTTCAAGGAAATAAAGCATCTAAGTTAAAGAAACAAGATTACAGTGTACCTAAAAGTCATAGAATCATCATCAGAATCAAAGTATGCAACCACCTGATGAGGTTTGTCAATCCTTGCCATTAATAATGTTAATCCAAGTTTGTTTCTGAAGGATGTATGCATTAAGAGAAGAAGATCTCGGAAAGCGGCTCCTTTAAACACACACCAAACTTGCATAAAATAAATCACACATGCAGAAATTTAAAGGCACACTTACAAAAATGTAAACACACTTGTATAAAGGAAATCACACTTGCAGAAATATAAAGGCACACTTGCATAAAGGAAATTTCTGGATTGAAACTAAAGGAAAGAGGAAAAGACACCTACATGTTCACAAAAGAAATTACATAACATAAAAAAACAGATATTTACAACAAAAAGAAACTTGTAGAAATAAAGAAATAAACATTAACACATCGATTCACCTTCCTTGGAATGAGTGACCAGCTCATTCCTTGGAAGAGAATTTAAATCATACTTTTAATTCAAAACTTGCAGAATAACTTTACTTCAAAATATTGAAAAGAAAGAAAAGATCTTGATTACTTGGGGGAAAAGAATTACATATCTCAGTGTGGAAGGTTACATTTATAATTCATGCATCCAACCAACTCCTTATTTTAAGAAATAAAATATAATATTATCTTTATTCTAATCCTAACAACTAAGATCTCCATATCCACAAAATATGGAGAGAGAGATATTATTGAAGTCAAATCTTATCTTGCTTATTTTAGGAAGATTTGCTCCCAAATCTTCTCCTTACTTTTTGGTAACAAGAATCACAATGATTTTATTCTCCTACATTATTGGAAGGATGTTTTTCCTCAAAATATTATTTTGACCAAATATCTTTTCTGGATTTTCCATTTGACTTTGTTTTTTTTTATTGTGGAACTTTTGATGCTTGTGTAATGCACTTTTTCCTCGGAATACAGCTCACTAAAAGTTAGATCTTTCTTCATTGGTAAAACTTGTAGCAAATCAGAACAAGGTTTTTGGTAAACACATTGCTATAAACAAAAACCTCTCGCATATTTTCCATTTGACTTTTCTGTTTCTGTTTTTGGAACTTTTAGTTCTCATCTGATACACTTTTCTTCGGACTGCAACTCACTAAAAGTCATTGGTAAAACCTGTAAAAAATACGAATGAGGTTTTTGTTTAAAATATTTCTATGAACAAAAACCTCTCGTATATTTTCCATTTGACCTTTTTGTTTCTATTTATGGAATGTTTAGTGATCATCTGATACACTTTTCCTCAGACTGCAGCTCACTAAAAGTTAGATATTTATTCATTGGTAAAACATGTAGAAAATCTGAATGATATTTTTGTTAAACACATTTCTATGAAAAAAACCCTCTCTCATATTTTTCATTTGACCTTTCTGTGTCTATTTATGGAACTTCTAGTGCTCGTCTCATACACTTTTCCTCATACTGCGGCTCACTAAAAGCTAGATCTCTCTTCATTGGTAAAAATTGTAGCAAATATGGATGAGGTTTTTGTTAAACACATTGCTATGAAAAAAATTATCTCTCATATTTCCCATTGGATTATCTAATTTTTCACAATTCCTCAAAAACTATCATTCCGTTGATGTAAGTTCTAGAACTAAAGTTGTCATTCCTTTTATGCAAGTTATGGAACTAAATCTGATTTGTCCACAATTTGCAAGTTCTAGATTTAACTTTCATTCAATTGATACAAGTTCTGGAACTAAATCTGTGAGTTCCGGAACTAAACATGCGAGTTCCTGAACTAACTCTATTTGTCCAGGAACTAACTCTGTGAGTTCAGGAGCTAACTTAAAATAGCTACAACTTTTGCATGCAACCTCGGATTGAGATGATTATTGTTTTGAACTTGCATAATTTTTTGAGATTAATCTGAATATAAAATAAAATTTGAGTTTAAATGTATTGTTCATGATCAGTTCCACTTTTCCCAATACTAGCATTATCTTTCCTTTATGGCCTGCATACACAATACTTGCATCTTTTCCCAAATAATCAATAGGATTAGTCAAAAAAATAGATAATTTTTTTTTCTAAAGAATGAACAAGATATATATCCTATATACTATCTTAAGAAAACTGCACGTTCCTGGATTCCATTTAAATCCTCTTTCAAAGGTAACTTGGAAGGACAAAATAATGGTAATTTATGGCCAATTTATGGCCTCATCATGCCATAAATTTTCCAGAATGCCAGAAATGCTAATTTCAAGGAAATAAATCATCTAAGTAAAAGAAACAATATTACAGTGTACCAACAAGTCACATAATCATCATCAAAATAAAAGTATGCAACCACCATGGTTACAAAGGATCATTACTGAAAGTGAACTAAGGAAATACAAAAGAATGCAAGTTTCAGAATTTTCATTTTACAGTTTTATCAAACTCGAAGCTTTGTTTTGTATCAAAAGAAAGTAAGTATTTCAAACTGTCAAGGGTAAGAAAAGTGAAACATTTATTCTTCACCCATCCTCGAGTTACATAACCAAGTTCAGAGTTCAAAGAATATTCAATTGTAGGTTTCAAAAACCCAAAAAGTGAACTTCTTTAGTTGAGGAAGAAAGAGAAAATAGAAAGGAAACTAAAGGCAACTATTAAGTATAACCACTCTTCCAGTTCTAAAGGATAAGTAAAGGAAAGTTTTACATTAGAACAGAACTCTAGAATAGAGGAATTGTAAAATGATATCTGTCAGTTACTCAATGATAACATGTAAGCTGGAACTCCTATCTATGAAAAAAATGGTGAAATTGAAATATGTAAAGTCCATTTTAGCTTAAGTGGATGAATATGGAAATGAAAAATTACAAAAATAGGAAAACCAGAGATCCACATCTCCTCATTTCATAACATTAGAAGTTGGTTTAAGTAGAGATGACAAATCTTGAGCACAAGATTCAAACTCCATGATCACATGGCCAAATAGAAGGAAATACAGAGCTCTAAAAGAAACTATGTGAAGTGGTTTTAAACCCAAGTTATCCAAGTTAATCTTTTGGAATTCAAATTTGAAATCATACATGTATAGATGAAGGAAATCATTTAGTTCTTTCCACACATTATTAAGAATATTTATTATAGGGGTTCTAAAGCCTTGAAATGAGAAGAAAGTTTGATTAAGAACTTACTGATTGGAGTTGAAGTGAGGAAAACCACCAGTGATGGTCAAATTAGGGCTAAAATGAAGGACCCAGAATGGGTTTTGGCTCAGAGACCAAGGTTACCTCAAAAATCATAGGGAAAATGATAGAAAAGAAATGATCATCATTGTTTTGAAGCTGAAATAGTAGTGATAAATCCATATTGATGCTCAGGAGGTCTAGACTTACCTTGTCTCATCAAATAAGTGATACCAGTTGCACATTTCTGAGCTTGAGGGACTTCAACGATGGCGGCCAACTGGTGAAGAACCAACCGAATCTTTCTCGAGAAGTTCACAACAGAGTGAAAGAAAGATATATGCATAATGGATTCACAAAGCTATTTAACTAAGCTCAAACCCATAAACCGGTGACCGCCTTGAGGAGTATCATAAGGTATCCCTCATAACTTCCAAGAAATATTCTAATAGAGAGATCAAAATTAAGAAAACTCAGACTACATAAACTTTTCTACAGAGGTAGAACAGTGAAATAACTCTGAGTTCGAAACAAATAGAGATGGAAGCCATAAAAGTGGTACAGAGACCCAAGCTCGAAAAACAAGGCACAAATGACACAGAAAGCTCAAAATCATGATGACAGAATTCTCCAAAGATCTCACAAAAGAACTTGGAAAACATGAATATTTGAGCACTTCCACAACTCTCAAGTAAGACTAACCAAGTTTCCAACTCACATAGACCAAACAGAACTAAAGTCAAGCTTCAATAACTCAGAAATGGTGGTCCACACAAAATTTTCTAGGGCTTCGCCACTCTCTGCGAATAAACCAGATGAAAAATGACCAAAGTGTTGGAGTTCGAGTTGTTTTAACTCACCCACCTAAGCTTGGCTTATCCTAACTCACCTAGAGTTAGTGATCAAATGGTCCAAATTCAACAAGTACAAAGATCAAAGGATGAGAATTGATCTTCACGTTCAATGCAAACCATCACAATCACTTGCCAAAAACCACATTAAAAGCCAAGTGAAACCCTAAACAAAAATAAGGATCAACGGTTCACCAGAATCCAAGTGTCAGAATCAACGGCAATAGCCAATCACAGTGGCCAATGTATTTAAGACAAAGTGCCATCGTAAAGTGTGAAGGGGTGAGTCACCGTGGAGAAGGGGCCAGCCCACGTATTAATCAAATTAATATTTGAAATATTGACCAAAGTCCCACTATAATGTATGCTCAAAACAATATAAGTTCTGACCAAATCATTCCCATAATGATCACTGAAAAGGTGGATCTTTTAAAACTTACATTACCTAATATGCAAAGGCTGAAAAGTATACACATGCATGTTTTAATCAAAAGGTGGTTGAGACTATAATGGCATGTGCCAGGTAAAATGGTTGACCCTTTTATGTTTGCTAAGTCCACAAAGTTGGCCAAACCATGGTGAAGTGCAAAGGTGGTCCCCACTTCAAAGAGGCTGAAGTTGATCTGCAGAATGTCACGCATGTAACCACTTAGAAGGAGAATTTCAACATCAGAGCCTAAGCTTGGAAGTGGTCCCCACATTGGATGTTTTTTTTTACAAATATTGAAAGTATTGCAATTATTTTACTCACCAACAAAGAGTTGATTTTTGCATGCTTCACAGAAGGACAGGACATACAAGGAGATGAATTCACATGCATAAGGAAAGAGACTTGCTCAGCAAGCAAACTTATTACTGGAAAATTATTCACCCTTGTTTTCTTAAAAATAGGATAGTAAACTTCAGTTTGACTATACTATAATCAAGGCTATTAATGCCTATTTGTAGTTGTATGTTATATTTTTTTCCTTTATCTATTATTAAATAAAGAATAAAAATAAGATGCATGGGCGAGTACAAGCCTTAGTCTACTTTTAGGAAGGGGTGAAATTTATTTTGTTATATATTGTGTGCCTTGGAAAAGCACAAAGGGAAATTTTTTTATATAGAGGACGTTTTGGATATAGGAATACTGAAGCAATTTTTTGCCTATTTTTCCTTCTGAGTGTGAGGTATTTTATGCCTTCCCAATCATTTACAATCTTGTATATGTTTCTATTAGTCTTGTGAATGCAAATTTGCTGATTAATCATCTTACCTTGTTGTAAAATTCAGTGATTTTTGCATGATATTAATGTGCATGTTTAGTTTAGCAGTATTGTTGTGATACTCTACCTCAATACCGCAAAGTTTTTTACCTTAACATTCTACAGAAAATTGTTGGTTCGTGCATCAAGAATCCTTTCACATATCAATTGTGCATATACTCAGTCAAAGCCCCCATACAAATTTGGTGTATCACCTTAGTTTTAATTATTTTATAGTCATATTTTTTCCTTAAACCCCAGAATTAAATTTAGGATACATCAATAAGGAACCAACCTTAATACTGGAGACTCACCTCAAAATAGGTATATCCACATACTTGAGGTGTTTCTATTGTATCTATGAAAGAGAGAGATCATTTTTTACAAGCTTAAAAAACCTGCAGCCATCTCTCTTTAGGGTGCACTTTTAAGAGATAACAGTTTTTGGCACACCCGGTGGGACCACGAATTAGATCTGCGTGTAAGTTACAACTATCTATAACAGATCCACAATAGATTTACAACAGTTATGAAAGTTACTTTTGGGAGCAAGTTGCAACAATTTATTCTAAAGAATTCAAGATATTTTGGTAACTTCGTAAAGTTGATTTCAAACCAGTATTGCAGTATGTTCCATGCTTAAAGTGACTACAAGATCATTGGTAAGAGGAATCCCCCCTAAGTTTGTTTCTTTACCTTAGAATTTTTCTAGAAGGAGAAGATTTGGTAATAATTTACCTTATAATAGACCTGGTTTTGACAACCCTCCTCCTGATAATCCTTCACCACGTATCAATTTCTCTATTAACATCCCATTTTTTCAAATGGCTATTCAACCACTAAGGAATGTTGTGACCTTTACCAACGGCAGCCCATTAGTAATCCCAGTTTACCATGACATCCCTAATGCTTCCATGAAAAGTTTTCTGTCCTTCACTGGTGAAAATTAGGTGACACCTACAGAGCACATTAAAGATGGTGCAGCCTTATGTGCAGTTCATAATAATACTCATGAGGATGTAGCCTTAAGAATTTTAGTTGCATCTCTTAAAGGATAAGCCTTCCAATAGTATAGAAATCTAGAGATTGGATGCATAAGAACTTGGGATGACTTAGGTGGTACATTGATAAAACAATTTCAATGTACCACCTGAAACAATTGTCTACCATTAAAAGAGCTCCCAATGAATTTATGTCTAGTTTCAATATCTGTTTTTCCATAACTTAGGAAAGAATTCCAACAAGTGTCAAGCCTCAAGTTGATCATGTTTTTCTTTATTATCTTAGGGCACTAAATAGTGATATTTCAACTATGATGCAGTCAATGGGAGGAGAGACACTCCTAACATCCTATGATATCGCCATCTGAGATTAAAATAGTCTTATTCAAGCTAGAAAATTAGCACCAAGTCCTTTAAATGCCTTTTTTGGTAGATTTTAGTACCTATTCCTCAGCCTATCACGATTATAGAACCTGTTGTTGTAGCCCCATCAGATGATGTATTTAAATATTTGCAGACTATGGGAGATAAGATAACTTCAATTGAGTATAGGCTTGCATTACCTAGTAGACCTTATAAGGATCCTTATCAAAAAAATCCGCTAAATCAGAAAAATAAGTAGCCTTACCAACAAAATCAAAAGTATAAGTAGCCTTACCAGGAAAGGAAATTTTACCCAAAGACTCCTAGTTCATCTAATGCTTTAGTCCCAGTTAATATGGCTACAGACAAGTGGTGTCAACCTTGTAATCAACCTCATTTAGCTACAAATTTCCCAAATGCTTTTCTGAATCTGAATCTTGTTGAACAACCTCAATCTGAAGCATCATTCATGCCTCAAATGGAGAGTGGGCAACAAGAAACTCATGTTCAGAAAGCACTTGAACACAATTTAGTCAATTTCAATGAGGAGGATTTCATTTCAGTCACTACTAGGGCTCAAGGAAAAGCTACTAAAAATCAAAAACAACAAAATAGGCTTATCCTGCCTACTATCACTGATAAGACGACATCTATAGTCCCAAAATCAGCCAACAATCCTTCTATTCCTCAAAAAATAGCAAGTGTTTCAGTTGATAAAGGATAGCAAAGACAATTATAGACTAACCCAAGAAGTTGGTTTATACCTCAGATATCAAAGGCAGGTGAAGCAGAATCAGTTTTTACTAAGGCCTACGCTAAGACAGTTGAATTTGTTTCTAAAACTGTTGCTTCTTTTAACATTGTTGATGTAATGAAAAAGCATTACTTTACCATCTCAATGTGGGATGCTCTAAGTATTCCAAGACAACAATATTTACTTTCTCGTGGACTAGCTAAGCTGCATATTTCTTCAAAAATCGTAGAAAAGGAAGTTTAGAAGGAAGACATGGTCCTTAGAACGTTTGAACAAGACTACATTAAAGAAGTTAAGTGGATGGTTCAGAAAGTGTTGAATGCTCATGACATCAAGAAGCCACCACCATTTTATATATCATTGATTATTGGAGAACATCTAATTCATAATTGCATGGTGAACAGTGGCGCAAGTAGCATAGTTATGCCAAAAGTAATTACAGAAAATTTGGGTTTTCAGTATGAACCTACATAAATGAGTGTCTTATAGCTTGATGGAACTACAACTAATACAATTAGTGTAATCATAAATATAGAGGTAACGTTACATGCTTTCCCAAATGTTTCTATTCTGTAAGATGTTACTATTCTGGATTTACCTCCATACTTTGTTTTATGCTTATCTAGAGACTTCACAACAAAGATAAGAGGTTCTCTCTCTTCAGATTAGTCCTTATTTTTCACTACTTGTTATGACACCAAATTTACTATCAATTCAAAACCATTAGCCAAATTTCACATTTAGCCTCACTCTCCAAATGCAATGGCTAATAATTCAGCATTAGATAAATATGATTTTGATGATGTAGCTCAAGTTTCAACATTAGATGGTGTTTATAACATGGTTATGGATGAAAATATAGTTTAATAACATTCCCACAATCCTTTTAAGGTAGTTTAAGAACACATGTTTGGTGGGTATTGTATGCATGAAGGAAATACACCACTTCCCTTGTTGTCCAAAACAAAAGATTCAACAGAAGGGATTTGGAAGCTTCCTTTTGATGGAGCTAAGAACAAAAAATGACAGGGAGCAAGTTTGATGCTTACTTCCCCAAAAAATGAAAGATATTTCTCAACTTTGAGTCTCCAATTTTCATGCACTTGTAATGTAGCTGAATATGAAGCATTAATTCATGGCTTGCTTTGGGCCAAAAAGAAAGGTATCAGCACATTACTAATCTTTGGTGATTCTGAGTTGGTTATCAATCAAGTAAATAATTTTAATGTCTATAAGAATCTATTAATGAAGTCTTATAGACACAAATTTTCAGACTTAATAGAAGATTTTGATGTTATTAACATCCAGTCTATTCCTAGAACTGAAAACAAGCATGCAAACAAACTTCCAGTAGTTGGTGCTAGTTTTGAAGTGTTGGGATAGATAAAGAACAAAAAAGTTTAGCCTCATATTAAGTTAATTTTTAGGCCTTCTACACTTGATAATGATTTGAATTGGCAAGTTTTTGAAATTCATGATCAAATCTACAGGTTTTTAGAGCAATAAGTTGAGTTTTCTACAGTTAATCAAGATAAATTACAACATTTATATGGTGACCAGATTGTTCAGTTAAAGACAAATAAACTGCCTCGATGTCTGGTTACATTAGAAGACATCTTCAGCACTAACGATCAGTTAAGGAAGGCCAAGACTAAGATGTCAACACATGTTGATAACTATGAAGAAATTTTTGTTGATGAAGGGAAAAAGTTTTTTCCTGGAAAGGTATGTTCCTTAGCAGAAAAACAGTCATTTATTAATCTTTCCATGGAATTTAAAAATGTTTTTTCTTGGAAATACCAAGACCTGAAAGGGTTTGATCCCATTTTAGCACAACATACTATTGAATTACAGCCAAATTCTAAACCTGTTAGATAGAAACAAAGGTTGGTGAATCCTAAAATAGAGCCCCTAATGAGGAAATAATTATCTAAGTTGATTGAATCATGTATTATCTTTCTATTTAAGCATTCAATTTGGGTAGCCAATCTTGTTCCTATTAGGAAGAAGAATGGTGAAATCAGATTATGTGTAGATTTCAAAGATCTTAATAAAGCTTCATTAAAAGATCATTACCCACTCCCAAATATGGATCAGATTTTAAGAATAGTTTTTTGTGCAGATAGATTATCTTTCATGGAGGTTTATAGTGGATACAATCATATTTTAGTCTGAGAAGAGGATAGGTACAAAAGAACTTTTACCACTAAATGGAGTACTTATTCTTACAAAAGGATGCCTTTCGGCCTTTCAAATGTTGGTGCAACATTTCAACATGCAATGGACATGGCTTTTCCGTATCCTGTTAAATAAATTCATTCTAGTTTATTTAGATGAAATTACTGTATTCTCAAAAAAATCCAGAAGAACATCTTATACATCTAAGGCAGACCTTTCAGTTATGCAGACAATTTGGGATATCTTTGAATCCAGTAAAGTCTATATTTTTAGTACATCAAGGTAAATTACTTGGTCATATTGTTTCCAAGCAAGGATTAGCAATTGATTCTTTCAGAATTGAAGCTATATCACAGCTATCATTTCCTCATCATAAGAAGACACTACAGAGTTTTCTTGGAAAAATCAACTTTGTTAGAAGATTTGTTCCAGATTTTGTAGCATTGGTTAAATTGTTGACATCTATGCTAAAGAAAGAGAAAAATTTAACTTGGACCACTGAAGGGAGAGAAGGATTTGAATCAATCAAAGCAACTATCTCTCAAGCTCCTACTCTTGCAAATCCAAATTTTGATAAAGATTTTTAAAATGTATGCACTTGCAAGAGCTGAAATAATCTCAGCCATACTAACTCAAGTCAATGATGAAAATATTGAGTAGCCTATTACTTTCTTTGGATAGAGCTTGTATGATTATGAAACAAGGTACACATTCCTTTAAAAACAAGTACTTTTAGTATTCAGAGGAATAAATAATTTCAAGTACATGTTTTCGAACAATAAAATCCATGTTCTTGTTTCTCATCCAAGTGTGAAAGCATTCTTGCTAAATAAAGAATTGAATGAGAAAAGAGAAAACTAGATAACGAAGGTCATGGAATATGATGTTGATATCCAGGTTGCTAAGATGGTCCGAGGGAAAGGCTTATGTGAAAATATAATTTCTGATATGGAAAAACAGCAAGCTACAGAACCAGATGATTCAAAACATCATGCTGAGATTGCGTATCAGTAATCAGACATCATGGTTCAACCAGAAAATCAGCATCCTTAACTTTCTCAAGAGGTCCAAGAATCATGATGGATGATTGATTTGGTTAACTATCTACAACATGGCACCTATCTAGAAGGAATGGAAAAAAATAGAAGAAGGTATTTTGGATTACAAGTTGTACCCTATATCTTTATTGATAGTGTTTTGTTCAAAAGAGATATAAATAGAATCTTGTTGCGATGTGTTGACTATGATAAAATTCCAAAAATACTGTCAGAATTCCATTAAGGACCTGTAGGAGGTCATTTTTCAGCACGTGCTACAGCCTTAAAAATTATGAAAGCTGGTTACTATTGGACTAGCATATTCAAGGACTGTTTTGAATGGATCAGAAAGTGTAAAAAATGTGCTTTTGTTGTTGGAAATGAATGTTTAGCTTCATTGCCCTTACAGCCTATTTCAGTTGATCAGCCTTTTATGTAGTGGGGTCTTGACTTTATTGGCATGATAAACCCACCTTTATCACAAGGACACAAATGAATCTTAACTGCTACAGATTATTTTACACGATGGACTGAAGCAATAGCCTTGAAAGATGTTAATGAAGCTTCCATACTATCTTTTTATGAAGAAATAGTTTACATATTTAGTGTTCTAACAACTATCATATCAGATAATGCTTTAGTGCTTCATGGTGCAAAGATAACAGATTGGGCTGTCAGCTATAGAATTTACTTTAATTCTTCATCTAATTATTACCTGCAAGGTAATGGCTTAGCTGAAAGTACTAATAAGAATCTTTTAAGGATCATCATAAGGAAACTCAAAGATAATCAAAGAGTTTGGCATCTGATGTTGAATTTAGCACTTTGGGGTGATAAAGTAACTCCCAAAAGATCACTTGTCAATTCACCATACAAACATGTGTATGGAAAAGAAGCAAGAATGTTATTTCAGTTGAGTTACCTGCATTAGATTTGCTGCATCAAATGGAGTTGCTTGAGAATGAATCATTACAGGTTCGTTATGTAGATTTAATGGAATTACAAGAGCTAAGAGATCAATCCCATTTGAATATGGAAAAGAATTAGAAACAGATGAATAAGACTTTTGATAAGAAAGCCAAATTCAGAATCTTCAATGAAGGAGATATTGTGTTAAAGTGGGATGTTGGACCATAGCAAATCTAATAAGACACAAAAAAGTTTGATATAATTTAGAGCTGGCCCTTACATGATTTCACCTTGTAAAGAACACAATGAAAATTAGTCTTTCGAATCTGAATGGAGAGGAACTTCCCATTCCTATGAATTATATGTTTCTCAAACACGTTTATTGAAAATCTTACAGTGATTGTTAGAGTAGGATTTCCCTTCAATAAGTGCAGTTTCTGCACATTGCATTATTTTTCAATTCAATAAGTGCATTCATGAATGTGATTTGGTTTACCAGATCTTTTCCCAGTTTTAGTTTCATTTTGGAAGGGTTAGACCTTTCGAAAAGGCAGATTTTGGTTACATGTTTGGACTCCATGCCCAATGGACAAGAGGAAGACATTGTTCTATAAGCTAGCAGGTAGCTTTCCCCGCATGATCGCTAGAAATGTTGACAATTTTTACACTTGTGCAAAAATGGGAAACTCAGAACTTCATCGTTACGATGGAAGGCATTGGTGAAGTATACCTAAGATAAGCGAGTTTTGATATTATTAGTTACTGTTGAATTAGTTAATGATTAAATGAAATCTACAACTATGTGTGCTGTTACAAAATGTAACGGATCACATAGTCTACAATTTCATGTTATCTTTAGTAAAAGAACACAAGGCCCTGAAGGACAACTTTGTTGTCTTGATGAAGACATTGAATTAAAGAATAGGAGAAATGCAAAGTTTTGGGACATCAAACATAAGTGTAGATTGCATAAATTAGAGTTCATTACTGAATGTTATAGGTTTTCCTAAGTTTCATTCCTTCATAATTAAGACATTCAATTATCTTACTGATTTGTTTAGTTCATCATACAATCCATACGGAAAGTTGAAATGTAGAAAGAAATATACAACTCATTTATATAATTAAATGTTTTATTCATAAGGAAATTTTAAATGTTCCCACATAAGCCATGGGATGTAACTGGAAAGTAAAGTACAACTACTGAAGTAAGAAGTACACATGCATAAAAAATAAAGTAAAGGAGTATGAGTGAAACCCATCATTGCCTTTGGGTTTTCTTCATTGTTTGAAGCCTCTCCATTCCATCTTTTGTTCCTTCTTCATCTTCATTGTAGAAGTCATTGTACCTGAAAAAAGAAAATATGAACTATCAGTTACGAGCTCAAAGATCAATTCATATTCTTATACTTTCCTAACTCGTGCATATGAATCTCTTACAAACATGAGATATAATTTACTTGAAGATAAAACTGCATGCATGATTTACTCACTTAGAAAGAAAAAAGAGAAAAGAAAAGAAGAAACATGGACACAAGAGAGGCCAAAAAGCCTAAGTATTTTCTTAAGTGTGCAGGTATAGGTTGCAGCTAAGAAAAAAATAGACAAGTCATAAGTACATGCTGGAAAGAACGATTAATGTAACTTAAACTCAATATTTTCTACAAATTGAAGAAGTTACAGTATAGAGAAGGATTGGAAAATAGAAGTACATGTTTTTAGTTTGTAACTAAAGAACAGAATTAGATTTCAAGAAGATGAAGGTAACTGGAAAGAAAGGGTTACAGCTGAAACAAAATGAAACGAAGATTCTAGGAAAATTTTGATAGGGCTTCGCCATGTAAAAAGGAAATTTATGACTTTCTCATCATGTTGTTTTATCCACTACATGCTTTAAAATAATTATTTAAATCAAGTAAGTGATACAAAAAATTAGAAAATCATGCCATGATCAAGATAAACAGTTATTATTTTTGGTTTCAAACTACCAGATTAGCTTTAATAGAAAAGTGTTATATTCTATATTCTAAATCAGAAAATACAACTACTATAGCTAGAAATAGAAGGAAGAAATAATTTTGGGAAAAAATTTCCAGGGCTTCGCCATGAAAAATCAACATTTTAAATTTTCCAGCATGCTAGAAATACTACTTTCAAGGAAATAAAGCATCTAAGTAAAAGAAACAAGATTACAGTGTACCAACAAGTCATAGAATCATCATCAAAATCAAAGTATGCAATCACCATGGTTACAAAGGATCATTAATGAAGGTGAACGAAAGAAATACAAAAGAATTCAAGTTTCAGACTTTTCATTTTACAGTTTTATCAAACTCAGAGCTTTGTTTTGTATCAGAAGAAAGTAATTATTTTAGTCTATCAAGGGTAAGAAAAGTGAAACATTCATTCTTCACCCATCCTCGAGTTACATAACCAAGTTTAGAGTTCAAAGAATATGTAATTATAGGTTGCAAAAACCCAAAAAGTGAACTTCTTTAGTTGAGGAAGAAAGAGAAAACAAAAAGGAAAGTGAAGGCAGCTATCAAGTGTAACCACTCTTCCAGTTCTAAAGAATAAGTAAAAGAAATTTTTACATTAGAAAAAAACTCCAGAATAAAGGAATTGCAAAATGATATCTGTCAGTTACTCAATGATAACATGCAAGATGGAACTCCTATCTATGAACGAAATGGTGAAAATGAAATATGTAAAATCTAGTTTAGCTTAAGAGGATGAATCTAGAAATGAAAAATTGAAAAAATAGGAAAACCAGAGATCCACATTCAGTTATTTCCACACATTATCAAGAATATTTGTTACAGGGGTTCCAAAGCTTCGAAATAACCAGAAGGTTTGATTAAGAACTTACCGATTGGATTTGAAATGAGGAAACCCACCAGCGATGGTCAAATCAGGGCTAATACGAAGGACCTAAAATGGGTTTTGGCTCAGAGACCAAGGTTACCTCACAAATCACATGAAAATTGACAGAAAAGAAATGATCATCAGTGTTTTGAAGCTGAAATAGTAGTGATAAATCAATATTAATACTGAGGAGGTCCAGACTTACCTTGTCTCATTAAACAAGTGATACCAGTTGTACATTTCTGAGCACGAGAGACTTCAATGATGGTGGCCAACTGGTGAAGAACTGACCAAATCTTGCTCAAGAAGTTCAAAACAGAGCGAAAGACAAAGATATATGCATAATAGCTTCACAAATTTGTTTAACTAAGCTCAAACCCATAAAATAGTGACCGCTTTGAGGAGAATCAGAAGGTAGCCCTCATAACTTCCAAGAAATATTCTAACAGAGAGATGACAACTAAGAAAAACTCAGACTACATAAAATTTTCTACAGAGGTAGAACGATGAAATATCTCCAAGCTCAAAAAAAATAGAGATGGTGGCCATAAAAGTGGTACAGAGACCTGAGCTGAAAAACAAGGCACAAACGACCACAAAAAACTCAAACTCATGATGATAGAATCCTCGAAAGAGCTCACAAAAGAACTCAGAAAATGTGAACATTTGAGCACTTCCAGAACTTTCAAGCAAGACCAACCAGGTTTCCAACTCACAGAGACCAAACAGAACTAAAGTCAAGCTTCACTAACTTAGAAATGGTGGTCTACAAAAACATTTCTAGGGCTTCGCCACTCTCTACGAGCAAACCAGATGTGAAATGACCAAAATGATGGAGTTCGAGTTTTTTTAACTCAACCACCTAAGCTTGGATTAACCTAACTCACCTGGAGTTAGTGATCAAATGGTCTGAATTCAACAAGTACAAAGATCAAAGGATGAGAATTGATCTCCATCTTCAATAAAAACCATCACGTTCACTTGCCAACAACAGCATTAAAAGCCAAGTGAAACCCTAAATGAAAATAAAGATCGACAATTCACAAGAATCCAAGTTCCAGAATCAACGGCCATCACCAGTCATAGTGGCCAACGTATTTAAGACAAAGTGTCACCATAAAGTGTGAAGGGGTGAGTCACCATGGAGAAGGGTCCAGCCGACGTATTAATCAAATTAATCTCTGAAATATTGACCAAAGTCCCACTATGGTCTATGCTCAAAACAAAACAAGTGCTGACCAAATCATTCCCACAATGATCACCAAAAAGGTGGATCTTTTAAAACATACATTACCCAATATGCAAAGGCCGAAAATTATAAACATGCATGTTTTAATCAAAACGTGGTCAAGACTATAGTGGCATGTGCCAGGTAAAATGGTTGACCCTTTTATGTTTTCTAAGTCCACAAAGGTGGCCAAACCATGGTGAAGTGCAAATGTGGTCCCCACTTCAAAGAGGTTGAAGTTGATCTACAGAATGTCACTCATTTGATCACTTAGAAAGAGAATGTCAACATCAGAGCCTAAGCTTAGAAGTGGTCCCCACATTTTATGTTTATTTTTGTAAATATTTCAAGTATTGCAATTATTTTACTCACCAATAGAGAGTTTATTTTTACATGTTTCATAAGAGGACAGGATAGACAAGGAGAAAAATTCACATGCACAAGGAAAGAGACTTGCTCAGAAAGCTTATTATTAGCAAATTATTCACCCTTGTTTTCTTAAAAATAGGACAGTCAACTTCAGTTTGACTGTATTGTAATCAAGGCTATTAATGCCTATTTGTAGTTGCATGTTCTATTTTTTTCCTTTATCTATTATTAAATAAAGGATAAAAATAAGATGCATGGATGAGTACAAGCCTTAGACTATTTTTAGGAAGGGGGTGAAATTTATTTTGTTATATATCATGTGCCTTGGAAAAACACAAAGGGTACTTTTTGGATATAGAGGATGTTTTGGGTATAGGAATACTGAAGCAATTTTTTTGCCTATTTTTCTTTCTGAGTGTGAGGTATTTTTTGCCTTCCCAATCATTTGTAGTCTTGTATATGTTTCTATTAGTCTTATGAATGCAAATTCCCTGATTAATCATCTTACCTTGTTGCAAAATTCAATGATTTTTGCATGATATTAATGTGCATGTTTAGTTTAGCAGTATTGTTGTGATACTCTTCCTCAATACCCCAAAGTGTTTTTCCCTTAACATTCTAAAGAAAATTGTTGGTTTGTGTATCAAGAATCTTTTTACATATCAATTGTGCATATACTCAGTCAAAGCCCCCATACAAATTTGGTGTATCACCTTAGTTTTAATTATTTTATAGTCATATTTTCCCCTTAAACCCCAAAATTCAATTTAGGATACATCAACAAGGAACCGACCTTAATACTGGATACTCACCTCAAAATAGGTATACCCACATACTTGAGGTGTTTCCATTGTATCTACGAAAGAGATAGATCAAATTTTGTAAACTTAGAAAACCGGCATCCATCTTTCTACATGGTTCACTTTTGATAGATAACAACCCTTTTTTATTGTTGTGATATAATTACCTATAAAATCGCACAATACCTCATTCAGCCTCATGGCTACATCAAAACATCAAAGATAAAATATACACACATAAATGAATAACCATTCATATATAGCTAAATCATCATCTCTACTAAACAATGCTATCATTTGTCTAAGATTCCAACAACATCTCAATTCTATATTTTTATCAATATCAGAAGATTAGTTCAAATGTTGAATCCTATTCAACATGACGATGATTCTGAATGTCAGTAATGTATATGCTAACAACACATCATCATCACCAATATAAAATTTATCTCTATGTATCAAATAATCCACATAGTCATACTATGAATCATAATTCATCAATAATCAAAATATCTTTATCATCTAACATCATGCTAAACCAAAATGATACAATAACATCCATGTCTATAGTCAACAGTAATCAAAATCAAAATATAATAAGTGTCAAAGAGAAGTGAGAACTACATGTTGAAGGGGATGAGTCAAAGAAATTAAACTTGAGGGCATGAAACATTGTAGGAGGAAAGAGGGTTATTAAGAAGGGGTTTGAATGATGATAAATCTATGAGTGAGGAAAGTGTTTAGGGGAACCTATTTGAAACTCTCTTGCGAAAATGCACAAATAAATCGCATGACATTTTTGTCAATATTTTGAAGGAGAAATTAGGTGTGGTACACAAATCATTGGGTAACATAATTTGGAGATTGGTTAACCAATTATCTTATACTTGTTTTAGATTATTAAAGTCGTAACAAAGAAAATGAGTAACACTGAATATGAGAGGATTTAAGGTACCTATAGATGATATTATAATGGATATGGATGTAAAAGATAACTCCTCGTAGTGAGCTAAATGACCTCCAAAAAAAAGAGAACTCCGTAGAAAGAGATTAGTAGATAAATGGGTGGGATGCATGACAATGTCAGTCTTGAGAAATGAAAAATTCCTATAATGGATGTCAATCCATGTTTTGATAAAGATAAGTAATGCAAATGATGGATTTGATATAATGTAGTAGAATCTGAAATAAAACAGAAAGCTAAAATGACAAAGATAAAATAGAAATGCATATCTGATCTAAGTAAATGTAAACCAAATCAAACCTGGGTGGGTCGATTTTGACCTGAGACTATAGAGAACAGCCAAGAGTGACTAAGAAAATATGAGAAGAAAATGTAGATATGCAGACCTGAAAGGCTTGTTAATAACTAATCTGGAACTAATCTGAACTGGGGATGAGGTTGAGATGTGGTGAGAAGACTAGATCTGATGAGAACAAAAAAGGATGCAAGAAAATTAATTAACGATGATAACTTCTTGATAGAGTTGACGAAAAATGGTCCAGATTGGCGGTGACTATATCTGATGAAGTTGCGATGTGAAGCTACATTAAGTTTACAAAATGACAATATTTGAGAATTATGAGGGACTGTGAGATCAGAAAGCAAGTGATTGATAGAATGAATGATAGAAATTCAAACAAATGAGAATTAGGTTGAGGGTGACTAGAAACGGTTGGTTGTGACTAGGAGTGATATAGGGTTTGAAGGAAAAATATAGGTGAAGATGATCTATAGATGGTGATGAAGAAAAGAAAGTGCATAGGCAGGGCTTCCTCATGACTGATGAACATGCAAAAAAGATGACAAGGAAGAGTTATAAAATGGAAAGGGTTCATCCAAGCATGCAAGAGAATAAGAAGACTTAAAATATCCAAGGGTGAAGCACAAAATCTCCAAAGTAGCTCCTAGATAGTGATAATAGTTACAAAGGTGAGAAAGAAACAAACACAAGATCATGAGAAATCTCAAAGTCTCCAAAGTTGTATCCTTGAAAAATGAGGGGTATGGTCATAT
Source organism: Taxus chinensis (assembly GCA_019776745.2). Lineage (NCBI taxonomy): Eukaryota > Viridiplantae > Streptophyta > Pinopsida > Cupressales > Taxaceae > Taxus > Taxus chinensis. The sequence goes on from CM034154.1 coordinate 9,497,718, forward strand.
TTATAGGGTTGACAGTGACTTGCATGGGTCACCTCCGACTGCGGAGGTCCATCCATTTGGGAAATGAAATAGTGACGAGCTCGAGATAATGAGGTCTTATGAGGTGGGATCAGGATTTTGGGAGGTAAGTACGAGTTAGGGTTGTGTAGGATGTATAAATGGGTAGGTGGGAGGTGGAAAATATTAAATAAATTAAAAGGGGAGGTGAAATCATTAGATGAGGGCCCAGGGATGGCAAATAGAGACATATAGGGAAGACAATTGGATTATATGGGGATCTAGGATTAATTAATGATGATTAGGGATGATTAGGGTATATTAATTAAGGGTGATATTAAGATGAGATGAAGGTGGAAAATACCAATTAAATGGATAAATAGATTTTAGAAGGTAAATGGGGATTTAAATGGGAAGAAAGGTATGTATGTGAATAATAACAACGAAGGATATCAGATGCGGGATGAGGGACAAGTGATAATAAAAATTAGTGTGTAAAAAGATATCTTAGAAAGTAAAGTACGGTCAATCAATACTGCCAATGTCAAGGGTTGTTGCTTCCAATGTCATCCCTTGTGATTTTTAGGTTATTAGAGAGCATGTCAATCTAAGAGGAAATCAGTTGCACATGTCCTTGTAAATTTTGTAGATAGGGACATATTGAGTGGGCTTAGCATTCCATGTTGAGTCAATGTAGTAGTTGATATTGATATTCATAAAACATGGTATGTCAACTTTGTACCATTTTTTATGGACCATTGTCTATATCAATTCTATATGCTTTCCCATGAAACAATCGATATAGGCCACAAGTTTTTTCCTTTTTGAATCCTTGATGAAATTCCCTCCACAACATTCCACATTATTGACACTTATAAATTATGTAGCATTTTCATGACCATCACTCTTTTGTCAAATTCATCATTGTTAGCAATGTTATCATGAAGGATTGAACATGTAACCTAGTTATGCTCTTATAGTGATTACCCCATCATCCTAATTGAAAAATAGAGTATATTGCTAATTAGTGTATGAGATGCACCCATTGGTGTCTGTACACACCCAAATTTGCAAGTGCTATATTCATGGAAATGGTTCAAAATTCCCCAAGGATGATTCATGTCTTTTGTTTGAGCCCCTTTACCTCTTTTCAATTCATATTTGTAGCTTATATTACCTTACTTAGACATTTTATGATTTTTCAGTGGCTTTCTGCATCATTTTTCCATAAGTTTTGACCTTGAGTTACACAACCGCCGCCATGCCTAGGCGGTGATTTCACAACTTCCATCCTACTTGGGAGGCATTTGTGTAACCGCCGCTCTATGCAAAGAGGTGGTTCCATGCGATTCAGCTAAGACTTATTAGGAATTAATTAGACAAGTGTTAACTCACTCCAGTTTACTTGTAGTGCACATTTCTTGGTCAATTTGGTTGATTTTAAGCTTGATTGATTTGTATCAACCTCCTCTTCCACTTTTAATTGTTAATTCAGAGTTAAACTGCCCCTCCTTGTTGTGATGTGGCATCCCATTACTTCTAAATGGCTTAAACCATTTCCCAGCCTAGGTTCTATGAAACCAATGCTTCTTCTGAAGCAAATGACCAGATATTTTTATTGTGATTGTATTGTTATGCTATTGAAGTCATGTGTGAGAGTACACAACTAAGTATTGTTCTCTTGCATTTTTCTTTCTCTACCTACATTTCTTCTAAACCACTTGCAAGCCACCATTTCTCTAGCACCTTTTTGTTTTCTTCTTCTACATTCCCATCTTCCTAGACTCGCGTGAAAATTGAAGTTTGGAAAAGATAACTAAGGGGACACAAAAATAAACCACAACTAGATTTACCTCAACACTGTAAGTTCTATGTTGGGGTTACAATTGGATTTCCATATTTCTTTAATTCTTTATTTTGAATGTGTACATATATTATTTACTAGATTATAAAATCATTTCCATTCTAATTGCAATAGGAAGAGTAACTTTTGTAGCTTTCGTTTCTTCTGAAAAACTTCTACTGATAGATTGCTTCATTTCCTATCCCTGTGGATTTGCAAGCAAGGTTTTTCTGGAGGAATGCTTCTGCATTAATTTAGAATCAACTACTATATCATTTCATTTATAAAACATTGATTGAATCCTTCTTTACTTTTTTCAAAAAAGTTGTAGGGGAAGAAAATCTTATGAGAAGCTTCGATTTCTTCTCATTCCTATGAGGCAGAATAGAGGATTCACATCCATAATTACATTTTGGAAAAGTTGTGTCTAATTAGGATAGATTAGATATAATTTTTCACATATAAATAGTTACATCCGACTGTTTATTTATTTACGATGTTTTAGATAAATTAGAAGCAATTTCTTCATTTATTCATTTCTTCTATTTTATTCCAGAAAGCTCAAAAAATACAAAAATATTAGTTTATATTAGATTAGATTGTTTTTTATTATTTCATTTCTTCTACATTGGAAAATAAAAAAATAGTTTAGTTTTATTTATTTATATTAGCATGTTGTTTACTTTCATATTTAATTTGCACAAATGCACACATGACCATTCAAGGACCACAACAACCTAGAGAAGAAGTTTACGATCCTGGAGTCTTTCAACCAAATAAAATTTATTTTGATATTGAAATTGATACAAGACTTTGAATTATGGACTTTAGATCCTCACCAGTTCCACCCGTCATTATCTAGTAATTGCACGTTCTTAATGAAGAAGCTGACAAAGTATACAACTTTTAGTGTAACCATCCCAGGTGAAACTAGTGCCCATTCATTTGTCCTTATTCATCTTTTTTTCTAATATTTCCATGACCTTGTCCAAGAATTTCTACAAATAAAACGAAGGACAATTTCCACCCATTCCACAACTAGTTGACAGATTTTCACACACATACATTGATAGAATTTTATGTGTGTGTATCATTCTTAACCATATCATCATACCCTTTCAGGTTAGAGAGTATTTTATTTCCCTTGATGAGAAGATACCTTTGGTGCCAATAAAGGACATTATATTTCCCTAATAACTTGTTATTCACATTCACTCATTTTTTGAGTATTCCATACATTCTCCTTATTCTGCTACATATAGCCATCCATTTATTCCAAATTGGCTATCCCAACAGGACCTCGAGAGGTCGAGTTCACCTAAAGGTCATGTGGTGATTTTCAATCATACAAATTGGTGAAACCAATAAGAAGGGAAAGTCCCTTTTCATTTCCAATGTCTTACCTTCTTTTCATATGTCCTTCTGCTCTCCCATTATTCTATGGAAATTCAAATACCCCCTGAATATGTCGAGTTAGGAATACTTCTGACATATTTTGGGTCTCGACATGTATTATTACCAAATGGATATGCAGCAATAACCCTCACTATATGGGTGGGATGATAACTACTCATCTAATCTACCTTCACCTCATACTCCTCCTCAAGGGACAAAAAATTGTTCATTGATCATGAACGAGGAGATTAATCAGCCTACACATGGGCCACATCCTAAACTCTCTAATTCTAACAACATGACGTTCACATGAGAGAAAGGTTCCAATCATCGGGTTTTTTTTAGACCACAAATCAGTATGTAGGATGATTTTCTTCCATTATTAGATAAGGAATACCTAACATGTTGTGCCCTAAGCGAGCAATGCTTAAATAACATATACCAATCCCTGGAATGGATGCAACAATATGCTGGTGTTATTCTCCATAATATCTCTACTACCCCTCATCCTATAGGAAACAAATCCAAAGAGGGGTGGCGTACCAAAGATCAAGCTATAACAGGATATCACATACCCTTTCCTCCCAACCAGGCTCAAAATTCACCCAAGATGAATGCAACATCATCTATGGGAGATGTAACTTCAACATCTGTAAATAGGTTTAGGGAACTGGAGCTTCCCCAACCCTCTCAGGCTACATCTTTCGCAAGGAAAGGCAAGATTTCCCACCATGCACAGAACTTTGGCCATGTACCCTCGACACCATCACCACCTCTAGTTTACATGAGTGTTCCTATCCTTGGAGATATCCACACTAGATTGGACATGTTAGGTATGCCCCCTCATAGCTCATACAGATGCCCTCAACAGGCACCAGATAGAATTGTGTTCTTGAATGCCATCCCAACTAGAAATGCAATGGTTTTTTTCCTCCTACTCCATACAAAAATATTGCTCCCCCTTATTTGCACATTTATTCCAAATCACCACAGGGGACATGTTTTCTTTTCCTATCTTGTATGCTTAGCCTTAGGGGATGCCTTATGCCCCTACCGATATTCATTTTGTGTTATATCAGCCTCCTATGCCTCCTCCACCTTCCCATCAAGGGTTGTCAATAGTAGAGTCTTATGCATTGGGCACATATGCTAAATATATTAAGGAGACCTTGGAATTTACTATAAAAAATGTAATGCTTCCATGACCACTTCCTGATTTTCCAAATTTTAAAGGATAGGGGGATCCAGATGTGCATATTAAAGTGTATGTAACTATCGTTAAAGACCTACTCCCATGGGATGCGGTTATAGCTAAGATCTTCCCAAATATCCTTGAGGGGATCACTCTCAATTGGTATCATATGATACTTAAATCCTCCATACACTCCTTTAAGCAGCTCGTATATGAGTTCATAAAGGCATTTGACATGAACAAATTGTTAAGAATAGGAATCATGTAATTCCTTCACATAAAGCAAGAGCATAACGATTATTTTTCTCATTTCTTTCAGAGGTGGTCTCAAGTCATCTACTCTTCAGTGAGTTCTCCCAATATAGATCAGACATATCTTTGTGATCTATTACTTCATTCCCTTAAGCGGGAAATAAAGGAAGAAGTCCAAAATTCCCCCGTTAGGAGCTACGAGGAGGTACTAGAGGGCTCTCTTCACATTCACCAAGTGGCAATATACAAGGGTCAAAATACCTACGGTTAAAATGGGAGACTCATCACTCCTTCCCAAGGTAATTCAAATTACCCCAATAATTCCAAAAAAAATCACAGACCTAAATTCCTCAATAAGAACCATGGTGTTATAACGGGCAACATAACTAATCAAGCCAAGAAGTCAAATTTTGTTAACACTTCAAGCACAAACAATGCCAATAACAATGCAAAAAAATAATAATCAAAGGAGTAACTAATTTAATCTTTCCATAAATGCGGTGGATTTCAACTATCCTTCATATCCATAAAAATTTCTAGCCCAAGGCTCCAATTAATGCCCAATCAGGTATCAAATTTTTTATCAAAACTAAGGGAAAATGCCTCTAAACTTAAATTACAAAAACCAACGGTTAAACAACAACCATAACTTTGGACCACAATAGAACATAAATCAAAGAACTCGGAATTATGATCTTGACCTTTACTATAGCTTCCATAGGGTGTGGGGGCATGATTCTAGAACTTTTTGTGACCATAACAAGTTCATACAGTGCCTACCAGAGGACTAAAGGAAACTCTTCATCGAGATGTTTTTGGAAAATCCTACAGTGTTAACGCAGAATGCTACTATGGGGCTTGTTTCCCCTCAAAATAGTCCTTTTAGGATCTTTAGCAACCCGCTTCCTATGCATCATGACAACAGAAAATCAAACCCTTATGACACAAACAAGGGTAACCCAGTCGGAAACAATTACCATGAAGCTTCCACTTCTTCAAAACCACTAGTATCACCTCCGTTAGATGGTTGGAAACAAAATAAGATCTTGGGTCTTGTCAAATTAAATACTGAACCTCAAATTAACTCAGCTATAAGAACCTGTGATTACTCAATGCATCATATTCCCATCTACCCATTTATGTCGGATGACACTCCAATACTCCCAAGGCCAGTAGGGGATTATGATCTTATTAGGGATTTAACCAAGACCTTTTCTCACATATCCTTATTGGATTTCATGAAGAAGTCCCCTTCTCATCGAGTTGCTTTGTTAGAAGTGTTGGGTATTGGTCACTTGACTAATGTTACCCCTTTGTCGGAGGCACAAGTCAACCATATATACTTTGACATCTATCCTCCTAGGCATCCTAAAACAGATGTTAGATTCATATTCAACATCAGTAAGATTCCCACCGATGTCGAGATAGCACATAAAGGTGACCCAATGTTGTATTTACAAGTCTGGATCTATAATAATTACATTAAACATGTAATGAATGATGATGGGTCAACTGTTAATATTGTCCCCTATTCATTCCTCTAAAAGTTAGGCTACGATAGTCTCGAATCAATGTTCATAGGGAAAATAGTACTCCCGGTTACCCTTGGGCCCTAAACACTTCTAATTGAGTTTGATATTATAAATAGGGAAACCAACTATAGTATGATTATTTTCTGACCTTAGATCCATTAGATAAAGGAAATCCCTTCCACATTGTTCCAAGAAGTCAAATTCCTATATTTGGGGAAAGTATTCATCACTAAGGGTGACCTAAAACCTTTCGATATTCACCTAGCCAACCTAAATAAGAAACCTAGAGTCTATAGAGATTTTGAAATCCCCTCCAATCAAGTGAAAAAACCTAAAGATACAATGCCAAAGTCTAGACTAATTCCCATAATGGAACTATAAACCTCCATTTTAATTGAGGGGTTGTATCAACTAAAGATGAAATATATATGGTTTAGACAGTATCAATGGAAACCACGAATAATATTGTTGAGTTGTTTGAGAATGACTTTCCCATACTCCTCCCTTTCAACTCCTTGGCCATAGGACATGCTCTAGGACTCAACTCTCTTCCAGTCAGAGAGATTTACATTGTTGGGGTATCTTAAGTGAAATAATAAGATCCTAGAAATGATCAAACTTCAATCTTCCCTGGTAATTATTGGATGCTTGACTATGATGGAGTGAAGTTTCATTTTAGTGCTAGGGTAGGAATGATCCTCACTTCCCCAGAAGGGAAGGTTATGCCTTTTTCCTTTAATCTCAATTTCAAATGCATGAATAATAGTTCTTAGTATGAGGCTCTTCTTATTGGTCTCATTCTAGCCAAGAGAATGGTTGCTTTCAATATTAGATTTTTTTTTTTATTCCCAACTAGTCACCAACCAAGTTTCAAAAGTTTAAGATACCATGACAGAGCACCTGCAACTCTATAAGACTTTCATACTTAACCTAAGAAAAAAAAATTGACTTCATATCCATTAAAGCAATTCCACATGAATTAAACATTTTGTCTGATTCCATGGCTACTTTCTCTTCTCGTTCTTGTCTAAAGGGAGATTAAGAAGATATTGAATTCACTTTTTCATTCCGAGACAAACCCCTAGTTCAACATATTCCTACCAATCCAATTCATGCATACATTGAGACTGAGAATGAGCCTACCACTTTAGATTATGCGGAGAATGATGAGGCTCTACTAGGTTACCTTAATGCTTACACTAACCTTCATATCGCACATCACAAGTGGGGCTTTGCTCTCATACCTCACCCTTCCTTCTATTTTGGAGATTATAGAATGGGTCCTTCCTCGTCAGAAGGCCTTGAGATCTATGGATTAGAGGAGGAAGGAGAACTAGAACTACCTCTAACCCCACCCAAGTTTGAAGAAGGAAAATCCTCTTTAATCGAAAAGACCATCGATATAAATAGTGGGACGGAGGAAGACCCCCTAAGATATTGAAACTTGGTTCTTATTTAACTCTGGAAGAAGTGGAAATTATTACAAAGGTTCTCAAGGAGCATTCAAAAGTCTTCACATTCAGTTACAAATAGATGATGAGAAATTATCTTGAAGTTGCAGTCCACAATCTCATAACCAAACCTGACACTGAGCCCATCAAACAAAATTCGATACCTATGAAGCCAAAAGTGGCTCTAATGGTCAAATAAGAGGTTATAAAACTATTACATGTTGGAATCATCAAACCTGTAGATTATCCAATGTGGGTATCAAACTTAGTCCCCGTTATCAAGAAGAATTGGAAAATTCAAATATGCATTAATTTGTGGGACATAATCAAGGCATGTCCCAAGGATGACTTCCAGTTACCTTCCATCGATGTTATCATTAACGCAAAAATTGGATATGAGTTTTTAATACTCATGGATGGTTTCTCATAATACAATCAGATTAGGATCTATGAGAACGATAAGACAAAGACCACTTTCACTAATCATTTGGGTAACTATTGATATGCGGTCATGTCATTCGGTCTTAAGAATTTTGGTGCTAATTATCAACGGGAAATGACCTATTTATTCCATGAACATATTCATAAGACTGTAGAATCATACATAGACGATATTTTGGCTAAGGCCAAAAGGCTTTGGGATCACCCCAAGGTGTTTTACATCATCCTCTCTCGTCTCATTGAATACGGTGTGACATTAAACCTAGAGAAGTGCGTATTTGGAGTGACGAGATAGAAGTTGTTGGGTTACATCATTTCTTCACAAGGTATTGATGTAGACCCTGAAAAAAATTGAGTATTCTTAGAGATGACTCCATCCATAGATGAGTTGGGAATCTCGAAGCAATCCATAGGTTCATATCTTATTTAACCTGCGTTATTCATCGGATCAATAATTTGTTAAATAAGGATTGTTGTAATGCCTAGATGACTGAGTGTCAAGAGGCATTTGAATTAGTCAAGAGTTTCTTATTATTGCCACCCACACTAATTCCACCTAGCGGATCATCCTCTCATTCTCTATTCTCGAGTTACAGATGTCTCTCTACCTTGCATGTTAGCACAATAAGATGATGAGAAACATGAATGCACAATTTAATTCATTAGTCACACCTTGCTAGACTATGATACATATTATATGTAGGTGGGAAAGGAATTCCTTGCTATAGTTTTCACAACAAAACAGTTAAAGCGTTATATTCTTGACCAAAAAATGTGGGTAATTTTTGAAATGGACCATCTTCAAACGTTTTTAACACAGGGTTCCTTGTCTAAGAAATTTTGATGCTTCATGACCCTAATGGGTGAATTTTAGTTAACCTTTTTCAATCAAAAGTTTTTCAAATGAAATATCATTCCAAATTGGTTAGCAAACAACCCATTAAATTGTGGAGATCTAGTAGACTTGGATTTCCCCTATGAGTGTGTATACTATATTGAAAGTAGGCCTCCCATTGTTGCATTTCCATGGTTATTTTTGGCCCACCTTAGAGCACAATGATATGGAGTATGTACGTAGGCCCCACAAATATTAGGAATTCTCTCATGATTTTCATATACCTTCCCAGACTCTATAACCTATTGCGACACCCTTTCCCTTTTCCATGTGGGGTTTATATTTGCTAGGGAAGTTTTCTCCCTCATCAACAGATGGCCATAATTTCATAATTATGGCCACAAAATATTTCACAAAGTGGGTTGAGGCCATGGCTCTTACCAATGTACCTGGGTCCATGATCACAAAGTTCATCTTCAATCATATCATTTGTAGGTACGGTGTCCCATAAGTCATTATCTCAGATAATGACACGTCTTTTAATAATGAAGAAGTGCATTAGTTATGTGTAAAGCTTAAGATAAATCACCACACAACTTCTTTATACTATCCTAAATCCAATGGATAGGTTGAGGCTATGAAAAATATATTAAAATCCATTCTCCTAAAAATGGTCAAGGAGAATAAACACAATTGGAATTTGAAGCTATTCTTGGCCATGTGGGCATAAAGCACTTTGGTAAGAACACCTACGGAGGCAACCCCATATTCCTTAGTGTTTTGTTATGAAGTTGTTTTACCAATTGAAGTTGAGATACCTAGCCTTCAAATATCATTACAAGGCATTTCTCATTGAGCTATAAACCTTCAACGAATCTTGGCTCAAAGATGAGAAATGACATAGTGGCTACACTGACTGGATGATCCAACAATACAACAAAAAAGGTATACGAGTGTGAAATATTTAGAGGATATTTGATATTGAGACTTGACAACTGCATAGATAAGAAAACCAACAAAGGAAGGATATTCAGGCCCAAGTGGTTGGGCCCATATCAATTCATGGAGGACTATAAGAATGTGGCATATCACCTGTGTACATTAAAGGGTGAATAATTTGGCGAACCCATCAATTCACTTCACTTGAAATGTTGTCACACATGATCCATTTGCATTTTCCACATGTACATTATTGAATCCATACTACATTTCATATGCCAGTTCATATTGTAAAATTGTAGTCAAGAAACTTATTTTTCAAACAACTTTCAAACTTCTAAACATTGGAAAAAACATTTAGTCACGCTTCTTGAAATATCCACCATATTATCATCAATAGTTCTAATCATTTCTTCATCTAAGAAATTTAAGACATAATTGTGACATTGATTATATTGAGGCTTTCATACTTGGTTCTTCCCATAGTTCTCTTCTAGCATAGGTGTATTTTCTCATAGTCGGTTATAGAAGCTTCCTGATGTCACATATTTCCCAAGAAACCTCTTTGGTAACAAAATCACTCTAAACACTCACCCTGATTGTTTGTCTATTTATCTTAGTATTCAGTGATGATACCTCATATCTTACTAGTTGTGTGGGGTTGAGGCTAGGGGCAAGCTCTCCCTCCCAAAATCACAACTCAAATTTTTTAAAAAATTTGAAAAATTCAGATCAAATAAATGAAAAAATCTTTCATTTACAAATAAAACTACAATTCCTTGCCCCACCAATCTTCAGTGATGAGCCCACACTTCCAACTGGTATCATGAGGTTAGGAAAGGGATGAAATGGCCTTACTCACCTGTATCTTGTCCTTGGTGATGAGCCCATGCCTCTTATTAGTAGCATGGGGTAAGGTCTAGGGGGTCTTTTTCATAATAAGTCAATAAGGTATAAGAAATTCACCAAATAAAAAGTTCTTTGAAACTTAAAATCCCAAGAAAGTGAATTATATGTATATATTCCAAAAGATTTACAACCTTAAAACCATATTTTTTCAATCAAGATGCCATCTACGGATCTAAGTCTAAATAAACTTGTAAAAAAATCACTTTTTATACTATGTAGTAAACTATGTGTAGAGTTAGGTTGTAGGTTCCTAATTGAATTTTTGTCAAAAAAATTTCTTTCTCTCATCACTTCCACTCATTCAAATCATACAACTCATGTCCCTTCTAGCTCTTGGTGTTGAGCCCTCGCATCTTAATAGTTGTGTGGAGTTAACATAGGAGTGGGTTCATTTGCTTATCATATCACATTCATTGCATTTTTCCAAACAAAACAAAAGGTACTAAATATTATTTGAAAACCAAAGTTTCATATTACATTTTGTTCGCATAAGCTTCATAAAAAAAAAAACAAAACAAAAAATCATTTTGGTAGGATATCATCATCCATAGGATGCATCTAAAAAGCATATAGAAACATCAAGAATTATGAGATTCTAAGAGTACATAAGTGAAATAAACCATCAATGAATCAAGTCTTACGCAGGAATGACTGAAACAAAAATAAGTGTTTGTATATATATCCATAATAATTCAAGTCTGTATACAATTCTATCACACTCTAGATGTGGTCAAAATGCTCTTAATTAGTAAGAAAAAAAAAATCATATAAATGTCTCACATGAGAAGGTGCGCGATTAGGGATCTTATGGCATGAGTGTGAGCCTCCATGTGTTGAATGATGAGAATAACCATGAGATGGGACAGGGGGTCTTCTAGTAGTCATGGTCTCACTGTGGAAGTGGATCTGCTTCTCCATCATATGGGCTAACTAAAAGGCAATGAGATCATTCCTCATCTCGGAAAGCATCTTTGTGGCTGGCTAAACTAGTGAAAAAACATTAGTGTGATAGTTGGATTGCATTGGCTGCCCCATGTCTATAAGAAGCTCCTCTTGGGTCTTCCATGTGGGGATAAGTAATGTATCAACCACAATTCAATGAATAAAGTATTTCCAACCATCAGAAATGGCTCCAAAGTAAGTGAAAAAAATAGAGAGTTAGAAAATTATTAAAAATTCAAAAAAAGAAACACAATGCGTAAATTACTAACAATTCTAGCTAACAGAGTTGAGAGAAGATTATCTACACACTTGGATCTCCTAGTACCCAGGTAGGGTCGACTGGTGAAGCTAGTGGTGGTGAAACTACTGCAGGCACCTGTTGAGCGTCACCCTCTCCTGAGGTGACATGTTGGCCATCATAGACTTCTCATCCCTACCTCCCTTGCGAGAAAGTGGCTCCTCAAAAACAAGAGTCTCCCTCTCTTCCTTTTCCTCTTCTCTCTTTGCAATAGAGATATCCTTTATATCCCTCCACTTTGAATCACTATCCTCCTCCTCATCATGCCCCTCCTCATTTTTCTCCTTACTAGTATTTCCCTTAGTCTCAATCTTTGTACTTGTAGGGGCCTCCTCCTCCTCGACCACCACATTGTGAGTGGCTGTAGCCTCAATTTGTAGGAGGTATGATCATACTCTAGGAACTAGGATAATCTTTGCGCTGATAAGTACCCTAGGTGTAACCACTGTTTGCACATGAAAACCCTTAGGGAATCCAAAAGCCTCTCTGATGCCATGGTAAACAATGAGGATGAAAGGAATTGCACATCATATGGAAGCCCAAACTATTGAGGAACTCTATTAACATGGTGGACCTCCACCCTAGCCGTCATGTCTACTACCTACGTCATACTACCATAGGAAATCAGTATAGTCCTGTCATCACCCCATAACCCAATCATATCCTAGTATGGCATCACAATGAAGTCATATGTGGTCAATATAGTGACAGGTTGGTGCACCCCTCTAAGAACTATCAAAATTGTCCATCTAGCATCTCTGATAGCCCCTAGATTTGATATGTTGATTCCCCTCTAGTAGGGGATGAACCTCTCATATAACCATCTCATAACCATTGTATGGTGGCTTAGGTACTTCCCCTATAATCTGACAATGCGGTATAATTCATGATATATGGCTCCAAGGGTTTCCACACTCCAAGCATAGATCCTCCCATACTGCTTAATAGCCTGAATAATTGGAGCCCAATAGTACAAAATATTGTACCTACCCTTGTCTCCCACCAAATGCAAAGGTAAAATACTAATTATGGTCTTACGTAGGGTGGGGATAAATGCAGAGGTAACATAAATTAACTATATGCCCTGCTTGCCACCCCATCATCTCCCATGTATGATGCCCAACTCCTAGATAAGGGGGTCAATTCCTCACTATCTAATGTCAATTGGTTGCTAGTCGCAAGAACACCTAAAATCCTACAAACATCATCAAGATTGATGGTCCATGTTCCCCTAACACCAGGATTTCAGAAAATGTTCTGGTCGGTGTCCCAATAGCTCAGTAAGTCACATAGTAAAAGACTATTTGGTGTTATTAACGTCATCTGTGAAATCCTCCATATGTTAACTCTATGTAAAAAATTCCCTCTTTACCTGGGAAAAATGATCAATAATACCCTGAAGCCACTCGCACTCTTTGGCCCATCTCCACCGAATGTAGGAATCCTTTTGTGTTTACAAAAACAAGGAAAAGAACAATTTAGTAACATGATTCAACACATAAGATCATCAAAAACAATATAAAAAAACTTAAAATTAAAAACAAATCATCTAAGTTAGTCAAAACAAGCTTCTTCCTCAAAAATTACACAACCACCATGCTGTGAAGAGTGGTGGTTACATAATTTCCATGGCAGTTGCGCAACCGCTGCCATGTGCAAAGTGGTAGTTACGTGACCATCACCCTGCATAGGGAAACAATCATGTCTAGAATGGACGAGCCGTCCCACATGACCCAAAAACTCAAAAAAAATACAATAAATGATCATTTTAGACAAAATAAAAGACAAAACCACCTATAGAACCCCCTAAGGAAAATTTTAGCTAAATAATTTGTGAAAATAACCATTTCAAATAAACAAATGTAATATATTGACCTTTCTCTTAGTTGATGGATCTCTCACACATGGGGCCATGATTACGATGCCACACTCTTTTATTTAAATGTATCCTCACTCAAAACGGCCATATGTAGTCCAGAGATCCAAATTCTCTACGAGGGTGACTACAAATGAATTCAAAAATGATGGTTTTAGATATATATATATATATATATATATATATATATATATATATATATATATATGGATTGTTTTAAATTTTTCTCGAGTGTGTGTGCTTTATAGGGCTGGAGTGCTAGCGTAGGTATAATTCCTCTTGTTGTTTTAGTTTTAGTATGTTTTTTTTTATTTTATATCTATCTACACTTGAGTCTTATTTGCATTTTACAGGTAGCGGGATCTTGGATGGCGTCACTTCGGCACATGGGCATGTCAGGAATAACTTCTAACTCCCCATTTTGGGAATGTCATACTCAAACTCTATGTTTTACACCTCTTTGTGGCTAAAAATATTCTCTGAGCGGGGAAATATGTACGCACCCAAACTTGCACGTGCTACATTGATAAAAATGGTTCAAAAATCCCCAATGATGATTCATGTCTTTTCCAAAGGTGTTCGAACTACCTCTTTGTAGTTCATATTTGTATCTTAGATTACCTTACTTAGCCATTTCATGATTTTCCATGGATTTTTGCATCATTTTTCCTTAATTTTTAACCTTGAGTTACACAACCGCCACCCTGCCTAGGTGGTCATTGCACAACCGCTACCCTGTGCAAACTAGTGGTTCTGTGTGAATTGGTCGAGACTTCCCAAGAATAAATTGGATGCATGTTAACTCACTCTATTTCACCTATAATGCACACTTCTTAGTAAATTTGGATGATTTTAAGTTTGATTGATTCGTATCAACCTCCTCTTCCACTTTTAATTGTTGATTTAGATTTAAATTTCCCCTCCTTGTTGTGATGTGGCATCCCATTGCTGCCAAATGGCTTAGATGATTTCCCATCCTATGTTATATAAAACCAATGCTTTTCTAAAGCAAATGGCCAGATATTTTTATTGTGTACGTATTATTATGTATTTGGAATCCTAATAGACACTACACAACCAAACATCATTCTCTTGTGTTTTTCTTCCTCTACCTGCATTGGTACCAGACCACTTGCAATCCAAAATTTTGCTAACACATTCTTCTTTACTTCTTTTGCATTCCCAACTTCCTCGACTCACATGAACATTGAAGATTGGAAAATATAACTCAAGGGAGACAAAATAAAACCACGATTGGCTTCGCCTCCGTACGACAAGTTCCAGATTGGGTATGTAATTATATTTCCTTATTTCTTCAATTCTTTATTTTGAATCTGTAAGCACATTATTTACTATAGTGTTAAATCATTTCCATTCTAATTTCAATAGGAAGATTAAATATTGTAGTATCTGTATCTTTTAAACAACTTCTACTAATAGATTGATTCCTTGCATATCCCTATGGATTTGCAAGGGAATTTTTTCTGGAGGAATGCTTCTACATTAATTTAGAATCAACTGCAATATCATTTCATTTATAAAACCTCCATTGAATCCTTCTATACTTTTTTCGAGGAAGTTGCAGGTGAAGAAAATATTTTGAGAAGCTTTGATTTCTTTCCATGCCTCTAATGTAGAACAGAGAATTCACATCCACAAGTACATTTTGGAAAAGCTTTATTTATTTCGGATAGATTAGATATAATGCTACATAGATAAATAGTTACATCTGAATATTTATTCATTTAGGATATTTTATTTGAATTAGAATAAATTTCTTTATTTCTTCATTTCTTCAATTTTATTCCAGAAATCTCATAAAATACAAAAGGATTAGTTTAGATTAGATTAGATTGTTTTTTATTGTTTTATTTCTTCTACATTGGAAAATACAAAAACATAGTTTAGTTTTATTTATTTAGATTAGCTTGTTATGTTCTTTCATAGTTAATTTTCACAAATGCACACATGACCATTCAATGACCACAACAACCTAGAGTCTTTCAACCAAACATAACTAATTTTTAGACTAACATTCATACAAGCCTTTGGATTATGGTCTTTATATCATCACCAGTTCCACTCTTCATTATCTATAATTAAACGTTCTTAACAAAGAAGCCGAAAAATTCTATGACTTTTTGTGTAACCATCCCAGATGAAATTAGTTCCCATTCATTTATCATTATTTATTCATTTTCTCTAGTATTTCCATGACCTTTTCCAAGAATTACTACGAAGAAAATGAAGGAAAATTTCCATGCATTCCTAAACCAGTTGTGATAGTTTAACACACATACATTGATAGAATTTTACGTGTGTATATCATTCTTGACCGTACCATCACACCCGTTCAAGTTAGAGAGGATTTTATTTCCCTTGACGAGTAGATACCTTTAGTGCCCGTAGAGGACATTAGATTTCCTTGATAACATGTTATCCACATTCACCCATTTTCTTAGTATTCCATACATTTTCCTTATTCCGCTACATATATCCATCCATTTATTCCACATCGGTTGTCCCAGAATGACTTCAGGAGGTCAAGTATGCCTGAAGGTCACATGGTGGTTTTCATTCGTACAGTGTCCTATGAGTAGAGGTGGGTTATCTAGTCACATTATAGAGTATCCTTCAATGCCACTTATAGATATGGAAATATGCATATCTATGAATTCGATTTCATCCTCGTTTGTTTTTAGGGAAAGGTAAATTTTAATACCCTCCTAAAAACCATACATATTACTTAGCAAATTTGTTAAAATGACACTCAAAATCATGGCGAATGCCACGAATCAAAATGAAATGATTTTAGATGGTAGCAATTATTGACCAGTAGCATAATGTTTTCGACCAATAGAATTATACTGATGGCCAAAAACATAATACTATCGGTTGGTAGCATAATGTTGTCAAACGATAACAAATTATGTTGTCGGTTGGTAAAAAAATTATCTTTCTTGCATGTAGTAAATTTGATTTGAATATTAAAAATTTTCTATTATTGTAAATGATCGACTAACCAACTTAAGAAAGTAACTTGTGCATAGAAAATTTAGGCAAAATAGTAAGCAATTTATCTCCTCAAAAATAGCCAAATCCAAATTTCAAAAATCCAAACATTTGTAAAATAATGAAGATTCACCACTAATCTTTACACTATATTAGGGGTTCTCTTTATGGCCGAATTAGGGTTTCCTTCATCATTGGCCCTGACGATACCATTTTTCTATCAACACCAACATGAATTCTCAATGATTCAATTCCCTAATTTGATTGTTCATTCCCCTTTATCTATGTCAAACATAGCCACTAATACTCCCATTTGGAATCATCGTTCTATGCAATTAATGTGTGATCCATTAGAAAAAGAGAAAAAAATGTTTCTATACTTGTTTTAGATTTATTAGTTTGGTCATGGTGGCATGGGTTGTGAATTTTAGAGGGAGATATGTTATGCAACATGTGTGTCACAAAATTAAAATGAAAATATAATGTTGGATAATTCATCTCATATTTGAGTAGGCAAGATATAAAAATGTTACATCAAGAGGATTATCATCATCATCATTGTCTTCATCAAACTACGATTCCCTACTCAAATTTTATGTTCAAAATTCATAATATATGGTGTGAACAGAGAAAAAATAACTAAACAGAAGACAAACAAAATAGCTTGCAAACCTTCTTGTAGATTTTTTTGTAAACCTTGAGTAAGGTTATATGAAGTGTTTAAGCTTGTGCAACCTTGTAAATGATTGTGGGTGCTCTTGAATGACCTCCAAATGAATATAAATTTCTATGAACACATTTAGAAAATCTTCCAATATGCAGATATTAGATAGTAAAATTGACAAAGTAATTGTGTTGTAAATCCAAGAGAGATTTGAGATATGATAAGCCTGTATTTTATAAGGCTAAGTAGTGGTTGGAATTTGGTTGAAAGTGGTTTAATGCCCATGCTAAAAATATAGTTTAAGGGAATTTGAATAGTTCTAGGAAGATAAATTGCATTGAGGGGCAATAAAGGCATTTAAAAGTTACATCTGTAAATATGGTTGTGTGTGTAATTTAATTACCCCACCTTTCTAGTATTCTAAAACATGAGTTGACTGGACTGTTGAATTGGATTCCAAGTGGCAGTTGGCTTGGAAAATAAATATACTTTCATATTTAAATGACTAGTTTAATTATCTATAATGTGCAAACTAATTAAGTAATCATTTATTTCATAAATGATAATTAAGCTAGCTAAAGGTTTGCTAAGGATTAATATAATTAATCTAAAAGGGTGTAGTGTGTATGATTTAGTTGATTTAATCAATAAATCATGAAGGGATGAACTAGGATGTTATGGGATAATACTGGGAATGAATGAGTGATTCTGGGATGTCTACATTTTCCCCTCTTTAAAGTGATATTGCAAAGTAATAGTATTTTAAATATAGTAGACACATGTAGATCAGAAGATAGTGAAGAATTTGGATTCCCCAAAAAAAGGATGATAAGGGAATTCCCCCTCAAACAGGTAGATTACGCAATAAGGAACTAGACAGAAACTTGATAGGAAGAAGACAAGGGATTAGAAAAAGGATAGGAAGGATTGTGCTCGTAGCATGAGATTTATTTGGAGAATAAATTTAGATCAATGTTATTTTTGTTGGGTCACAATAGATTTGTCACCATGATTATAAAGGGATCAAAATGGTTAAACCAAAGACAGGTAAAAAAACACACACACACACACAACAAAGAAAATATAAAAAGGAAAATAGAACCAATATACATAGTAGGTGTAGGCATCATGGTTAT
Source organism: Taxus chinensis (assembly GCA_019776745.2). Taxonomy (NCBI): domain Eukaryota; kingdom Viridiplantae; phylum Streptophyta; class Pinopsida; order Cupressales; family Taxaceae; genus Taxus; species Taxus chinensis. Next base: position 9,516,432 of record CM034154.1, read on the forward strand.
AAAGGAACTAAGATGTAATCACACTACATGTAAGTGGTCCAAAAAGTAAACATCGACAATGTAACATAAATACCAAAAAGAAGACAATCAGTTATGCCCCTAATGCATGCCACATTGATTATTAAATGTATGCAAATAGGATCAGACTAAAGAGTGGAGTAAAGGTACTCCTCATGAAAATCTTATCAGATCCATGGTAAAAATGATCAGAGCTGATTTTCCCCAGCCGAAGTTATATTACAAAGGAAAATAAATTTTGTGACTTGCCCCAAGTAAAGTTAGCTATCATACAAAGGGAAGAAAATGGTATTCGTAAGATTGGAATGATCACTAGGGTAGTAGATAAAGGTATGAATTTATCAAGATTGTGTTGAGATGTTGAAATATTCACTTCAAGGGTTCTCTAATTGTAGGATTTTTGTGATAAGTAAATTTTTGTTCGAAATTTCTATGCTTTTTTGGAAAACCAAACATTGAATAGATGATTTTATTTTGGATTTTTATTGCTTGATATGTTGGATTTTTTTATTTTTTCAATTTTTCAAAAAAAATGGAATAAAAATGCAATAAAATAAAAACAAACCTCAATACACAGCAAAAAGGAAAATGCTCCATGGTTTATTTAATAAACTAGGAGGAAAACACAACGAGTGCAAGTGAAAAACAGACACAAAACAAGCATTGAAAAAACACCCAATATGAATAGGAAGGAACCACACCAAATTTATATGCAAACTAAGATGAGAATATGTTTCTTGAATTTTTTCTACAACAAAGGTAAACAAAGAACAAAAAAATAACAAACTGAAAGAAGAAAAATCATTTTCATAATGTTGATAAACCACAACCATACAACACAACCTATAGTAACGGCACATAATTACACTCTAAAGGGGTTCCACATTAAATAGCTAGACAAAAATGAATGCCCTCAAGTGATAGCTTTTAACATGAGAGGATTGTATTGGGCCAAAGAGTGGAGTGATGCTTAGATACTCTTATCGAATCCCATTGAAGTTTGATTTCTATTGGATTAAAATATGAAATCCAAGTGCTCCCCAAGAAAATTTATATTGTGAAAGGGTAAATGATTTCTTTCTGTGAGCATAGAAATACACCACTAGAAAGTAAAATTATTGTTGAAAGATGGTTTAGAATGATCGTGAGGAGCATCGTCAAATGGTGAAATTGTTTAACTGTTATTAAAAAATTGTTGATATTTGATCAAACATTATTTGAATGTTTTGATTTTCATAGTTTTATACTATTTTTGGATTTTGGAACAATTTTATATTGTTTTTGTATTTTTGAACAATTTTATATTATTGTTTTGTATTTTTAAACGTGGTAAAATGGGTACACTACTTGAAAGAAGGTGTAAAAAATTAGAAGCATTCCATTCCATTTGAAAAAATGTATATGATAAAATTATAGGATGTCTCACTCGATTCATGACTTTATGCAACTAGGAAGATGTAGGGGCTCATCACCGAGAGCCAAGAAGGGCGTGAAAATTAAGTGAATAGTGATATGAAAGTGAAGATGATAGATGCAAAGACTTAAGGTGTAACAATGGTCATTATTATAAAAATGTAACTCATCTCTAGTCAATATTATCTGAACAATTCCAATATGATTCCACTTTATAGGTTTTACTTGAATTAGATACATAGATGGACTACTGATTGACAAGGTCTGGTTGAAGGAATCGTTGTCTCTCTTGAACATAAGTAACTTCTTGGGATATTTTTTATTAGCACATTGATTCAGATTTCTAAAGGCTTTGGGTTAATTTTTTTGGTCCTTTTTCGGAAGGGGACCCCCTACATGTTGCCCCATGCCACCAGTAAGAGCAAAGGCCTCAACACCGATGGAAAAACATAGGTGAGTGAGGACATATCCTCCATTCTTAGTCTCGTAATAATAGTAAGAAGTATGTGTTTATCACCGAATATTGTTAAGGACAAAAGGTGTAATGATTTTATAGTTTTTTTTTTATATTTTTAGATTGATTTTTCCTTTTTTATTTGATATTTAGCTTGTTGGAAAGAAACATTCTGCCCCAAGTCTCATCCTCATGTGACTAGTAGGACGTAAGGGTTCAACACCATAGACTGAAATGGGATGCCAAAAAGGACCAGGTAAATAAGTTTGATCTTTTTGTTAAAGAGGGAGATTATTTTAAAGGAGGATTTTCCATCAGTAAGCTTTGAGACAAAACTGTAAGTAAAAATATCTAAAATGGTATAAATGACAACAGGGACAAGACATACAATTCCCAATAGGAACAAGGTTAACTTGTATCCTGTTAGGTGAAGAATGAAAATATATGATAATGGTATGATTAAGATATATTTTAATAGATGGAATTCTTAGCACTATTTTTACTCACTTTTATTCTTATGATTTGTAAACAATGTTTTAAGGAACGATTTAATATGGACTTTTTATTTTCTTTTTATGCTTTTTAAGTTTTCTGATTTTTAGAGGATGAGGGTTTGAAATGGAATCATCAATAAAAATTCCCATCTTTATTAAAATTGAATGGTCCTGAAATATGATACTTGGGCAGAAAATATCCAATTCAAAATGGGGAATTGAAAGATTCAGTAAGTCCTGAAATACGAGACTTGGGTGGACAAGATCCAAGTCAAGGGAATATATCCAAAGATTTGATTAGTTGTTATTTATGAGACTTGGGTGGATGATATCCAGGTCAAAGGAATGAATCAAATTATTCAATGAGTCCTGAGGTATGAGAATTGGGCAGATATGATCCAAATCAAAGGAAACAATCGAAAGATTAGATAGGTCCATAAGTACGAGACTTGGGAAGAAAAGATCCAAATCAAAGTATGTGTGATTAGATAATTCTTCGATGAGATTGAAATACCTATGTGATGTTAGAGGAGGATTGTTGATGTGAGGAACATGTTGAGATTCATATTCATCCGTGAGTGGAAGATTGCGAGGAAAGAATGATTGATCTCTATATGTATATCTAAGGATCCTTATAAGTTGTAGAGAAAAGATATTCAATGTTGATCTTTCGAAGATTTGAATCAATTGATTTGATGATAAATTTTTAATTAAATATTGAAAATGTTCCAGAAGGATATACCTAGGTATATGTTCCTCATAGAGTGTACACATGTAGATGTCTTGACAGGTAGGATTCATCGTTAATGAGATGTCTGCAAGATTTATCATTTTTGTTGTAATGGAAATGGAAGGTTGTATCATTGCAAGTTTCCAAGCTTTTGGTGGATTATTTTTTACAACAAGACTAGAGATGTCAGGAATAGGATAGAGTAGTGCAAGAATAGAGTCAATCTCAAAAGTGCTTGATGATGGACTCTCTTCTATAGAGTCTACAATTATATCAAGGTCTGAAAGGGAGTGTTGAATATATGGTGTATTGGACCACTCTAATTCCTTTCTAAAACAACTAGAGGCATCAAGGTTTATATCAAATCCCTACTTGTGGTCTGAAAAGGGAATAGTTTCTTGAGTCCCAAGAAAACCTTGGATTGTCTCCTCATTCTGAAAGAGGTCCATGGATATGTGAAATTATTGATCCTAATGTATGAGAGATGGATAGATGATGTCAACGGTGAGAAAAGAGTCTTGAAACAAGTTTAAACTTTTGTTTGATGTTAGAAATTTGTTATCTGAAATAGTTTCAACATCTATTTGGACTAAAGGAAGAGAACTTGGAGAAGAGATGGAATGGTTTGGAGGGAGATATACTAAAACTTATTCATGATCTCACTGAGTGTTAGTATGCACAAAAGTGGGGAAAACGTTCAAATCTTCATTCAAAGTTGTAGAAATTGGCATGTCATCGGTTACGAGAGCTTCATCATCAAGCTCTATGAAAATGGATCCGTCGTCAATTGAGTCTTTAACATAATGATGAAAAGGTGTACAATGATCAGTAGAATGGTCGTCGATGTGATGGTATTCACAATATTTGAATGTATTATATACAACGTACGATTGGGTTCTGCATTAAAAAAGGGTCTCATAGGTGGATATTTTATCATGTTAGCCTTTACTAATTGATGAAATGCATTATATAGACTCTCTCCTATAGTTGTAAACTTATGTTGAACTATGTGTGGAGTATTTTCTACGATACAGGATATGATGGATTTATAGTCTAATTTATTCGAGGATTCTCCATGTTTGTGATATTTTTCCTTTGTACCATGGTTAGAAAATAGGTTAGAAAACACCTTGAGATTATTGTTTGGTGTTTCAATAGATGGTAGGTCTTTGGCCACAATGTATTCATTATCAATGAGGTTTTGGATGTAATTGTGAAGTTTTTTACATTTATCTAATTGATGACCATCAATGCAATGAAACTCACAAGATGTGTTAGGTTTATACCAATCTAGCTTAGGTTCTCCTTCAGGGAAGGGTTGCATGATGGGGTAAATGACCAAATTGGAACTTATCAATTGTTTCAGGATGTTTGAAAGAGACTCCCCTAAAGATGTATATTTTCATCATTTGTAGTCACAAGGAGGATAAAAATTTTATCTTCTTGGAATGTCAATGGATGGTTTAGACTTAGTCTATTTAGATTGGTTTTTCTATAAGTTGTGTACATTATGATTGTCCATGACACCACCATTAACAATGTTATGGTTGTGGTTGATGTACCTAGGCTTATCATGAGAAGTGATAGGGTTTTTGGTATGGTTTTGATTATGTCCATTGTCTTTATAATGAGGCTTGATCAAGCCTTTAGAAGTGAGGGATTTTTCAATTTGAGTTCCCTTTTCGATAACTTCCTCAAATTTGTTGAGGCAGTGCATTTTCATGTGAAAGGAAAACTCATCGTTAAGGTTTGGGATGAAGATACTAACCATCTATTTTTCATGGATTAAACATAGGATTCAACTTATGGTTCCTCAACATGGATATATGACATTTTGCATTGAAGTATATTTCAAAGGTTTTTATAGGAACTAGAATTTATAAAGTGCTAACACACATCTAGACATAAATTCCCACTAGGTATAGATAAACCAAATGGTATCAGACATATGATGGTTCCATACATACCTAAGTACTTTTCCACCCCTAAATTTAAATATGAAGCATTAGTAGATTAGTTACATCTTATATAGTCATATAATAGTGCCAAATTAGATTATTCAATTTGTAATCATCTAAGTGCACACTGGGTCTTGTGTTTTTTTCTTCTTAGAAATTGTTTCCATTATCCTATTTTGTAAATTCCTAATAATAGTATATGTTGATCTACACATTGATTTCTAATTAGTAGTAAAACTATATAAATTTTTATAACCATTAATCTCGGGATAAATATTTAAGAGAATCTAAACAACCCTATTTTTTTATTTTAGGCTTAAATCAATTGCATGTTATTTGTTTAATATGATACAAATATGATTAGGTTTGAATTTTATTTTTGTTAATGTGTGATGTGGGTTAATGGTTACAAGATGATTAAATGTACAATTTTTATTTATGTGTGATGTGGGTTAATGGTTACAAGATGATTAAATGTACAATTTTTATTTATATTCATCAATTGAATGAATGTAAAACTCAAATGATATGCTTGAGTGGACTTAGAGAGTGAGTTTAAATACAAATTAAATATTTATTACTCTCTAATTAGGATTTAAACTTATAATATATATATTTATACAATCATATTTACATTACTATACAAAAATAGGAAACTAGGGTTATACTTGCAATGATTTAAGACATTCAATGAGGCATGCAATCACAATCAAAATATCTACTTATTTTTTCTATAAATTCATGTGATGATATAGATTTAAAAATAGGTTAACTATTTTGTGTCAAGGATATGTGTACATCTCCAAATTTAAGTTTTGAAACCCCTCTAGACACTAGTGCCAAACTGGACACTAGTGGTAGGAATTTTTGTTTAATTGGGTGCTATTGTATATAATTATTATGAGATTTACTTTCATTTTGGTTAAATTTATATTTATATTCAAGGGTTTTTGGTACCTTTTCTTCTTCTAGAATCTTCTTGCATTCTATTGTAATGATTGAAACCTTAATTTCATACACCAACACTCTACAAATTTGATAACGCAAACATTTAGTGTGGTTGAGTGGGACATACCTTAGAGGACCTACCTTTTTTGTTTATTCTTGTTAATAACTACAGTACATTTCACAAATGATAGGTACAAACTCCATGTATTTATCTTATTTCTCTTACAAGATTTAATGTGAGTCTAGAGTTCACCCCCTTGTTATTTCCTTTATGTTTGACACAGATACCATTATAATTAAATATATTTATATGTAGAAATCATTTTGAATGCATAATATAATTATTTCAAACTTATCTTAGCTAAATTATTTTACTTTAGAATAGTAATTTGAGATATATAATTGATAGTTCCTCTTAATTTAGAGATCCTAGTAGCATTGTATATATAGGAGCATTTACTTTCAAAAGAGGGCCTAATTGAATGAAAATCTCAACCAAAGACCAAAATATATATGATAAAAATAAATAAAAATGGAACCAAATTGTCAAAAGAAATAAAATTTATATTTTGAACACTACCAACAAACATTAGACATAAACTGTGGGATCCTATTGTCCAAATTGATGTTACTTTCCTCTAGCTTAAAATAGTCAAAGATCCTAAACACATCTAAAGATATCAATGACCTATTGAAAAAATATGTAGTGTAACAAGAAACCATTAATTAAGAAACCATCCAATCTAAATAGTAAATACAAGGCCATGTACAACTAAGTACTCTTTTTACTATATAAGGATCTTATATATTAAACATTACTATTACTTGTGTTATATAATAATGTTTTTGCTAATTTTAGGTGTCTACATTTTCTGAATTGTTAATTTAGTGAATTAAAAATGTTATTTTAAAGGAGAAATAAGAAGTGTACCTTTTCTAATTTATTCCCTATCATAGGGAATCATTTTCATGGAGATATCGTATCCCTTATCATCCATGTTTGGTTTCAATCTTGTGACAATATTTGTTAATGATGGCTTGCAATTTTCATCATTTTGAACCTTTTCAAAACAACATTTATTTAATTTAGATATAAATTTTTTGTCTTCTAATTGACTAACTTATATGCCAAGAAAATACTTCATTAAACCCAAATATGACATTTAAAATTCTTTATCTATTGTTAATTTTAACTAGTGAATTGGTAGTTATCCTATTACTATCAAAGCATGCAAATATAAACATACAATCAAATTTTGGCCTTGGTTGTTCATATTTCTATGATTTTTTCATTCACTTCTTATTTTTGTAAAGACATTATTTAGAAAATATGATACAATCATGTGATACCATTATCTTAAAGCTCATTTGGGATCATATAATCATCTCTTCAATCTACACATTTTTTTGTTCTTCACCTAAAACTTCATATCTATGTGTTTGTTGAAAATAATCTTCTTCTTCAAGTATTAAACTCCGAAAACGAAAAATTGACATCCATTTGAAATAATTTATAGTTATTTTGATTTTTTATCTCTTAGAAAATTCTAATAGTGTCTATTCTGGCCACTAGAGAAATTGTTTCATTATAATCAATTCCAATTTGCTGTGAAAAACTATTTGCAACCAACCTTGTTTTTACCTTGTTTTATGTCCTTCAACATCTCCATATACATTAAATTTGTTCTTAAAGACCCATTTTTCACATATAAATCATTTTCATTCTAGAAGTCATACAAAATCCTATTTATTATCCTTTTTAATAGAAGCAATTTCTTCATTGATGGATTTTATCCAATTTCCATTTTCAACTAGTTCTTGAAAAATATTTGATTAGCTTGAAAAAATAATGTAAAATCATAATATAAATCAACATTTTCATCACTATGAGATTCATTATAAATATCATTTAAAACTCTTTCCTTCGTTGAGATGTCTCTATAGTAAGATATTAGAGGTGTTGATGTTGGATTTAAATTATTAATGGCATGATAGCTTGAATGGTGAAATTTTCCCCACATGTCTTGATGCTTCCCCACTTCTATATATGAAATTTTTTTGGTTGAGATGAAAAATATCCTGAGGTGTCACTATGGTGAAATATTATAATTTTTTGAAATATAGGTGTCTTTTAGATCCCCTTGGGGAAATATCTCAAGGGAATGTGAGATAAGGGTTCCCTGGAAGGTGTAATTGTAATGATATTTCATTCACAAAGATAGGGAATTAAAGGAAATGTCAGTGGAGTGGGACCTTTGGAGCTTTATGGACATTTTTTGTTCCATTATGAGATATTTTTTAGTGATAGTTTTTTACTTATCAGTACTTCCTTTCTATACTTTGTTTTCAATGAACTCAACATCTATACTAATAATATATTTATTTTTTATGGAATTATACAATTTATATGCTTCTAACTGCCCACTATAACCCATTAAAATGTATCTTTCTCCTTTATCAAATATAATTAATTTCTTATTGACTTTGGCACATGAACATATGCCATATAACCAAAAAATCTTAAATGCAAAACACTATATGTTTATTTCAACATGATTATTTAGGAAATTTTTCCTTCACACTTTTTGTGTGGCATATATTTGAAATAAATATTGTATAAGATACAACTTCATCCCAATATTAGTTTTACAAACTTTTGTCCTTGAACATATTCTTTTCCATTTACATGATATTTTTGTTCTATTTTTTTTACATCATTATGTTGAGGTGTATAACTTGTAATTTTTTTCTTGATTCTATGAGTTTTCTAAAAATTCATGAACTCGTTTAATATATAATATCCTCCTTTTTATAATTTTAATGCTTTTATCTATTGACCACTTTATTTTTTTAATCAGGACTTTTAACTCTTTGAACATGTCAAAAGCTTCTTACTTATGCTTCAAGAAATAAACCTAGATATTATTTCTTAAGTATTCAATAAAAGTCAAGAAATATAAACTTCCACATATTGAAATTTTTTTCATATGTCCACATAGATATGAGTAAAAAGTCCCAAGAGGAGATTTATCTCTATATGACTTTCCAAAAAGGAAATATTTTGTATGTTGCTTACTAATGATACAACTTGCACAAGTATTTATTAGTTATTATATTAATGGAATCCATTTACCATATTCTTCTTCTCCATACACTTCAAACCACTAAATATTAAATATCCTAACCTTAAATTTCATAACCATGATTGATCTTTGATGAAAAATTTGACTTCATTTGTAGATGTCACTGTAGTGAGTACTTTTGAATGTGCTCCATATGAGTATGAGGTATTTGTAGTTGAATTTGAATTTTATAGTGAGATATCACCTAAGAAATATCTGGGTTACTTTTCTACTCAATTTATATTATAAATGTATTCAAGATCCGATCTTGTAGACATTTGTTTTGGATTTTCATTTTGTATATCATTGTTTTGATATATTTTTGGAATTTAACATGAATTTATAGATAATATGTATCTTAGATGAAACATCTTATATGAAGTTGAGTTCACGTTGTCTTTAAGATGCCTCAAAGGATACATCTTTTCATAATTTGATTAGGATTTTCAATTGATATATATCATTTTAGTTATATCATGTGGTATTTTGATTGGAAGTTTCATCTAATATATTATTGTAGTGATATCTTGTAGTATATTTATCTCCTATTATATTTTGGTATCCCTCTATACCAAGAACTTTAGAATATATTACTGAAAATTCACTATGAATTTTTAATGGAAACATTTTTTTCTTGTTATTTCAACCTTTGCAATTAACTTATTGCTTGGATTTCTATTCAATATCACACATGTATCATGCTTAGAATAAACTTTGGATTCCTTATAAACTAATTCATTAGTACTCATTAAAATTTTATAAAAAAATAGAACATAATACACATCTCAATTTTTTTTCTCTTCACCTTGATCTATGTTAGTGTTGATTGATCATTTTCCCATACTAAAATTTATCATCGTTTTCTAACTTCGCTTTATATTTAACGGAATCATCAATGTTTACAAATTTATCATTACATTTATTCATGTAATTATTACATCCATTGTTTAAAAACCAAACTTATTTTTTGTTTTCTTGTGCAAAGATTAAAAGTTATAAACATTGAGCCATTAGTTTATTTTTTAGGTTGATTTTCTCTAGGAAAATTACATTCTTCTTATATCAAATTGTTTCTTTTTTACTCATTTGCATAATGTTCATATTATTTATAGTAATTCACTAGACACGAGAATTTTCATACCTCTTATGGTGAGCATGGTTTTGGTTTCCAACTTTTTCTCTTGTATTCAAATTTTATGAATTCATATTAGTTCATCCACCATCAAAAAATGTGTTGCTTCTTCCACCTCCCCTTTAGACATTTCTTTTTCTTCCTTTGTCAAAAATTGATCTCACTCTTCCTCTTATTACTGAAACTTGTGGCACACATGTTCACTATAAAACTATCAGAAATATTCAATCTATGATCATGAATATCATGGATCCCATTAACTTGTCAACAAAAAGTTGGACACCCTTGGAGGTGGTCAAAGCATATAATTGTGTCCCACTTTTTTGCATTTTTTATACCTTCAGAAAAATATGTCTGAGAACTAAAGCATGGCCAAACATGTAGTTTTAAGAGCTTATAAATACCAAGTTATAGGGCATACATAATTTACTTGATTTTTTAAAGTTTTTATAGTATTTTTAAATATTTATTTACCAGCCATATTTTAAAATATTTTTTGCCACCAAATAAGACACACTTATATGCTTTTTGAATTTCCCATACATAATTAGATTTTTTGTTATTGTAATTTGCAAAATAATGAATTTTCTATTTCTTGTTTTATGATGAATAATTCATTATCATATTTTTCTCCTTCATTATATATTCCTCTTCTTGGGTCAATTCTTGAGGCACCATTTGATTCATAGGATTTACCATCCCATTTTCAACTGGGCCCTGTATATCTTGAGTGCAAAATAGCATTTTCATTTTGATACTTCAGTAGTCATAACTCTTACCGATGAAAGTATGAATATGAGGATTTACAAGCTTTCCACCTCTCAAACCTACCATTCTAAGCTACACTACAAATAAAATCAATGCCTAAGCTCTACCAATATGAAGGATTGTGTGTTTGAATCCATTGTTGAGGGTATGGGCTTAAAAAAATGAAACAAGAAACTAGAATGCAATATATCTGAAATAACAAAGACATATAAGATCAAATTATTTTCGAAATGAACTTTCTATCTAAAATTCTGCAACACATTGATGTGTTTCTTCTTGTTTACAAAATACAAACAAAGACATCTTATTTGTAGAGGTATTCTACCTTCAGCCAATTCTTAGCTTCTAATACAATAAAAAATAATGTAGTTGAATTAGATTAGTGTGTTGTGTGCATAAGGATTTGATGAGGTTTACATTAATAACATATTATTCTCCAAACAAATTATGCTGAAAAAATTATGAGTATTAGATGCGAATATCTTCATAACTAGGTTTGAATTTGAAATAGATACAAATAATATATATAAGTAAGCAATATTTTATAGAATATTTAATAAAGTATATAATTATGGTTCATTGCCTTCTTGAGGAGCCATATAACCAGCAACTTACTTTTGCATACCGTTATCTCATTTTTGATTTTATCAATAAGATGGATATAACCAATCAAACTTTCATGTTGATGAACCTGTTGAAATCCATTTTTCATTCTAAGTGTTGCTTTGAAAATGTATTTTTCTTGCTTTTGTCTGATTTCGGGGTTTTCCTAGCATATTACATTTTTTATGAAAAATGTTTCCCACCTTAAAAAACCCGACACACTATAGTATTTCGGGTTTCAGGTTCTGATTGCACTAGAAAATCTCACCTGGAAATCACATGCATTATGTCATGTGTTTGCCAAACCTGAAACATTGTAGCATGTTGGGATTTCAAGTTTTCATACATTGGAACATGATGAGTAATTCACATGTCATGTGTTACTTTTTCTCCAAACCCAAACTTCAACTTGTTTATGGGTTCCTTCGTATCGATTTTGGGGATTTGATTACACATTTGCATGACATTCCTCATGTGGTCAAATTTCCACCTCTAAGTCAGCACAATAAATTCTAGGGTGGGATTTGATTACACATTTGCATGACATTCCTCATGTGGTCAAATTTCCACCTCTAAGTCAACACAATAAATTCCAAGGTGGATTTGGTGGCCTACACATACCATCTTATGTGTAGTTAATGCAATTTTATTTATAAATAGGTGGGATTTCCACGTCATTTGTTTGTAATTCAGATTTTCCTCCAGCTTTTGCATCATGTAAACTTGATTGGCGTTTTATTTGAATTTCCAGTCGATATTCTTGGATAACTCCTTCTAGTTCATATTTTGGTAAGGGTTTACTGTAGTGCCCGCTTTCCTTTGACACCTTGTGATATTGATCTTGATACTGCTAACTATATTATGGACATTGTTATAGTTTAATTTAGCATGATGTTAGATGTTAGATCATGGTTTATTGTGGACTTTGATTCATATATGGTGCATGATGATTATTAGAGACATTTTAGATATTGATGTTGATATATTGTTTGACATGGTTACATTATAGATGTTGTTTGAACTTGTGATATTTGGATATTTTGAGTAGACCTAGAAAATGAGAATTGAATTAAAATTGGTGATGATATAGTTGTGGATGAAATTGTAAGTGATATTGCTGATTGTATTGATGTTTTTTAAGATTCACATATATGTCAATGATCTTGAAATTATATTTATATTCATTTGGATGTTCTAATATGGCCACGAGGCTGAAGGAGGTATTTGTATTTTTCAGGTTTAAAATATCACAAAAACATCGGGGGATTGGAGACCAACCACATTGGAATTCTAGATGAATTCAACAAGGTCACCATGGAAACTTGTATTTTTTGTGTGTCTGATTGTGTTAGGGATTCCCATGGGGGGCTCACCTTTAAATGTGACCAAGGGTTATGTGTATTTATTTATGTGGTTCCTTTTTATTGATGTTTGTATGTGTTTATTAAGTGATGTGTTTATCCATTTTTATTTAAATTAATTGTGGTATATAATGTGAGTAATCATATTGTTAAAATAAATTAATCAAATTGGGTCATAAGAAAGTAATTATTGGAGTGGTTGACTCTTGTATTAAATGTTGTAAGATATGTGTAAGAAATGTGTAAGTGATGTGTAAGAGATATGTAGGTAAAATTGGAATTATGAAACACTTCATCTTCTTTGGAATTCGAAATTGTCCTTGGAGACTGATTTTGGAGGCTTGTGGGACAAGTTAAACTTGTCTCATACCTCTTAAATTTGCATACCAACCTTACCTATGGTTGGAGAGTTTAAATATAGATTTCATTATGCATTTTTGTAAGCCTAGCTAAATGTTTTAATTGCACTTCTTGCTTGAAATTAATTTCAGTCCTTTGGGATATGGGCTTGATTTGAGTGTGTAAGTAAGACTATCATATTATTCACCTACTTATTTATTGTGTCTTGGAGATTGAAGTTGACTTGTGAGTTGGAGTTGAGGATGTGTGATGTGGCATCCTACAAAGATCCACCTCATCCTCATCTCTTCCCCCTTCTATATATTCGAATTCATTTTATTGTTTGGGGGTTACACTCTTTTGGTTGCTTTACTTTTGCATTTCATTTTAGGGAAAATTCTTTTGCTATTTGGAGCTCTTGCTTTTGGAGAAAGTTTGTAGACTTTTTACAGGCCTTTGTTTCGTTGATCTTGGGTTATTTTGTATTGGAAAGCTTGTTGGTTGGAACTTGGAACAAACTCCATTATGGAGAGGTAAGAGCTTGGCTCCTTGAAATGCTCTTCTTTTAATTGTGCAAATGTTATTGTTGTGAATGTTTTGGCATGTGTGTGGATTGTTTGGGTAGATGGCCCATGGATGGTGTAGGAGAAGACTATAGGGTATTTTTGTGGGAGGTATAAGTGTTTTGGGAAGGTATAAGTGTGGAGGGAGTTGGGATTTGTGTTCCACCTTATAAAGAAATAGCTTGCATTTCTTTACTCATTATGGGGTGCCATAAGAGGTTGGGGAGGCATAAGGAAATGTTGAGGAATAAGGGGTACATGGTGTAGGCATAAGGGCATGTCAGGGATTGAAATATATATATATATATATATATATATATATATATATATATATGGTGGTTTGTTCTCAGGTGGTGATACCCATTTCCCCTTTGGGAGGCATAAGCAGCATCCCCCATAGTTTCTTGCTCCTTTGGCTTGCATGATGAAGCCTAAGTTTTGTTTGTTATGTTTTAATGTGGTTGCAAATTATAGTTTAATTTTTTACAATGTTTTAAATGTGAAAATGTTGCTTGTGTGTTGTGGAAGCCTTTGTTGCCATGAGTTGAATCACATCTTCTATTGCATTATGGTTGGGGCTCGGGGGCCAATGAAGAAGGATGGATTCTCCTTTTCATTGGATTTCTTGGTTGGGTGGAGAGCATTTCCTTTCCCCTGCTCTTGTTGTGATCAGAATTGGAAAAATGATAAATCTACATGTTGTTGTTCTGGAGAAGAAGAAAAACAAAAGTTTGACAGTCCCTTGTTGAAATGAAATCTTATTGTAACCTTTCCCACTTGAAGTGGATGAACTTGTATATGTTTTGTAATGGAAATATGTTGTATTGAATATGAAAGTTGTAATTTTGAAATGTAAAGGAGAGATATACTTTGTTTTTTGTCTTGAAAGAAAGAGATGTATTTTGTATATTGTATTGTGAAAATCAACAGAAAAGAGAAGTTGTAAAAGAAGGAAATCTTGTCTTTTGAATAAAATTTGCATTCTTTTCCATAATTGGAACTACTGTTGTTTAAAATCTGAGTTTGAAATGTATTTGAAATCTCTATTTGAAAGGAAGAAATGTGTGTGAGGAAAATACAGAACTCTATCTTTTGAAATGTGTAAAATTGGAAATCAGAATTGCATTTTGGTTCTGAATAGTTTGATTTGAATCAACTAAATGTATTAGATTATAATTGGAATGAATTCTAATACTTGGAAGATGAAAATGGCAAATAGATCCTTTAAAGTTTGATCTTTGTTTTGTATTTTCAAACTGGCAAATACTTTATCCAAAAATGCACAGTTCGAACCTGCAACAATGAAATAACAAATTAAACAATTAAATTGAAGTAGTATGCCCTAAAATAATCCAATTGGATAAAAATACTTAAGGAACTTCTTAGAAAATTTAGCAAAAACGGGCTCAAACCGTTTTGTTGTCTATTTTGCTGTCAAAGTTGTATTTTTTTAATTGGGATTTAATCAAACAAACTTACCTTCCAAATCCATCCTAAATCCATCTAAGAACAATTCTCCATGTCTAATTGACATGTTAAGAGAGGAAGAAGATCAATTGATTAAAATTTCATAAGTTAAAATTTACCAGCTTGCCTTTTTAAAGCCTGTAGATCGTTTTCATGAAATTGACCCCTTAAACATTAACAAAATAAAAAAATTAATGATTCTTGTGCAAGAGGGCATCAAAAGATTTCCAAAAATTCCTTGTTTTCCCAAAAAAAATCTCGCAATCAAAAGTTATGGCCTTCTAAAGTTTTTCTTCATTTGGTGTAAAAAATAATTCTAACTTGTCAAAAAAAAATTGGGAAAATTTCCTTGGCGGACCCGCGGGCCAGAATTTTCCCTTAGATTTTTTTGGTCAAAAACACCAAAAGCATGAATTTCCCCACCACTCCACTGACCCGCAACACTTTCTTTTTGTCAAAAAATTACCTAAGTTCAAAAAAAGAAATTTTGGAAAAATTTCCCCCTGCGGACCCGCCACCCCACTTTTCCCTTTTTGGTTGTTTTTTGTGGCCGCGCGGGCCCACAACTGTTAACTTAACCTTTAAAATAATTTGGGAAAATTTTCTAAGTTTCCTCTACCACCATGCAGGCCCGCAGCCAATCAGGTGCTGCCATGTGGCATCACAAGGCATCGGCGGAGGAGTGAATCCCCTTTTTAGCTTCGCAATTCAGAAATTTTTTGGGAAAATTTTCCTAAATTTCTTCGGCCCACCAATCTACATCCAATGGATGGCTGAACACGTGTCTTCACGACGTGTCCATAGAGGCACGTAGAGCTTTTTAAGTCTTTAAACCTTTTTCTCGCAAAAGTCAAATTTTGCTAAATTGCTCTGATGGCCCGACAGGCCGCAACCAATCATTGATTGACATGTGGCATCGTTCGGGGAAGTTAGAAGACGTGTGAGTGTATTTTCATCCTTTGCACTTTAAATCCTAAAGTCTAAAATCTCTAAGTTTCCCATGCAAGTCCGTTTCCCCGCAACCAATCAAGCTCTTGACATGTGGCACTTTGGGCTGTCAGCAGAGGCGTGGATCGTTTGATTCCATAGCGCCTTTCGGTAAAAAAGGATCATTGTCTTAAAATCCTCCAGTGGCCCGATTTTTTGCCAGAGTTTAGAAATGCCGACACGTGTCCTCTTCGGGCTCGGGCACGCATGGAGGTAGATCACACTTTTGTTCCAAAAAGGGAAAATGTGCTAAAACTCTCCCCACTCCGTTGGCCCACGCATGGGAAAATTTTCTTCCTCGCCCCCCTCTAGTGCATGCGGGCCAGAAGTGAAATGACCTTTCGCCCCAGGGTGCTAAGGGAAAAATTTCTTCCCCAAGCCCGTAGGCCCACCCTTGGGAAAAGTTTCTTCTGAATGCCCATCGGCCCATAACTTGAGAAATATAGGGAGTTAGGAGGACTTCTTTATATCACTGGAAAGGTGAGGAAATTTCCTATCTAATGGTTTTGTTTTCAAGAAAATTTTAGTGTGTTAAATATGTGAAAAATCAGGTTAAAGTGCAAGGTAAGCCTAAGAGTGGGTAAGTGGGAAATAACTCCCCATTAATTTAAAATGTTAATTCTAAAGTATGGGTTGACCTTTTAAGGGTCATGTCATGGGGTAAGTGAATGTTTTCCTAACCCCATGTAAATGAGAACCATGTCTATTTTTAGACCTAGTGGAATTAAATACCTTGGGTATTTAATTGTTTTACCCCCTTTAACCCTCTGAATTTTATTAGGGAATGTTTAATCTTAGTGTTAATCTAATTAATTGATAAATCAGCACCTAAAGGAAATTTAATCTCAACTCTATTGTTTTTACTCATTAATTGTATTGTGATTTTTAATGTTGGTTATAATGGAAAACTTTATCTTCTTAACATAATTGACCTTGATATCTTTCTTTGTGATAACTGTTGCTTCGAGGCTTGTTTGTAGTCTCAACTTAAAAATAAAAAATAATTATCCCATAATTTTTTTGACTAATCCTAGGTTGTTCTTGGGTCTCAAGTGGGTTTTTTTAGTAGGCATCACATTTATCCTTCTTGTTTATTTGCATTTTCATTTTGAGGGTTTTTTGGAGTTGTGTTTATTATTTCATAAATATTTTAATCCTCCCTTATATTTTTCCCATTGCTATAATTGTTGTTTTACCTTGAGAAGTGTGAACCTTTTTAGGTTTTTAACTTGATTATTATCGTAAGAATTTCTGAAGAAATCAATTGGAAGAAGTCAATTAATGATTTTTAACTCAAAATTGTGTTTTAAGATTTTTCCTTGCTAAAGCAAATCTAAAACCTGACAGTGTATTGCAAATCTTCAGTTGTTTATCAAGGTCGATTCTTCGATGGTTTATTAAAGATCCTATAGTGCTGAATAAGTAAAATTTTCCTCTGGTTTTTCAGATTTCAGAGCATGTCAAGAAATTTCAAAAACCTGATAGTCTATCAGGTTTCTCAAGTTTTCAAACAAAGATCAAACCCTAATCGGTTCATTAGGTTTCTCATATTTCTTAAAAAGGTTCATTGTGCAACCATTTTTTCAGACCATCTACTTGGTGCTTTGTAGGGGTTGAAACCTAAATTTTTCCCAGAAGCCCCCAAAAGCTTAGAAGCCCTATTTCTTTGATCATTTGTGTGTGATTAAGGTAAAGGGAAGGGGGAAAAGGACCCATCTAAGGAAATGGAGTATAAGTATCAAGGAAAAATACATCCTTCTAATATTGATATTAGAGACATATAATTAGGACATATCAACATGGAGGAATTTTGGAGTGGAGTACAAATTTCTTCATAGACTTCATGGATGTAGTGTATCTGTAATAGCATGTTACCTTTAGTTTATGCCTTTCCAATCTATACTCAGTTCCCAAAATTAATTCTCATATGTACCAATCATTATGACTCAGATATGAGATATTTTCATAATCAGGAGGGTGAGATTATAGTCAGGTCAGACACCGACTACTTTGATGTTCTTCTCAAGCTCCCTAATTTCACTACATATGTCAAGACAGACCCTAAAATAGCTTAGAAATCTTGGGATGCAAGTCTAGATGATCATGTCAATCATGTTAACAATAAATACTTGTTGAAACCCAAGCCTTCTATGTTAAGCTTTCCAAATATTGTACCCTGAAGTGACTTCATTTTATAAATTGGTGATATTATCACACTTTTGAGAAGATTGTTTGGACTTCCTGAAGATATAGAATTTTAGGGATGGATGTACCAATTAATCACTTATATAAATAAAAATGATCAATTATTTGATTTGGGTGCATTGATCAATGACATTATTGACAGACAAATGAAAGAGATTTTAAGTACAGGAAAATTCTACATGATGTCTTATGTCACATATGCTACAATTGGGATGATATTTGATCCTAGGTTGAAGAGTATGGGTTACAGGCCCTCAGACCATGTTTATAATTATTACCCTAAGCTATCCCTTAAAGGAAGTGAGGAACATATCTGGAGGGTTGATGATGTTTTCTTCTACAACGTTATCTATAGATTGGGACCCAATCTCTCCAAGAAAATGGTTTTTGATACCAAATGGAACACAGTGTCAAAATGGGGTTACATCTTTTTGCAATTTCAAAAATTCACCTATGTATGGGTTGGAACATTCTTGCGATATCCATTTCATCTTCTGAGGTTTCTGAGTGATAAACGGATCCTTATGGAGTTGGCTAGGAAACTTTCATATCTTCACAAGTTCTGAAAAAGTAAGAATAAGGAAGGGGTTCATTTTCCTATCTCCATTGGAAGATAAAATCGTAGCTCTATTATTAAATCCAATAATTTCATCAATGAAATGTAGGATGAGATTAAGAATAATATACCATTGAGGGTAGGTTTTTATTATCAAAGTGTTCTAAAGGCTCATGAAACATTGCAACTCCACATTATAGAACTTGCAGACATTTGGGCTAATTGAAGAGATGAAGTTGCAATTCAAAATAAAAATAATAGCAAGTTAACTTTATATCAGATAGTAACTCTTGATATTGTTGATAATCTTAAAGGGTTCGTTGATGATGGAAATATCTTAGACCCTATGTATGAAAAAATGGATGAAGAAAGTTTGGGATTTCCTCCAATTTATTTGTTGATTAAGGAATCTATATCCATTAAGGACATAGCTTCTCAAATCCTCTTTCAGACACATGGTTATATTCACGGGGCATTCAGCCAAGAGATCCTTGATTCCTAAAGATGTCATTCACTTCGGTGTCAGAGGCACGCCCCTCCCAAGAAGGAAAATATAAAGGTGAAAATTTTGGAAGGAAGTTCAAGTTCAAATTCTTCAGCAGTAGAATGAAGACTCACTCTTCATCTTCTATTTTTTCCACCTCATCAATTTTTTTGGTCTAGTCTCCTTCTCCTCAGAATACTCAGGGACCATTAGGTGATATTATGGTTACTCAACCTGATCCATATTCTTCCCTCGTCACTCATGTAATTCCTATTGTTATCTTGTATCCCCATATAACTATTTCTTCCCCATATCCTCCTCAAATCATTTCTCCTCAACGTTTCTCTCCCCCACCATCTTTCTCTTTGTAGATTTCATCAATCTCTGTAATCGTTTCTACATATTTCCCTCCTTTACCTTCATTACTTCACATATCACTCATGACCAACATATTTTCCTTCCTTTCCCCTCTTTCGATTGGGATAGTTTGATGTTGGGATCTCCTTCTTCTACTTATTATTCCATATCTTATACTCCTCCTGTTTATTCCACTATAGTTACCACCACCCTTTCTACTCCTCCATCCCTAGTACCTGTTGATGAAAAATCACAACACCACCCACATGACGTCAGATCTGAGTGGGGCATCTTGTGTGACTGCATAACATGGGACCATGTCTCAAGATGTGGGACTTGTGGACTTGAGATGGCCCTCCATAGAAATTCGCATTCTAATTCCTAATCCTAATGCTAAACTACTTATAAGGAAGGAAATGTGATTATCTACTCCTAATCTAACAATTCCAAGAAGACCTGGAGAGAGAGAGAGCATAAAATAAAGGGATCCTACACTACAGAGGTGATAGCACCAAGAAAAAAGGGATGGTTGGTCACAAATACTTAGCTGCTTGAAATGGAGATAGGCGAGTGAAAGGAGAGGGATGGACAAGATGCACCACAAACTAGAGATTATATTTCACATAGAACACCACTTTCAAACCCATTAAACACAGCTCCTCAGAACCTGCAATAGACATCAGAAGATACACATCAAAAAAATCCTACAGCAATGATACTGTTAGAAGGGTGTCAATAAGCTAATTGAGATATGAACATAGTTTCATTACTCTAGAAGTATACATTACTTATTACTACTAAACATGCACACGGTACACCTTCAATGGGAAACACACAATGAAAATGCCATATGAACTTAGGGCTTCTTATCTATCTTGTAATTACTACTCCCTACCTCCCTATCTCTCTTCAGGACCTACCCCAAATAGAGGGGGAATTAGAGATAAAGATTACCAACCTTTTGAACCATTTATGCCCCTCCTTTACAATATGGGGAAGATTTATTGAAGGTCCATTTTGAGGGAATATTTGAAAACCCTGCTATGAACTCACCCATGCATATGCAATGAATTCTATTATGAACCCACCGCGATTACATCAAAGCAGTTTGAAATCCATCCCTAATAATGATGGGATATATACATATACTACAGATCACCATAGCCTCCATGACAACATATGTTCCTTGCTGGTATTTTAATGAGTCCCATTCATTCATACCATGGCGCATAGCCTGAGATACTTTGCATACATATCTTCAAAATGGTGTACATAGACTCATAACATGGTTTCAGGAAAGTAGCTAGGTCTTAGGGAGTTATCTTTAAATTGATTTCCCACTCAATGTCTGAAATATTTGTTAAAAGACATGGTTGTCTGAAGGTCTATGGTCATACATATCCTAGAATCATGGAACTTGCCATATGAACAACATGATTTTACCCATACAATTTCTACGTGGCAAAATCACACGCGTTAAAGATTACATGCCCTAACACTCTTGCATCTTGTAGTTGTGCTGAACTAACACGTAGTAACTTGTACGGATCTTATCTGTTTCAAAAGTTCTCATCCTAAGGCATGTGTTAGGAGTGATTCATTGTTCCTCGACCAAAGACACGTTTAGAGATGGAGCATCCTTGAGGACCACTCTATTGTATAATTATCCTACAATGAATGAGTATTCCGAAGATACCACATGGCTCATTTCGCTAGAGCTTGGTGCTCAGAATAATCTCACATGCCACATTTGCATGCCCTTGAACACTTTGCATACTGATCTTCCAAAATTCCTACTACCTAATTTGTATCCTTCCTTGAAATCCCTGTGTTAGGGCATGTTCCTTAGTTATTGCCATTGTGTCAAAGAGTCTTACATCATCCTTGGTCAAAAATCCATGTGTATGACCATATCCTGTCTCATGGTAACGATAGTCCTCTAGAAGACCACTATATTTTTAAAGTCTCTTGTCCTTTGGAACAGTTCAAAAATTGTGCTTTATCCTATTTCTTATCATTTTTCACAGTCACGATCTATTGTCCTAGGGATTTTTTCCCTAATATGTCTCAAGGAGAAATGAGTCTAATGTTTATCTATGCATTTATGTATGAGCCACACACTATATTTTCTTAAAAGTTCTCTTTACTTGAAGATTTTAACCTAATTTTTTTTTTCGATATGGATGTTTCAATCATATGTAATCCATGTTTGACCAGCATTTCTTCCAGTCAAATTTAGTCAAACATTTCACATGCGATTGTGGAAATGGTTGCACCTCATGCTTGGATGTAGATCCCCTTAATACTTCATTTTTCCTACAAAAATCCTCAATTTTAAATATGTGTCCATGTGGCTAGAGAATGGTCCCTAATATGGAAATCTCCCATTTGGTCTAGAGGCCATGGAGGATGCATCAGGAGGAAAGGTTATGAGACTTCTAATGCTTCACACCAACTAATTAGACAAATTTTCTATGAAGTTTAGTTCACACACTCCCAAGAAATGGTAGGACATCATATTTAGCTAGTACGTTTATATTGGTTGGTTTGTTTGACGTATAGACACCATCTTGAGAGTTTTTCAATGGAGTACACGTCAAGGTAAAAAATGCATTTTTCCCTCGAATAAACATGCCTTAGATATTATCCATACACCATGAAAAAAGTGTTAGGATGATACGTGGAGGCCTCTGCTCTCTATCCATTTAACTTAGACATTTTTTAATGGCCAATAGTGTGGGCATCCCTCAGAGCTTGACAAGTGACACCTTATACTGAGCTCCAAGCCTTCAATGAGCAAATTTAGATCAGAGAATGGCATAACATGGCAAAGCGCGCAATATATTAAACACATCTAGTCAAATAGTATACATGATTACACGCCTTGTAAATTGCGCCATAAGCTAAAATCAGAAGACTTCATTTGAAAAGTCTTAGAGGGTAAAAAAATTTACCATCAGTTGCAATTTAGACGTTTTCACCTCTTAGCTTCATAAATGTTTAACAAATACTTATATTATATTAGAAGTGTTCCATAATTTCCGATGGGAAATAGTCAATGTTTTTCCTCGATCAACGGTGGAGGTGCGGACCTACGGAGGAAAAATTTCCTTTTTAGAAAAAAGAGTTAAAAGTAAAAGGGGAAGTGTAGTTCTACTAGTACCCACATTGGGACACATGTCAAAAGTATTTCTCAAGGGCAGAGTTACGGGAGAAACTTGGAAAATTTTCCTCTTTTCCAAGAGAGAGTCAAATGGCAGAATTTCTCTGCGTTTCTTTTAGGGCCCATCTCAAGACACGTGTCAAGACCATTTTTAGAAGCGGAGGTGTGGAACAAAATGGAAAAAAAATCAGTTTTTCTAAAAAGGTCAAAAAAGATAAAAGAAAGCCCCTGAGCCTGATTTTGCATCTTCCATGTGGACGGCCCACATTCAAAATCAAAGATCAACGGCTATTGAGCATCTAAATCTGATTTTAGCCCCATTTTTCTATAAAACTCCTAGGAGTGTGAGTCTTCATGATTTCTTGTTATTTTCTACACGCCAAATAGAGGAGTGAGTTAATTTTGATATCTAGAGTTAAGTGGGAGACATTTGGAGAAGTATTTCACCATTAAAATGGTCTGAATCTCAATCCTGATCTGGTTTTCCATTTTTCTTCTCCTGAGCATGCAAGGGGTCAGATTTCATTGATATGGGATGGAATTGGTTGGCGAATGGATGGAGGCATTTTTTTCCCGAGAAAGGAGTTGAATGCGGGAAGAAATTGAAGATATTTTCCCTCGAGCAAGTAGAGATTTTTACAAATCTGATTCTGTGAATCACGAAAGAATCATGGCAAGCACTGGTTTATTTAAAGTTTTTTTCTTTTAGGAGGAAGGGGCTTTGTTGTAAATGTTATAAATGGCACGAATTTTTCATGCAAAGGGTTGGTAGTTTTTGGAAGGATCAGGATTGATTCTCTCAAGCAGAAAAATCTTAACAAAGCCATCCATTTTGAGAATCCTGTATATCTCTCTTTGTATCTGTTTCGATCGTGTCAAGGTGGTTGCAAGTGTACAGCCATTGACAAGCTTTGAGATTGTTCTAGAAAATTTCCCTTACTGAAAAATTTGATCAAACTTTGAGTTATTCTATGTCAATCTTGAGTAAAGTGTATTTATTTCATTTCTGAATGCATGCGGGTATTTTTTCTTGTTTCTATTACAACCTTCTACCAAAATATAGTCCAATCACACAGGTCTCAGTCCTTGTGATAGTTTCTTGGAATCTAGAATTTCATTTCTTAGAAGATCCTTCATCTAGGAATGGGATAAACAGTTTCAAATCACTTTTCTTTCATTTTGTGGATAGAGATTATCTGTAAGCCCATGGGTGTACCTCAGGGGTGACTTGGTCTAAATCCATGTGCTTTATTGGGTCCTTTGATTCGAGATTTCATGATAAAATCCCATAGGTTGTGTGAAAGAGTGTTGATCTGGGCCTCCATTAAAGCACATATTCTAGTTGAGGAAATAAATTTAACTTTTTGTGGCATTTTGTTGATTAAATATTTTAATTTTGCATAAGCTCTCAAGGATCTGGTGATTCAAGTCCATTCTGTCTCCCCTCCCACCAAAATTTATTTAAAAAATAACCAATCCTACCCATAATACCCTTGTTTTTCATGTGTGTACACAAATGCATAATCTTTGTTACCAAAACATGTAGAAGTAATCAGGCTCTCAAATTTCTTTAGTAACCTTTGCCTTGTTGTGAGAATATCTGCATAATCTAGAATTAACAACTCGTGAGAGTTAGATTTGGTGTGTTGATCATATTTTCCTCAAGGCCTTCTCTATAAAATTTATGTAAAAGAAAGATACTTGTATCTCCTTTCAAATAACAGAGGTTACATAATAGGTTCTCTTACCTTGGTTAAAAGGCACAACCTAAAATAGTTAGGATAAGATCACATCCTTTTGAGGTGCTATCCATCTCTCCATAAATCCAAGTAACAAAGGGAAAGCTAGATTTCTCCCTGGCTACAAAATGACATCCATTTATGATCTATCTACTTCTAAGCTCCCTGTTGAATTTGTGTTGCTGCTTGTTTTGAAAAGGAGAAAAAATTTGGGTACCAACACTAATGACATCGTTGTTGGGGAACTGATTTATGTTACCGGGAAATTGGTTCAATTTAATCCACATGTATACATATTTGAATCCATATCTATTTTACCTGTCAAGAACACTAACACTAATGGTGCCATTGTCGGGGACATTGTGATATAGTTCATACTCAGACCCTGGTAAACATTTCTTGTATGCTCTAAAGTGCTAGAAATACATTTTAAAAATCATCTTGTGTTCAGGTTTGTAAGAGGTTTCAAAGTCACAAGTTTTGTATGCAAATTCTCCAGTTTCCACAAGTTTTGCAATGGTATTTATTGATAAATTTTGGTAAAGAAAAGTCATATTTTTTTCATTTCTAGGTTCTAGTGCTGACAGACACTTGACAGAACATTTTAGTGCATTTGCACAACTAAGGTGAAAATCCTTAGTGGTGACTCCCTGTTTATTTGATCTTAATAAGGACCATTGTCTTAAACCTCTGTCAAGTAAGACTTGTACTAATATTTATAAAGCTAGAAGGAAGAAGATCTTTCTTTGCCAGGGATCCTGCTAGGACATTATTTCTAGAGCTAGGAAAAGCAAAATCAGAAGGAAAAAAATCCTGGAGAGTTGTGGGAGATCAGCAGACAAGAAGTGGGATCACCATTGATGAAAGTGAATGGCCTATCATTGAAGACTATCATTAAAGTGACTTTGAATCAGGTAGCCTCTTTGTGGAATTAAATTCTCTAGCTGGGGACAAGCCTTCACTTGATTTTGAAAGATTTGCTTCACATTCTGCACCTATCTTTTCTAAAGTAGATAGATATTTCCAAGAAGTAAGGCCTTTGGGGGTCTCCATTTTGAAAATTATACTCCTATGTTCCAAGAACCTTCTGCCCCCCATCAGTTTTTCACCCCTCTAGGATCACCTCCTCA
Source organism: Taxus chinensis (assembly GCA_019776745.2). NCBI lineage: Eukaryota > Viridiplantae > Streptophyta > Pinopsida > Cupressales > Taxaceae > Taxus > Taxus chinensis. Next base: position 9,542,423 of record CM034154.1, read on the forward strand.
AATCAATATGGCTCTACCCAGGCCTGCATTTTTTGTGAACATATTTGGACCTATAAATTTTGTGGGGATGGCTGGTTAGCCAAATGCAGTGCCTCAAGATGTGAGGAACAGACTTCTAAAGTTCCAAGGAAACAATCCTATTACTGGTGACTAGCATCTAAAGCTCTTCCTCAATATGATGGAATATTTTGAGATTGAGCATGAAGATGTATACATCAAGTTGTTTTTTCACACTCTAAATGAGGATGCAAGGGACTAGTACAAAGCATTGCAAGATAACTCTATTGACTCTTGGGCTGAGATGAGCAATGCATTCATATTGCAATATGGTTATAGGACTTACCCTGGGTTTCTTCTATCAAAATTTGAAAACATCAAGAAGAATCCAATTGAGTTAGTACATGAATTCAATACAAGGTTTAATAAGACCTTGAGGAGATTTCCTATTAGGACAAGGGCATGTGATGAGTCATGTTTGATCAAATATATTGATGCATTTGATAAAAAGGTTGCTTACTACTTGAGGGAAAAGAACCCTACCAACTTGAGGTAAGCATTCACTCTGGACCTACAAATAGAGAATAATATCAAGGCAATAGGAAAACCTCCTAAGAGGGAAGGTGTGAAGATGGTTAACCCAAAAAAACCTCATACAAGCAAGGTAGCTGATTTGGAAGAAGTGGTGAAAACTTTGGCAGGGGTTGTCAAGGAGATTTCCTATAAGCTAGCCCAAGAAGAGAAAGGATTTAGGTAGGGTTCACAAAGCCAGCATAAGCAACAGGCCCAAGATAGATTTACAAATCATTTGATGACAGAGGCAAAGGAGTTGTTGGATTTGGGAATAGGTAGCCCCAAGGCAGAGAAAATAGAATGGTGCTTGATCCTTTGGCTACTAGAGTTGTTGTGGAAGAAACAAAGGTCATTGATTGGTGTGATAGATATTTCATGCCCCATGCTCCTTGTGAAGAAGATTAGCAAGAAGAAGAAGCGGATGATGATGATAATGATGATGATGCCTGCATGATGGAGACCCCTACAAGTTTTCTAAGGGAAGCAACTTCAACTGAGGTAATAAGTGCTAGAACTGCTGCCACTTTTTGGGATTGCATCTACCAAGTACCTCTTATTCCCCCCTCTCATACTTTAGAAGTAGACATTGTACAAGCTTTTGAATTGTCCACTAATGATTTTGAATACTTGAGGGCATTAATGATTGAAAAGTATGATGGAGGAGTTCCCTCAGAACAATATAGGCAGCTATTAATGAATGTTGTAGTTGCCCAAGAAAAGGAGCACAATACCAGAAGTAAAGTTTCTAAGGGGCCACAAGCCAAGTCAAAATTTCTAGTGCTTACTGAAGAAACCCCAAAGAAAAATGCATCTAAAAGAAACCTTGTTTCCCCAAGAAAAACTTGTGTTCCTCCCCATGCCAAAAATGACAATAATCCCATTCCATTTGATGAATTTCCCAATCTTTCCCCTAGTGCTGCTCTACCCAAATTTTCTCCATATGACATAGCCAAAATTTTGAGTCAAATCAAAATTCCTATCCCAGTTGTTGAGCTACTTAGGATCCCTGAGCACAAGAAGAGGGATTTTGAATATTTGGGATTCAAAGGGGGAGAGATCATACAAGGCAGATATGTAAACAAGGTTGAGGTTCCCCTTACCGTTGTAGATTTGGAAAAGCCATAATTATTGGAAGCGTTGGGGGAACCACAAAAGGTTTATTTAGGAACTTCTTTGGTTGAATCCCAGCTGAATGTGGATCCATTTTTCACTACCCTTGTTATCAAAGACAAGTTGTTACATAACTGTATGTTTAATTCTGGAGCTTCATGTAATGTCATGCCTCTTGATGTCATGAATGAATTAGGTATCAAAGTAACAGTAGCATATGGGAAGTGCACTACCATTGAATCTAGAGAGGTTTCAGTGGTGGGGTGTTTCAAATATCTAGTAGTGCAACTTGTGCCTTATCCTAGAAGGAACTTAAAGCTTAATGTAGTCATTGTTGACTGCCCTACCAAGTGGGGAATGTTGTTGTCAAGAAAGTGGGCAGCAAGTGTTGTTGGTAGTGTGCAAATGGACATGTCTTATGCCACTATCCCCATTGAAGGAAACTTGGTGAAATTATATGGAGAGTAGAATATGATGTACCTTATTGAAGACCCAAGCAATGCATCTTATGAATTTTTGCAAGCAGATGTTGATCTTAACAATTTTGTGAGCTTTGTGGATTTTAGGGAGTATGAGAGTGTTGAAAAAAGAGCTCCTAAGTATGCTAATTTTTCTGGGAATTTTTTCTATGTTTTTGCCTTAAAGAATGTCAAAGAATTTGACTTAAACAGAATGGAGGAGCTTCAGAGAAGATGGGTGGTTTACAAACAGAACAAAGAAGAAAAAGAGGTCTACTTTTAGTTGATGAAAACATATCAGAACCTCTTGGCTTGGTCATATCCAGGATGGCAGGCACTTGAATTGTTTCCTTGATTATTTTCTTTAAATCAGGAAAAATTCTTCTATACAGTGTATAGCTTGTTGTTTGTTCCCTATTTTTTGTGTTTTTGCTCATTCTGGTCCTCAGTGACCTGGTTTTATGGGCTTCTTTGTTTATTTTTGGAGATGGCTTCGTTTCTCTGCTCTGCGAGTTGACTCTATCACCCAATGGATATTTTGGAACTTGCTCTACTATTGTTCTTGTGGCACTCGTAGGGAGTTTCCATCCCTGAGTCAGAGCCAATGTTGGTGCTAATAATTGTCTTGCCCCATTTGTGCCCTTGAAGATTTATTGATTCATGGCCTCTTTCATTTTATACTTCCCCATATTGTGTTTGGCCAGTCTTCATTGCCATTTTAATTTGATCCTGGGTCGAAGATCATGTGTGGGTCTGTATTTGTCTCATGGTTCCTTTGTTCCTCTGGAAAAGATTTGTATTTTCAGTCTCCCATGATATGTTCCTTCAAAATTTGCATTTTCCCATTTCCTCCATTTTCCACAGTCAAGATCTATTGTCCCTTCCAATTTTTCTTTAAATACTCAAGGAGAAATGAGTTGATGTGTCCCTAAGGATCATTTTTTAGCCTTGCAATAGTCTAAATTCTCTATCCTTGAAGAAAACCACATTTTCTAGCTTGAATGGATGTTTCTCTGTGTTTTAGGGTTTGACGGGTGTTTCTCTCGGTCAAATTTGCATCATTCAGTCAACAGGGAAACGTGGCACCTCTTGGTTCGATGCGGATCATCTTAATACTTAAGAAATCCTACAAAAATCCTCAACTTTAAAATTTGTCCACGTGGAGGAACGACACTCATTTGAAGATCTGATTTTGGGCTTTGCCTTGGAGTAGTGCCAGGATGACACGTGGAGGCTTCCACTACTTGGCCCGGACTTAGACAAATTTTTTTGCAGTTGGAGCAGTTTGGCTGAACAGGACACGTGGTGAGCTTACACTCATTTAGGGTCTCTACATTGGACACAATCTTGAAGTTGTGCCATGGAGACACATGGAGGAACCGCACATGTTCGGGGACCGATCTTTGAGTTTCAGTGTGAAGAAGTGTCAGGCTGACATGTGGAGGCCTCCACTCACTTTTCATTTTACTTAGACTTTTCAATGGCCAAAAGGATACTCCCTCGGAGCTTGACAAGTGGTGCCTTCCGTTGAGCTCCAAGACTTCAAAAAAAAATTGTCTGAGTAGGACACATGGTGATCATGCGCTCATTCAAGGTATCAAATTTTTGGGACATCCTCAAGGTGTGTCGTGGTGACATGTGGCAATTTGAAAATTCATAGGGGGTGGGGAGGTGTACCATCAGAGGAAACTCAAACTTTTCACCTCTTTGCTTCATAAAGGTTAAAATACCAAAAAGGCGCACGAGCCCGATGGGAAATAGTCACCATTTTTCCCCGATCAATGGTAGAGGTGCGGACCCGCGGAGGAAAATTGAAAAATTTTCCTTTTGAGAAAAAAGAGTTAAAAGTAAAAGGGGAAGCGTAGTTCCACTGGGACCCACATTGGGACACGTGTCAAAAATATTTCTCAAGGGTGGAGCTATGGGGGAAACCTGGAAAAATTTCTTTTTTTCCAAAAGAGAGTCAAATGGCATAATTTCTCCATGTTTCTTTTGGGGCCCACCTCAAGACATGTGTCAAGCCCATTTTCAGAAGTAGAGGTGTAGAAAAAAATGGGAATTTTTTTCATTTTTCTAAAAAGGTCAGAAAAGTTCAAAGAAATCCCCCAAACCTATTTTTACATCTTCCACATGGACAGCCCACATTCAAAATCAAAAATCATCGGCTGCTAAGCGTCTAAATCTGATTTTCCCCCTATTTTTTCATTAAAAATCCTAGGAGTGTGAGTCTTCATGATTTCTTGCTATTTTCTACATGCCAAACAGAGGAGTGAGTTAATTTTTATACCTAGAGTTTGGTGGGAGAGATTTGGAGATGACTTTCACCATTAAAATGGTTTGACTCTCAAGCCTGATCTGGTTTTTCATTTTTCTTCTCCATAGCACGCAAGGGGTCAGATTTGATTGATATGGGGTAGAAGTGGTTAGCGAATGGATGGAGGCATGTTTTTCCCAAGAAATGAGTTGAATGCGGGAAGAAACCAAAGATATTTTCTCTCGAGCACCTGGAGACTTTTACAGATCTGATTCTGCGAATCACGAAAGAATCATGGCAAGCACTTGTGTATTTAAAGTTTTTTCTTTTGGGAGGAAGGGCATCTGTTGGAAATGTTATAAATGGCATGAATTTTTTGTGCAAAGGGTTGGGAGTTTTTGGAAAGATCAGGACTGATTCTCTCGAGCACAAAAAGCTTGACAGAGCCCATCCATTTTGAGAAGCTGTCTAGAGAAAATTGTATATCTCTCTTTGTATCAGATTCAATCATGTCAAGGTGGTTACAAGTGTACATCCATTGAAAAGCATTGAGATTGTTCTACAAGCTTTCCCTTGCTGATTATTTTGATCAAACTTTGAGTTATTCTGTGTCAATCTTGAGTAAAGTGTATTTATTTCATTTTTGAATGCATGCGGGTAGTTTTTCTTGTTTCTATTACAACCTTGTACCAAAATATAGTCCAATCACACAGGTCTCAGTCCTTCTAATATTTTAGTGGCATCTACAATTTCATTTCTCAGAAGATCCTTCATCTAGGAATGGGTGTTTCACTTGATTTCTTTAGTTTTCTAATAAGTACTTGACGAAACAGATAAGGTAAAGGGTGGTAAGAGGAATACCTTTTTTAGGATGGTTGAAGGTTATATGCGCGGGTATCTGAATTCTGAATCAAAGTGATTGTGAGACCTTCCTTTTGGCTAGGAGGAACTACCTATATAAGAACCAAAACAAGACCATTAAAGAGAGTTAAACAATATATGCAGTGGACTGCCTAGCATATGCTAGATCCTGGAAGTGTGATACTTCCTAGATGGTTGTCAATCCACTATTTAAAACAATTCAATGCTGAAATAAAGTAAATATTGTCCTACTGTAGTTTAATATGATTTAGGCATCTCATACAAAACGTAATAGGCCAGATCTAATCTAACAGGATAGGCTAGAAGGAGATCCAGAGGTCAAGTAGGTTGGTTATAAGTGAATCTAAGCTAACAAGATAGGTTAGATACAGATATGAAGGTCAAATAGGTGTTTAAGTAGGTATATGTCAGAAATAATGAGGTTAAGTTAGATGTGGGTCACAAACAGGATCAGCCATGGTTATTCTGGCAGAGATCATAGCTGGACACAGAGACCGACCATGGTTTTATACAAATTCTGGGTTTATGACAGTTTTTACTGTAACTGAATAGCAAGGCGGTTAGAGATGTTGTGAACCGACGACGGTTAAGTATGGAAAGGGGCTAGAGAGAGGGTGGAATCACACAGTCTGGGTATTTAGGATGGAGTTTTGGGGCAAAAGTGGATGTGGATAGAAGGTACAATAGGAATGGGATTGATCACAGAGGGGGTGTAGATATGTTGCAAAGGTCTGAGACTACATGTAAAATGATGAGGAGGTCAAATAGGAAATTGGGCCAAGTATTAAGATGATTAGGTATGAGAAATATTGAAAGTGTGGCTGTTGAAGAACTGGAGAGAGGGAATGGAAATGTTAATATTATAAACTTTGATATTTCAGGTAAAATACTATTCTTGTGTTCGGTTGTTGTTTTGTTTCCAGTTCCTTTACCACAAATGCCGGACTACAGATGATGATAAGAAAATGAAATAGATGGGAGGAGGATACTTACTCTTCTGTGAGGTACAAGTCTAAAGAATAATGAAGAAGTTACTGCGTTGGAGGATGCTGGGAAGAAAGTTTCACTATTGTGCCAGTGTATTTGGTTGCCTTTGTTGATCACAAATCAATCTTCATTCTATTGTCGCGTCTAAAGAGATCGAACTTGAGATCATAAGTTTTTCAACCAACAACCAACCCGTATTACAAAGTTGTAAATGGGTCTAAATAGGCCATTTGGTCCATTCTGGTATAACCGGCATCAGTTTAGGGTGAACCAGCATTGGTTTAGGGTGAACGGACATCGATTTAGGTGAGATATCTCGGGTTGTTCAAAAAAAATGCCTGGGAAGTTGCTCCACTATTTGATAAGGGTCTCCTTTTTTTCCTCGGGGTGAAAACTGACCTTAGGAGGCTTTTAAATGTGAGGTGAGGGGATGGGTCTAATGTTAGGTTTTATTTAGGACATTGGTTTAGGGTTTAGGTTAATGGGTCAAATGATGGGGGTGGTTAGGTGAGGTGCATTTAATAAAGGCAATTATATTAAATAGGTGTGTGAGGGTAGTGAATTAATTTAATGTAAATAATTAAATTAATGTGTGTGTGGGTAAAAGGTCATTAACTTAATTAAAATAATTAAATTAATATGTATGGAGGTAAATGGCATTAATTTAATTAAAGTAATTAAATTAAAATGTGTGGGGTGCAGGAGGTAGGTGATAAGGTGTTGAGGATGAGGAAGTGATTATAGGGCTGCGCTAGGGGACCAAGGTGATTACGACATGATTTTGGTGTCTACATTTTTCCCCTTTTTGTTGCGTAGCTTGTATTGGTAAGTGACGTTAACAAAAATAAGATGTGGTTGCCCCCATGTGGGAATGAAGGTGATCCCCCTCAAACAAAGAACTGATGAGGTGATAGGGAAAATCGGTGAGTGGTTTGATAAAATTAGATGTAAAGAAGAATGGTGAAAAATGGGGGAAAATGGGGTAAAGGGAAAATCAGGCATATAGGTATAATAGACCAAGGTCAAAGGTAGGGTCAGTTGAATGTATGCACATGTATAAACTATGACACAGTACAAGGTTAAAGATCTTACAAAATCTACATTGTCTAAGGTTAATTGGTTTATCCAAACAAGGTTGAAGTGAATCTGGTATCCAAGTATACGATATGGTTAGGAAACATGACGTAAGTTAGGTTCAAGAACATTTAGGAATGTTCTGGTACACAAAAGGTAGGGTCAAGATAAACGGTCACGGCAATAGGCTAGGTAAGGTCATTAGATCAATCAACACAGGTAACAGTGCCACAAAGTATAGTGAACACATGAGGTCAAAGGTCACTAGCAATGGTCCAAGTCCAAAGAGCTAGGTCCTGGCCTGGGTAAGGCTGAGGTAGGGGTAAAATAATGAGGCTTCAATGGCTAACTGACGTAAGGTTGAAGAAGGTGGTAGGATATAAGGGAAGGTAGTGGTCCAGTTCATAGGGATGATTAGGTCAAGGTCAATTAAGTTTGGGTGCAGTATAGGTAGATAGGTAAAGGTGATTTTAGGTAGATAGGTAGTGTTGATTCTAGGTCATAGGTATAATTAGGTTGAGGTCATTGATGTTTAAGGTTAAGAATAGGTAGATAGGTAAAGGTGATTTTTAAGTTGATTGAGGTGGGAAAAGCAAGATCCCAAAAGATAGGTGTCGAGGATCTAGTCCTATAGGATAATCACATGGTAATGAAGCAGTGTCCAGTGAAGAGGAGGCAAGAATTTTACCCGATTGGCAAGGATCAAAACGTATGAAACACATCTATAGATATGACTTTGTGAAGATAAGACCCTAAAGACATTGCATGCAGTGATTAGTCGATACAGGTGAAGACTAGTCACATGATCTCCAAATGTGATTGGTCTTCAGCAGGTCCCTTGATCGTATGAAGTGAAAAGAAAATGGGTAAGGAGGTGAAGGTAATCAGGTCATATGTTATGAAGCAAAATGTCTTGGGCAAGGAATCCAAGATCACAATAGACAAGTCCATGAAGAAAAATTTTAATTTTCTTTTCTTTTTGACTTTGTTAGATAGACTGGTCAATGCGGGAAGTCTATACGGGATGAATATATGTCTCCTTGAGGTCTTCACGAAACTGATCGATGCGGGAAGCTTCTGAATTGTGATTTTTGAGAAAATAGTCCTCTTTTTGGAAAGACTATGTAGAGCAGTTCTGAGATTTTTATAGTTGTCCTTTGAGGGAGAAGTCTACTAATAGTGACAATTGAAGGTGGAAGATGTCCTTTTACAGGGATTCATCTTTTATATTGAAATTTTGGCTCAAGGAGTTAATCCCTTATTTTGGAAATAATTTTTTTTTGTCTTTTAAGTCATGGACTAGACTATAACGAAGCATTTGGTTCTTGTTGAGAAGGCAAGGGTGAAAGACCATGGGATCTCATCTAAAATAACATGAAAATTATCCATGAGAATCATGCCATGTGCAGAGCCATGGTGCACATATTTAAGAGAAGGGCAAAGGGGTGACGGGTAATCACATGATTCTTGTTTAGTCGTTGGAAATGGAGGGGTCGAAAAGAGAAAGGTGAATGGAACTTAAGGGGATGAGCATGTAATAGAGAAGTAGTGATGTAGGACAAAAATTCAATAATAGATTGGTTGAACATGCAAGGCATTGAGGGGCTCAGGTTTAGGCTTACCATCAACTGAAGACAAGCGATAAGCACCTGATCCATAGTCATGATTCATGATGTATGGTCCAAGCTAATCAGGAGAAAACTTACCCCATTTGCTTTTTTCTACTTTGGTTACGTGTTGATTTTCCTTAAGGATGATATCATCGACCTTGAAGGTGCATTTATGGACAGGTTTTTTGTAGGCACGCTTGATATATTTTTGGTAGACTTGGAGATGGTTGAGAGCATGACGACGACATTCGTCGAATAACTCAAGTTGTACTAAACGGTCTTTGTGAAAGTCATCATCAGTGAGCATATCTTGAAGGAGATGATACGGGAGAGACGAGATTTGGACTTCGAGAGGCAAAACAGCCTCGGTACTGTAGACTAGAGAAAAGGGAGTGGCAATGGTGGAGGTGTGAATAATAGTATGGTATGCCCAAAGGGTGAAAGGAATGTGCATATGCCAATCCTTCCTAGTATCATTAACCACTTTCATGAGAATTTTGTTTAGGGTTTTGTTGGTGGATTCAGCTTGGCCATTGGTTTGTGGGTAATATGGTGAGGAGAAGCTAACCTAGATACTAAAGGTGTCGCAAAGTTTCTGTAGAGTTTTGTTTTTGAATTGTTTTCCATTATCAATGATAAGGCGATGTGGAACACCAAAGTGACAAATAATGTGATGATTGATGAACTCACATATTTTCTCAGATTTAGTGGAGATGAGAGGTACATCTTCAACCCATTTGGTGTAATATTCGGTAGTGGTGATGATCCATTGATGTTGTAGGGAAGAGTGAGGATTGATCTCTCCGACAAGATCCAAACCCCACTGAGAGAAGGACCAAAGATCACGAGCGACCTGTAAGGCGTGACTATGTGTATGATGAAGATTGGCATGTTGTTGGCATTTTACACAACTCTTAACGTAGTCACAACAATCATGATTGAGGGTCGGCCAATAATATCCTAAGTGAAGAATGTGTTTAGCAACATCAAGGCCACTGAAGTGACCTCCGCATATGCCATCGTGAACTTCTTTAATGGTATAGGGGATTTCAAAGCTGATGAGGCATCGTAAGAGAATACCGTCAAAGCCTCATTTATAGAGAAGGCCACCCATGACGACATAATGAGAGGCCTTCTTGAGAAATGTACGTTGTCCATTACGTGTGAGATCAGGAGGCAATATAGAAAGGGAAAGGTAGTCCGCAAGCTGCTTATACCAAAGGTCTTGTGTGTTTAGTGAGGTAGTTCGGATGAGGTTAACACAACAAGATTTATAAGAAGGTCTCGGTATGCATTTTATGGTAACAAAGATGTCTGAATCGGTAGGTGAAGTAGGTATTTGGGAAGTGAGGCAGGCCATGGTATCTGTGAATTTATTGGTGGATCGTGGAATAGTTTGAATTTTATAGCGGTCAAAGGTAGTCAACATGATGCTGACGTAACATTTGTACTCTTGAAGTATTTCATTATGACACTGATAAACACCATTGACTTGGTTTACTACTAGTTGAGAATCACCAAAGATATTAATGGATTTTAACATCTAAGGCATAGGCCATCATCAGACCTAATACGAGCGCTTTGTATTCAGTGATATTGTTGGTACATTCGAAGTCGAGTTTGAATAATAAGGGCATGGGTTCACCATTAAGAGGAATGAGGATAATGCCTGCACCAGCCCCACACTGACATTTTGAACCATCAAAGAATAAGGTCATTTGGTAAGGGGTCATCATCCAAAGAGAGGTTAGCAATGGATTCGTCAGGGAAATCAAAGTTCGAAGGTTGATTCCCAGAAAGGGGCGCATCAGTGAGTTGGTTAGCAATGGCCTGGCCCTTGATATATTTTTTGGTGGATGAATTCAAGGTCTAGGTCAACAAGAAGCATGAGCCAATGTGTGACATGTTGATTTTGGTAAGGTTTAGCATACATGAAGTGTAAGGGGTCAGTGTTGGTCACAACAATAGGTTTTGTGGGTTGAGTAGGTAATGGAAAATTTTGGTGGGAAAAAAAAACTAAGGCTAAGCAGAGTTTTTCAGGCTGAGTGTATCGAGTTTCATAGTCTAGAAGGGTATGAGCTTATGTAATAAACATCCTGCTCCATATTTTGATCATCATGATGAGCAAGCATGGCCCCTAAAGAGTGATCAGTAGTTGAGATGTATAGATAGAAGGGTTTGATCGTCCTTAGGTGGGATAAGCACGGGGTGGTTGGAGAAGGTAATTGTTTTAAGGCCTCAAAAAATATTATGTGACAGTCACCATCCCATTTGAAAGAGACCTCCTTTTTGAGAAGGTGACGAAGTAGTTGACAACGGGTCGAAGAGTTGGGAAAATAAATTCGACGAATAGATTACAACTTACCCTGTAAACTACAAAGCTATAAAATGTTATTGGGTGGAGGAATATTCAAGGATGGCCTTGAATTTAGCAGGGTCAACGTGTATACAATGTAAGGAAACGATAAATCCCAGGAGCTTTCCTAAGAGAACCGACGAAGATGCACATTTATTGGGCTTCAGGCGGACGCTAAATTTGATAAGACGAGTCAAAGATGGTTTTCAAGGATAGTAAGATGTTCAGTGCTGATATTTGGAGATTTGGACAAGAATATCATCCTACATAATCTTCTAATATACGGTGCATAATGTCATGGAAAGATGTAGGTCATAGCCCACGTTGATACGTGGGCACTAGCATTTTTAAAGGCCAAAAGGCATGACTCGATAGCAAAAGGTCCTCTAAGGGGTAATGAATTCCATTTTGCATTGATCCTCTGGAGTGAGCAAGATTTGGTTATAACCTGAGAAACAATCCATAAGTGATAGCATCTCATGGCTAGTGGTAGGGTCAACCAACTGGTCAATACCAGGAAGATGAAAATCATCTTTTGGGTAGGCAAGGTTGACATCACAGAAATTGATTATAAATGCAAAGTCCTCTTGTCGCTTTAGTGATAGGGATGATTTTACAAATCAATTGGGGGGTAATCGATGGGTAAGATGAAGGAAACTAAGAGAAGGTGTTGAAGTTCTTCTTTGAAAAGAAGAGTAATGCAAGGGTGCATTTTCCTCAACTTTTGTTTTATGGGTTTGGCATCGGGAATGGTTATAATATTGTTGACCATGATAATGGGATCAATGTTTGGCATGTCAGCATAGGACCAAGCAAAAGCATGGCTATGATTTTTGAGAAAGAAGTGAGGGATTCTTGTTCAGCAGCATCCAGATATTAACCAATCTTGAGAATGTGAGGGATCGTCCTGAATGTGGATATTAACTTCAATAGGCGATTGATTCAACATTGTTTGCATCTCAGAAGGTAATGAATGGTGAATATAAGAGTCCTTTAGCACCAAAGTAAGTGAGTATGGACTCATCATCCTGACATTGAATGACATTAATAGAAGGAGTATCATCCCATATCATGTTAGGATACAAGAAAGGAAGAGAGGATGGAGCCTCGCCATCACAGTGATAGGTCAGTGGCCCCAAAAAATGGTATTTATGAAAAAAAAAGGTAGTAGGGATAGATTAAGGATCTACAGACTCCATTGGTGAAGGTGGTGAAGGTGGGGTAGGTAAAGAAGGTGGAGAGGGGTCAATGTCTTCAATGAGTTCAATATGGGGGTTTTTTGTAGGTAGTTTGGTAAAACCGATTCCACTACGATCATTGTGTTTATGCGTGGTACATGAAATAATGGTGTGATGACCTTGCTCATAAAGGCCAAATCTGAAACCCTTCTAGGCACAGTCAGTGTAGGAAAGTGTGAGCAAAGAGGTGGTTGGTAAGTGACTGAAGGTCAGCCGAAAAAGGTCAGGTTTGTGATGGTGGTTCGGGTGTGTAAGTGGAAATATCAAGTCCCCCATAGGTAAGATGGGTACGGAGGTGGGGAGGACCATAAAGGAGATGCTCACCTATGCGGTGATCATAGTGAGGATGCTGGTGAAGGTTTCCATACTCTTGTGGAGTAAGGAATGTATTGACATTGTACAGGCGATACTCCCCCATAGTGAGGTGTTGAAAAACACCTTCCAAAGGATCAGTGGTTGATATATTGGTGTCTGGAATGGAGGAAGCATTATAAGTTAGATCGGTGGAGGTCTTGGTTACTTGAGAAGCTGATGTGTGACTGGTAGAAGTGACAATAGTGGTGGGAATAGAAGATTTGGGTGAAGGTGAGGTTACAACAGCACTAGTGGATGGGGTCATGTGTGAAGAAGATGTAGGCAGGGAGGTAGATGCCTTAACAGGTACAAGGACATCATTGGGCCGGTAAAGCATGTTGTAGGTTTTGAAAGGTGATGGGTTAGCTAGAATGGTATAGGAACGTCCTTCATGTTTGAACTTTACACATCGGTGCAAAGTAGAAGGAACACAACCCATGACACGAATCCAGGGTCTATCGAGCAACAAATTGTACTGAAACTCCCCTTCCAAAATGTAGAACAACTTGGGAACAGTACGGGGACCCACACGAACATGGAGGATGATAGTGCCGAGTGTAGAGGTGATAGCATCATTGAATGAATGCAACATGACTGGATGTTTATGCATGCAGTTGTTGGGTATGCGCATTTGTTTGAATGTGTGAGAGGAGATGATGTTAATGCTAGCACCCCCATCGATCATAACACATCAGACACATATATTATCGATATGGATGGAGATGAAAAGTGCAGGATCTGGGTCATTAGTTTGGTGGGGGACAATTTCATCATCCGAGAAACTAAGGATAGCAACTTGGTGAATAGGTGGAGGTGATGAGGTAGATGGCAATTTGGTGAGTGACGCGACATGATGAGCTGTGATAATAGATGCTACAGGTGTGGGGTCATTAGGTAAAACTTCAATAGATTGAAGGACCTCCATGAGGGCTTGACGATGTGACTCTGAGGTTTGGATGAGATCGTATAAGGACATTTTGAGGGAGATTGGTGTAGTTGTTTGAGCATGGTGCGATATGTGACGCCATTAGAAATGGGGTATGCGGGGGCCATGGATAGTTATCTTAGGTATGGGTGCAGATGGTATGTTGGGTAAAGGATTGGTTGGTGGGTTGAGCTATTTTATCTTTCCCCTCTCACGGACCTCATGTAGTGACGTGTACCATGTTGATTTGAGGGGAGATTGGTAAATGGAGAAGGTGTAGGGTAAGTGGTATAACGACCTAAAGGGAGAAAACCTACTGGAGGAGAAAAGCCTTGTGAGGCTAGTTGGGCACAATGAAATTTTGGCATTTAGGTGGCGTGGCAAGTTCTCTGATGTAGAACCATGTTAATTTTGAATTTCAGAGATGGAAAGAAAGGTCGTGGCGGTGAAGATGGAGGTTGTGGTATAGGTGTAGGAGGAAGATGTGGGAGAAGGTGGTGAGCAGTGAAATAGGTTCATCATCCAAGAGGTCGTTGTCATCAAAATTGGGGTCAGAAGGACATAGTTGAAAGAGTGAAACCTTTAAACTCTTTTAGTTCTCAACATCATGTGCTGGCACATGATGGTAAGTGATAAATTTTAGTATCATCAAACCCTTATGGCTTAGGTGGTCTAAGAGGGTCATAAGGTCTAAGAGGAGGGATGGTGATATCAGATCTTTCCAGGAGGTTAGCCAAGATGGTGGCATATGATTCCACTAGTGGATCACAATGCGAAGTGAAAGTAATGTTGGTTGGAAGATTGGGTAGTTATGGTGGTAGTTGAGGTGATGCAGTCTTTGATTTGAGTTGTACTTTTTTTAGTGTAGGTGAAGTAACAAAAAGAGGGGTAAGTATAACCACCTCTTTGGAAATATACAATTTTTTTGATTTTTGGTGCTTTTTCTTAAGTAGAGGTGTAGGGGGAGCACATAATGTAGATGGTAAGGTAGATGGTGGGAGAGAGGATGAGTTACCCAAGGGGACAACTGAGGTACAGAGGTAGGTGTTGGTTGAGGTCGAGAGGGAGGTACAGGTAAGTATAACCACCTCTTTGGAAATATACATAGTTTTTTTGATTTTTGGTGCTTTTTCTTAAGCAGATGTGTAGGGGTAGCACTGTAATGTAGATGGTTAAGGTAGATGGTGGGAGAGGATGAGTTACCCAAGGGGACAACTGAGGTGCAGAGGTAGGTGTTGGTCGTGGTTGAGAGGGAGGTACAGGTGAGGTGGAAGAAAAATTTCATAGGTAGTGAAGGAGGTTATAGAAGGTAATGGTGGGTATAGGAGGAAAAGAAGTTATAGATGGTGATGAAGGACACAAGCTTCGCCTAGATAGAGATGTAGGCTGTTGGTGAATGGGTTAAGGGAATTTTAGGTTTACCCTTAGAGAGAGTAGATTTTGTTAAGGTAGAGGGGTGAGGTCCCAAGATGGATGGTAGGGGTGAAGGTGATAAATGTGTAGTTGGTGAGGTCGGTGCATGCGGATTACAAGGTTGGGTTTTTTGTTTAGGTTGAGGGATTGGTCTCAATAGGTATATGGGAAGATGTGGTCAAGTGTATCCTGACAGGAGAATGTGCAAGGTTTGATGTGGGTGTGACCCCTAGAACAGTAGTGGGTTTAGATACAAGAGATGGTGTTTTGAACATGTCGGCTAGCAAGTAGAGGGGTGGGATATAGATGAGGATGATGTAATAGAAGATGTATCACAGAGTTATGTTCACGTGTTTTTTGGGTTGTTGAAACATCTTTGGAGAAATGGTAGGAGTTTCAGTGGAATATGATTGCATTTGGGTCAAGACCAGGGAGTAAGAGACGCCCCCAAAGTGAAAACCTATCAACATAGTCCAGGTGGTCAGGAAAAACATGAGAATGACACTTTGGTAGATGAGGTAGATGTTGAGTGAGTGGTGATTCCCATAAAATGTGTCTGAGAAACAGGGAATTCACTGGCTTTGGCCTCTGTAGTTAAGAGAGCCAAAAGTAGGTCCACAGGATCTTGGGTAGCTGATGGAGAATGGTCACCGAAGTAGTAACGAAAAATCTATTGGATCCTAAATAGGTCGATAAGATGATTGCGTAATCCTATATGGGTGGAGGATGGTACCATTGGTAGTAGCTCATTGGGTATGGAGGATGAAGGGATAAATGATATCAGTGCTAATGAAAGACTCCTCCGCACGTGTACAGGGATGTGAAGGGATTTCCTCTATGGTTAGAGGAATGGAATAAAGTAGCTTCCTGTGCGGGGTAGAGGATTTCGGGCTAGGATTTCCTCGATGGAGGGGATAGAATATATTTGGGAATCAAGTGGTAAGTCAGTAAAGATAACATGTACCTCTCGTGTATTACTTTCGTTGTGTGAGGCATCACCAGTTTGATCATTAGATGAGGAATGGTTAGGGAATGGTTTCTTGAATATATGAAGGTATTGATTGGCAGGTGCATTAGGGTTATCCAGGAATAACTCACCGCTCTCGAGCATTCCCTGAATAATTTTTTTAAAGGTGATACAATTGTTGTCACTATGACCATTTACACGGTGATAGTTACAGTAGTCATTTTCCTTTTACCAACCTGGTATGGGGCGAGAGGGGTAAAAACCAGTATGTGTTTTGATAGGAGGAAGGCTGATGGCATTAGCTTTAATAAGATTTTTCTAAAATAGATGAATATGGTTCCCCAATTGAGGTGTATTTATTTTTTTCTCGTTTGAATTGGAAGGCTTGGACTGGTGACAGATTGGATGAAGTTTTAGCATGATTGGATGGATGGGTAGGGCCAGCCTTAAGTACCACTGCGTTTACAGTTCCCTTGGCTTTGGAATAAATTGTCTGAGAATTTCGAGGAAAAGGAAGTATCGTGTGATTTAAATGAGGAGTTTTTGTTTCATAATTGTATCTTTTTCTCTTTGATGGCGTTAATTTTGAGCTTACATGCCATGGTGAAAGCCTCATCAAATTTCTAGAAGGTTTGCACCTGTAAGGTAGGTGAGATATGTCTAGCACAGGCTCATGTGAAGAGCTCTATGAGTTCATTTTGTGGTAATTGGAAAGTGAGTTGGTTGATTAGGCTATGCTAACGAGAAACAAAATCTGCGATAGATTCTTCGTCATATTGACGCGTCAAGTAAAGATCGGTCATGGTAACCTTCTTGATGACATTAATCAAAAAATGATCCAAGAAGGCTTGGGCTATTTCGTTGAATGAGAAGATGGAATGTCTAGGTAATCCACTATACCAGTCCAATGCTGGACTAGTTAGGGACATGGGAAAGGTTTACAAAAGCAAAGCATCATCATGGGCAATTAAGTTACACCCATGTTTGAAAGATTGCAAATGCTCCTGCGAGTCTTCCTTACTATTAAAGTGGTTAAACTTAGGCATCTCCCAGTGTACGGGATATGGGTGAATGGGAATGGATGGGTGAATAGGCTCATTACAAATCTCATCATAGGTGAGAGAATTATGGGCACCGGAAATAGATGCCTTTAATGTCTGCATCTTGTCCATGATTAACTTGATAAAGTCATAGTTAGGTTGTGAAGATTGGGTACCCCCCGGAGTGAAAGGAGGTTGTTGTGGGACATATGAAGAATACGACATTCTAGAATATGGTGGTGTCGAATAAGGAGGCGGGAATTGAGAGACACACAGAGAGGGTATATATCCGGATTGAATGACCGATGAAATAGGAGGTGGTTGGTAGTAGGTAGAGATGGGAGGTAGAGATTGGGTAATAAAAAGGAAAATGTTTTGAAATGGGGTAGAGGTTACCGACACCACAGGTGGTAGCATTATGACTGGTATAAATGAGACAACAGGTGCGGATGATGCTATGTTTTGGGTGGTGGATGAAGGTATGGTGGAGACTACAGGTGCAATAGAGGTGGCGGATGCGGCGGTTAAAGCTAGCGTGGGACCTAGCTGCAACACAACTAGGGATAAAATAGGTGAGATCACCATAGTAGTAGGTGGAGCCGAGGTGGAAGTGATCATTAGGGATGGAGATAAGGATACAGGCATGCCATAGATCAATTGACCCGAGGCATCTCGAGTGGAGGCATGGGTGAGGTAGTGGTTCAAAGTAGTGGGATTATGATCCAGGAGTCGTGTAAACTTCGTGTCACCCGTAGGAATGGTGATAGGTTGATTAGGATCCATGGATGATGAGATGGAAGGTGGTGAAGGACTAGGTGATGAAGGGCTAGGTGGGAGCGGTAGTTGACTAGCGTCAAATACGAGGGCACTCGCCTGACTACAGGTCAGCACCATGTGGGTAGGAACTGATTTGGTGAGACTGTATTATGTCTAAATGGCACAGAACACAACAGAACTAGGAAAACAGTCAACAGTGAGTGGATTAGGTCAACTGGTGAGCTGTAAAATAGCACAAGGTGACCAACACTAGTTAGGCTTAACCAGTGCCAGTGACTGTGAAAAACCAACAGTATTTTAAATCATGGTCCCAAACTAACAATTTCTACATAGGATGAGACGTAAGGTGACTGTGATTGAAGTAATGACAATATGAAAGGTGATAGGAGCCTTTTACAACTCAGAAAGTGAAATAGGTGTCTTTTCGGTAGGTATCCAATAAGACTTCAGACCGATGCTGGTTAAAGATAACTGTAGCCGGTTACTATGAAATTGAAATAGAGAATAAGAAAAATGGTTGTGATTTAAAAATATAGTGTTGAATCAAACCCAGAAGTCTGAGAATGATGTAGATGTGGTCTAGGCACACTCAGATGAAGTCAGAATACACCAACTATGATTGGGAGTGTGCAAGGAAAGACAAAAAATAATGATCAAAAGCTCTCACCTCAAAATGCAAATCAAGCAGAGCACTAAGAAAGAATGTACCTAGAGTGCCTATTCTATTACATTTGTTCAGCTTATGCTATTTGTATGGACTGAATGTTATGAACAGAACAATAGAATTTCTTGGTGAGGAAGGCTTCCTACGAAGAAAGAAATCTAAAGGCTGAGGTTTCAGGAATGTTATAGCGGGGGCGGGCTTCGCTATGAGGTATGACTCGACAGAGCAGCAAGCTGGGTGCCCATTGTACCATGATCATGTGATCACCTACAGCTTCTTCCAGGTAGGATGTTGTTTAAGAATGTATGTATTTTGAATTTTTGTGTGGTTTGGTAAGACTCGGAGAAAGAGAAAAGGATAGAAGTTCTTTTCTACGATTTTTTTGTCAACCATCAGCTAGTCATGACTTCCAGCATATAGGTTGCCCTCAATTAATGTGAGCTAATGAGCTAAATCAGAATGCAGTGCACTTGTTTTAAACCCAAATCAAAAGTATGGTATTCGATGACAACAATGGATTAATAGGAAGAGGGATGCTCTTTTACTAAAATGTAGAAAATAAGAATAAGAATGTTCTTTTTAAATACACCAAAAGAAATGTGTCTTTTGGAGCAAGTAGAAAGAAGAGAATGTTACCAAGGAGAAAGTTTTAATGTGAATGATACTAGAAGGGAAACAAACACACACAATTTATCACCTAGGATTGAAGAAAGATGCAAGGAACCCCAAATGGGTCCCACTGGGCATGCCAAAATGTTTCACTTGATTTCTTTAGTTTCCTAAGAAGTACTTGACGAAACAGATAAGGTAAAGGGTAGTAAGAGGAATACTCATTTTACGATGGTTGAAGGTTATATGCACACGTATCTGAATTTTGAATCAAAGTGATTATGAGACCTTCCTTTTGGCTAGGAGTAACTACCTATATAAGAACCAAAACAAGACCACCAAAGAGAGTTAAACAATATATGTAGTGGACTGCCTAGCATATGCTAGATCCTAGAAGTGTGATATGTCCTAGATGGATTTCAATCCACTGTTTAAAACAATTCAATGCTAAAATAAAGTAAATATTGTCCTACTATAGTTTAATATGATTTAGGCATCTCATATAAAACACAATAGGCTAGATCTAATCTAACAAGCTAGGCTAGAAGAAGATCTAGAGGTCAAGTAGGTTGGTTGTAGGTGAATTTGAGCTAACAGCCTAGGTTAGATACAGATCTGAAGGTCAAATAGGTGTTCAAGTAGATGTATGTCAGAAGTAGGCTCTTATTCTGGCAGAGATCAGGTGACACAGAGATCGACCATGGTTTTA
This sequence comes from Taxus chinensis, assembly GCA_019776745.2. NCBI lineage: Eukaryota > Viridiplantae > Streptophyta > Pinopsida > Cupressales > Taxaceae > Taxus > Taxus chinensis. The sequence goes on from CM034154.1 coordinate 9,562,420, forward strand.
TGAAATCAATGACGGTTTTACTGTAACCAGCAATGGTTAAAGATGACCGATGACAGTTAAGTTAGGGCTGGTGGAATCACACAGTCTGGGTTTTTGGAATTTTGGGGCAAACGTGGAGTGGATAGAAGGTAGGGAATTATCATAGAGGGGGTGTAGATATGTTGCGAAGGTCTGAGACTACTGAGGAGGTCAAAATGGGAAATTGGGCCAAGTATTAAGATGATTGGGTATGGAAAGTGGCTGCAACTGGAGAGAGGGCATGGAAAGAGAGTAAAAGACTAGGTTCCTTTACCACAAATACTACAGCTAATGATAAGAAAATGAAATAGATGGAAGGAGGATACTTACTCTTCTGTGAGGTACATGTCTAAAGAATAATGAAGAATTTGTTACGTTGGAAGATGCTGGGAAGAAAGTTTCACTATTGTGCCTATGTATTTGGTTGCCATTAGTGATCACAAGTCAATCTTCATTCTGCTGTCACGTCTAAAGAGATCGAATTCGAGATCAGAAGTTTTTCAACCAACAACTAACCCATATTACAAAGCTGTAGATGGGTCAAAATAGGCCATTTGGTCCATTCTAGTATAATCGGCGTCGGTTTAGGGTGAACCAGCATCAGTTTAGGGTGAACAGACATCGGTTTAGGTGAGATATCTCAGGTTGTTCAACCATTGCCTAGGAAATTGCTCTGCCATTTGATAAGGGTATCCTCTTTTCGTCGGGGTGAAAACCGAGCTTAGAAGGCTTTTAAATGTGAGGTAAGGGGATGGGTGTAATGTTAGGTTTTATTTAGGCCATTGGTTTAGGGTTTAGGTTAATGGGTCAAATTATGGAGGTGGTTAGGTGAGGTGCATTTAATAAAAGGAAATTATATTAAATAGGTGTGTGAGGGTAGTGAATTAATTTAATGTGAATAATTAAATTAATGTGTGTGTGGGAAAAAGGTCATTATCTTAATTAAAATAATTAAATTAATATGTATGGAGGTAAATGGCATTAATGTAATTAAAGTAATTAAATTAAAATGTGTGGGGTGCAGGAGGTAGGTGATAAGGTGTTGAGGATGAGGAAGTGATTATAGGGCCGCGCTAGGGCACCAACGTGATTACGACATGATTTCAGTGTCTACAATGGGATAAACGGAGATTATCTGTAAGCCCCTGGGTGTACCTTAGGTGTGACTTGGTCTAAATCCATGTGCTTTATTGGGTCCTCTGATTTGAGCTTTCATGAAAAAATCCCATAGGTTGTGTGAAAGAGTGATGATCTGGGCCTCCATTAAAGCACATATTCTAGTTGAGGAAACAATTTAACTTTTTGTGGCATTTTGTTCGTTGAATCTTTCCATTTTTCATAAGCTCTCAAGGATCTGGTGAGTCAAGTCCATTCTATCTCCCCTCCCACCAAAATTCATTTAACAAATAACCAATCCTACCCATAATACCGTTGTTTGTCATGTGTGTACAAAAATGCATAATCTCTATTACCAAAACATGTAGAAACAATTAGGGTCTCAAATGTCTTTAGTAACCTTTGCCTTGTTGTGAGAATATCTCCATAATCTGGAAGTGACAACTTGTGAGAGTCATATTTGGTGTGTTGATCATATTTTCCCCAAGGCCTTCTCTATAAAATTTATGCAAAAGAAAGGTACTTGTATCTCCTTTCAAATAACAGAGGTTACACAATAGGTTCTCTTACCTTGGTTGAAAGGCACAACCTAAAATAGTTAGGATAAGATCACATCCTTTTCAAGTGATATCCATCTCTCCACAAATCCAAGTAACAAAGGGACAACTAGATTTCTCCCCTACTTAAAAATGACATACATTTATGATCTATATACCTCTAAGCTTTGTGTTGAATCCGTTATACTGTTTGGTTTAAAAAGGAGAAAAAAATTGGGTACCAACAGCTGGTTTTCCTTAAGCTCAGTCGATTCAATGGCCGGTTCTTCCCATTCAGGAACAATTGTTGGACCCTAGACACGTGGAGAGTCTGCACAGATTTGGAGACCCTGTTTGGACCTGACCTTCGGAGGTGCGCTGATTGAACATGTGTAGGGTCTGCACTTGTTTGGGATTGGCCTCTAGATTTTAACCTTGAGGGTGCATCGACTTAACACGTGGAGGATTCCACTCATACCTTTATATTTAGCTGATTCAAGCGTGTTGTCCATTTAGGAACAACGGTTGGACCCTAGACACATGGAGAGTTTGCACATATTTGGAGACCTTGCTTGGACCTGACTTATGGAGGTGCACCGATTGGACACATGGAGGCTTCTTCCACCCCTGTCCCTTCATTGTTTAATTTAAAATGTGGGCTCTCATGACTAAACTGACCCTTCCTATTGTCTTCTATGCAAGGTCGTGTTTGATCAATTTTTCTTGGGGGGGCAAAATTGAGATAGCAATTTAGTGACTCACAAGGACATCTTCATGTTAGATGAAGTGATCAATGGCCTTGAAATATCCATTGGTCATGGAGTCATGAATGATAGCTTGATATTGATCTTTCTCTTGAGACTTGAACCCGATTGCTTGCACTTGGTGACCCTGAACCTGACCCGTTGTCCGCACTCTCAATTTCCATAAGAAAATCTTGAAGGTGATATTTCTGAGAGTAGAAAATTGTTTTGACCTAGGGTCTTTACCTATCCCCGATATGGACTTGAGGCACACTGAACTACACAACGGAACAACCTAGGAGCAATAAAATGCCACAACACCACTATGTACAAAACTGAAAATCATACACACCCCAAGTGGGATATGCAGATTGTGTAAAATCACTTGTGTTACTTAAAGCAAACCTAAACTAACTTAAACTAACCAGAGGAAAAAGTGCTCAAGTAAAACCTGTAACAAGAAGGAAGAAGTAGCTTCCCTTCCTCAGAAATTGTGACCATGTAGTTTATTTGGCGTTGAACATGGTCGGAAATGAGAGTAAAAAACCATCTTGCAGATGGTGTTTTTCCCTCCTCAAAGTATCGACAAACAAAATATACACATCCTGGACTTGTTTTGTACTAGGATCTGGGAGATGCTACTGCTGACCTTTGTCGCATTGAAGCTCAACCTCATCCTTTGAAATGGGCATGACCGGTGGCAACTCTTCGACAGAAAGTTCTTGTGGTTGAAGGATGAATTATGGGGCAATGAAAGTTATAATTTTTATGGGCCCCTCTTCATCAAAACATTCCTCCAATTATGATAGGAGATCAAACTCTTCCACATCCTGTTGCAAGAGTGAATTCCATGAGGGGAATGAAGTCATGACTGCATAACTTCATGAAATGGAAGAAGGTGAATTATGTAGAAAGAATAATAGACAAAAATGGATGGAAGGAAAGTATGTAACTCAGAGAATGGGTTGTTGACTAGATGGAGTCACCAGATGTGCTTGAAAGTGCCTCCAAATGATGAGATGTTCACCAAGAGCACATCGAACCTAATGAAATGAAGTGGTAAGGAGCTTCAGACCTATCCCACCAAGTGTGCCAAAACTGTTGATGCAAAATCATAGTACCCCCCGAATGGCCTCAGATCTGAGTGGGGCATCCGATGTAACTACATAACATGGGACCATCTCTCAAGTTGTGGGACTTACGGACTTGAGATGGCCCTCAAGATAAATTTGGATTCTTCTTCCTAATCCTAATGTTAAACTACTTCTAAGAAAGTAAATGCAACTATCTACTCCTAATCTAACAATGCCAAGGAGACAAGGAGAGAGAGCATAAAATACAAGAATCCTACACTACATAGGTGATAGCACCAATAAAATGGGGTGGCTGATCACAAACCCAACTACCGAAAATGGAGAGGGATGAGAAATTGAGGGGATGGACAAATACATCACAGACCAAAGATAAAGTTCACATAGAACACCACTTCAAAACCCATTAAACACGACTCTCAGACCCAGCAATAGACATCAGAGATATGCACATGTTAGGAAATAAGAGATAAAATATGCAAAATAATCCCTCACAGAATCGCAATAGTAGAAACTAATATGCAGAAATTATTACAGATCTCAAATAAAATTGTAGAATAAAATAACACAACACAAAGAGATAGTATTTAATGTGGTTCACCCAATTTGGGCTACGTCCACCAAGAAACACTTGCTCAGATTTTATTACAAGCCACCACTCTCTCAATACAATACCCAGATCTGTTTGGAGCTATGCTCAACAAACTCTACAGAATTCACAGCCGAATTCAAAGCACATTTGCAATGTTCTTCATATCTCTATCATATGCATAAAACCATATAAATAGACAACTGCTTAAGCAGTTTTAAAAAACCATGGGTAAAACCCGTCCCATAAACCTATGGGTCAAAAATCTCACCCATATGAGAGGAGCACATTTCCCGATATGTCGGGTGCATTTTTTCGAGGCCAAAAAAAATTACGCCTAAAAAAAAAATTTGACGAGGATGCATGAAAAGTGTACAGTACTCTTAGTGTACAGTCTTCAACACTTTTACACATGAAAACAGGCTCCATAACCTAACAATCTCCCACTTGGAGACTAGTTTTCCTCTAAGCAAGCTTCTCAACCCTTCACTAGTTTTTGTGAAGACCAACCAAAGCTGAACACAACTTCAGTTTTTCCCTTGTGACCACCTTGGTCATCATGTCTGCAAGATTCTAACTGGTATGAATCTTCTCCAACTTCAACTTCTCTTCCTCCAAAGTTGTCCTGATGAAATGGTACCTTAACTGTATATGTTTTTTCCTAGAGTGGAAAGCAGAGTTCTTAGCTAGGTGTATAGCACTCTAACTATCACTATGCAACTTTCCTTCCTCCTGCTTATGCCCCAACTCCTTAAGAAATTTTTTTAACCAAATCATTTCTTTGTTTTCCTCTATGGCAGCAACATACTCAGCCTCCGTGGTTAACATAGCCACCAACTTCTGTAGTCATGAAATCCAACTTACTGATGTTCCACCTAAAGTGTAAACATAACATGTTGTGCTCTTCCTACTGTCTACATCTCCAGCCATAGTTGAATCTACATAACCATGTAAAGTGGTGTCTAATCCACTGTAGCACAAAACTATCCCCATGGTCCCTCTCAAATACCGAAGGATCCACTTTACTGCTTGTCAGTGATCTCTACCTAGATCACTCATAAATTTACTCACCAATCCCACTACATGGGCAATATTAGGCCTAGTGCACACCATGGCATACATTAAACTACCAACCGCTGATGAGTAAGGTACCTTGGACATTTGGTTTCTCTCATACTCTGTCTTGGGACACTGCTCCTTAAACAACTTGAAATGGCCTGCCAAAGGAGTCCCAACCGGTTTAGCATCTTGCATATTAAACCTCTCCAAGAATTTCTTAATGTACTCTTCCTGAGATAAAGTCAACTTTTGTTCCTTCCTATCTTGAGATATCCTCATAACAAGGATTTGTTTGGCTGCCCCCAAATCCTTCATAGCAAAGGATTCACTTAGTTGCTTCTTGAGTACTTTTATTTCTTGCATGTTTTTACCTGCAACCAACATGTCATCCACATACAGACAAAGGATAATATAACTGCCACCCTCAAATTTCTTTGTATACACGCAATGGTCAGAATGACATCTAATATAACCTTGCTCCATCATGAAGCTATCAAATTTCTTATACCATTGACATGGAGATTGTTTCAAGCCATACAAACTCTTCTTCAGTTTGCACACCATCTCCTCTTTACCTTTGACCTCATAGCCCTCTGGTTGCTGCATATATAGTTCCTCCTCCAAATCACCACGGAGAAATGCAGTCTTTACATCAAGTTGTTCTAAGTGCAACTATTCCAAGAATAGTTGTAATAGAAGTCACTTTTACTATAGGAGAAAAAATCTCATCAAAATATATACCTTTTTTCTATGTAAACCCCTTGACCACCAATCGGGCCTTGTATCGTTTCTTTCCTCCTTCTTCCTCTTTGACTCTGAACACCCACTTGTTCTATTATGCTCTTTTTCCTTCAAGTAGCTTTACCAAATTCCATGCCTGGTTCTCCATGAGAGCTTGATGCTCCTCATCCATGGCTTGCTCTTCATCAAAGCTCTCTGGTTCTCCACTATCAGTGAGTAATAAATAATAAAGAGGAGAAAAACGTTCAGGTTCTCTTCTTACCCTAGAATACCTCCTCAATATAGGAGTTTGGGGTTCCTGTTGAGGAGGTTCCTAAACTGATTCATGTGTCACTTTTCCATTCGAAAGATCCTCTACCACTGCATATTCTTTCTTGGATTCTTCCCTATTTTCCTGTAACTATTGCTTATACATGACTTTCTCATTAAAGACCACATCCCTAGATCGAAGGATTTTTTTGTCCTAAATACTCCAACATTTATATCCAAAGTCATCACCACCATAACCAAATGAAAGTACATTTTTCTAATTTAGCCTCTAGCTTGGTCCTATCATCCTTGTCTATATGAACAAACACCTCACATCCAAAGACTCTAAGAAATGAATAATCAACTTTCTTACCATACCAAGCCTCCTCAGGTATGCCTCCATCCAAGGCACTTGAGGGTCCTCTATTTATCAAGTACACAACTATGCTCACCGCTTCTTCCCAAAAAGAAAGAGGCAGTCCTGCATGTAACCTCATGCTCCTAGCACGTTCCATTATTTTTCTGTTCATCCTTTATGATACCCCATTCTACTGGGGAGTTCCTAGAACCATATTTTTCCTACAAATTCCATTCTTAGAATAGTAATCATCAAATTCATTGCTACAAACTCCCCTCCATTATCTGACCTGAGACATTTTAGCTTAAGACCTGTTTCATTCTCTACTAATGCTTTCCATTTAACAAAAGTGTCAAATACATCATATTTGTTTCTAATACAATAAACCCAAACTTTCCTTGTTGCATCATCAATAAAAGTAACATAATAACTTGAACCCCCAAGAGATGATACCTGAGCTACCCCCCACACATCAAAATGCACCAACTCTAACTTACTCTCTTTCTTTGTAGGTCCAATGTTGAGAAACCTTCCTCGCTTATGTTTCCCATATATGCAATCCTCACAGAACTCCAAACCTATTTCTGTATATCTAGGAAAATCCTTCTTTATGATCTCCATGCGCTTATGGCTCATATGACCGAGCCTATAGTGCCATAATTTTGTATCTACTTTTGAAGCCACAAGATTACAAACATTAGTGCTATAAGTGGTTAAATACAAGGTTCCAACCTTCTTACCTCTTTCCACCATAAGAGCACCCTTGGTAACCTTCCAAGAGTCCGCTATAAATATCACAGTACAACCATCACTTCCCAACTGCCCTACCGATATCAAATTTCGTCTTAATGTAGGCACATGTCTGACATCCTTTAATAGCCAAGTATTCCCATTCTGCATCTTAACCTAAACAGAACCTTTTCTAACTATGTTGCAAGGCTCATCATCACCAAGAAAAACATGCCCAAAATCTCCTTGAACATAATCAACAAAATAATGCCTATGTGGAGAAGCATGGAAAGAAGCCCCTGAATCTAAAACCCAAGATTCGGTAATATTGTGCAAAGAAAAAATCAAAGCATCCTAACATACATTACTCGTTGCCACATTTACCTCCTCGTTTTCTTCATGTTGTTTCTTCTTGTCCCGAAGCTCCCAACATTCCTTCTTTGCATGCCTAGGATTTCCACAATTCCAGCATACAATCTTTTTCTTGGATTTTGACCTTGCCCGATCTTTTGATTTTCCACGGTTTCCTCTATTCTTTTGTTTCCCTCTAGTTTCCACTGTTAAAGAATTCCCTGAAGTATAAGATTCCTCAGAGCTTTTTCTTCACATTTCCTCGCTTAGAATCACCCCTACAACATCCTCAAACTTCAACTTCGAGTGAGCTGGAACTGAGTTACTTACCGCCATTACCAGGCTATTCTAACTCTCAGGTAAAGAGCACAGAATTAATAAAGCCCTAACTTCTTCATCAAATTCTATTATAACCGAAGCTAGCATATTCACAACCGTATTGAAATCATTTAAATGATCTGCTACTGAACTATTCTCAAATATCTTCATATTAAACAACTTTTTCATCAAAAATATCTTATTAGAGGTAGATGGTTTTTCATACAACTTCCCTAATGCATCCATCAGATATTTTGTAGTCTTTCCTTTGAAACATTAAATATACCAAAGATGCAAGACACAGCCGGATTGTCCCAAGTGCCTTCCTATCCAGCAAATCCCATTCCGCATCTTTCATACTCGAGGGTTTGTTCACCTTCTCAAACAATGGAGTATAAAGATCCTTTTGATAAAGGTAATATTCCATCTACATCTTCCAAAGACTGAAATTCTACCCATTGAATTTATCAACCCTAGATCTTCCATCATCTGCTATAGCTCCCACTCAAGCTATAAACTTTCCCTGCGATTCAACACTTCAGCAAACCAAACCAAGCTCTGATACCAATTGTTAGGAAATAAGAGATAAAATATGTAGAATAATCCCTCATAGAATCGCAACAGTAGAAACTAATATACAGAAATTTCTACAGATCTCAAATAAAATTGTAGAATAAAATAACACAACACAAAGAGACGGTATTTAATGTGGTTCACCCAATTTGGGCTATGTCCACCAAGAATCACTTGCTCAAATTTTATTACAAGCCACCGCTCTCTCAATACAATACCCAGATCCATTTGGAGCTATGCTCAACAAACTCTACAGAATTCACAGCTGAATTCAAAGCACATCTGCAATGTTCTTCATATCTCTATCATATGCATAAAACCATATAAATAGACAACTGCTTAAGCAATTTTACAAAACCGTGGGTATCAAAACCATGGGAAAAACCCGTCCCATATACCTATGTGTCAAAAATCTCACCCATATGAGAAGAGCATGTTTCCCGATATGTCAGGTGCATTTTTTCGAGGCCAAAAAAATTTACGCCTAAAAAAAAATTCAGGGGATGCGCCCCCGAACCCCGGCGAGGATACATGAAAAGTGTACAGTACTCTTAGTGTACAGTCTTCAATACTTTCGCACATGAAAATAGGCTCCACAACCTAATAGCATAGTATACCATGCAATGATGAGAGGTAAGAAGATAAAATAAAATAAGCAAGGATGGACAAAATGCATCATGAAATAGATTTTATTACTCTAAGAGTTCATATGGTACAACATGAGTGGGCAAGGGGAAAGAAAATTCCATTACAGAGCCAAGAGAGGAGGCTTAGACTCTACATTCTACCCTAAGGAAGAAAAGAGATGGGGAAAGGAGAGAAAATATGGCCAACCTTTATAAACATGCCCCTCCTTTACAATATATAGAAGAATGAAAGAAGGAGAGAGGGAAGAATTTGAATCCTCCTTCAACCACCCCTGCAATGCATTGAATCCACCTACTCCAACCACTCTAGAAAGCATTGAAATCCACCTGTAACAATTATGGGATTTACTGCAAGACCCATGCCTCCATGTAATGTTTCTTACTAGGCAAGAAAGGAGTCCATTATTTATCATGGCGATAGATGAGAGACTTAACATCCTCGAAAATGGTAGACCGGATCATTAATGGTGGTAGGTGAGTAGCAGGCACCGAGAGTTCTCTGAAAAGTCCTTTCCCACTGAATTTCAAGCTCTTGGTTGAAAGGTATGGTTTTCCAAAGGCTGGGGTTGGGCGTTTAACACGAGCTTGCAATATGCGAACGAGTCTACCCATACAAGGTCCACGTGGTATCCCCGCGCACGTTGAAGATTCTACCCCTTCATCTCGCTCTTGTAGTTGCATTGAACTCACACATGCCACCTTCCGCGCCTCTGCTCTGTTTCTTTTATTTTTTGCCTAAGCCCCCCTATTGGCAGAGATGTTATGCCTAACCCGAGACACGTGGAGAGTTGCAACATGTTTGGGGACCACTTTTGGATTTGCCTCTTGAAAGAGCACCGAAGAGACATGTGGCTCCTTCCGTTGGTTTGCCTTATGCTTAGCCGATTCAACGACAGGTTCTACCCATTCAGGAACAACTGTTGGACCCTAGACACGTGGAGAGTCCGCGCAGATTTGGAGACCCTATTTGGACCTGACCTTCAGAGGTGCACTGATTGGACATGTGGAGGTTCCGCACTTGTTTGGGACTGGGCTCCGGAATTTAACCTTGAGGATGTACTGAGCTGACACGTGGAAGCTTCCGCTCACTCCTTTATACTTAGCCGATTCGGGTTTGTTGTCCATTTAGGAACACCTGTTGGACCCTACACATGTGGAGAGTCTACGCATATTCGGATACCCTGTTTGGACCTAACCTCCGGAGGTGCGCCGATTGGACATGTGGAGGCTTCCGCCTCCCCTGTCCCTTCATTGTTAGATTTAAAATGTGGGCTCGCATGACAGAACCGACCCTTCCGATTTTCTTCTGTGCAGGGTCGTTTTTGATCAATTTTTCCGAGAGGAAAAATTAGGATAATAGTAATCACTTCACTCACCCCACCTAGTAACACTTTGATGATCACTACTCCTCCCATGCAAGTTCCATCTTCCTGTGTTCCCTCTTCCTGGGTAATCAAACCCCAAAGAAAATTAAGATGACTATTCCTCTTAAAGCATTTGATTTTAGTTCCTTGAAATCTACTCCCAAACGCACATCAAAGAAACCAAAGACCATATCCGACATCGAAATTAATGCATCCAATCTTAGGTTTATTGAGATTAATGTGCCTAATGCTGACAAGAAAAAGGAATAAATCGCAGATTCCGATTACCAAATCACTACGGTAGCGCTCACGAAGGTAACAACTGCAGGTGCACAGTAGGATGTGAAAATTTCCATGGATAACATCTTCAAGAATATCAAGGAGAATAAGTATTTTAAGGATGAACTATAAGAAAAAGTGGATCAATTTTCAGCTTTTTGGCTCAAGTGTTCCAAGCCCAGTCAGATCCATGTGCCTTCACCAGCTCTTATCAGTTTTGATTTCTCATTTGTGCCCAAAATGGAAAATATCAGTCAAAAGGGAAGGGCAGTTGATATCTGGATACAACACCTCCTGATGCGGGGAAAAAGAATAATTAAAGACATTGTTCATACTCAAAACGACATTGAGAAAACAAGGCTAGATGTTGGAAAATTGAATAATGAACTCATGGAAGAATTCGGCAATTAGGAGCCGACATTGGAGGCTCTTAGTGACCTCACGAGGATTAATTCTAACATCTTGATCAAGGAAGGAATTGTAGATGATGTAAATAAGCATTTTTAGTTTTGTAAAGCCATTGACTTTCGGGTTAACATCCTTCAGGAGGCTTATGAGAAGCTTCAAAAGGCTAAAGACGAGGGACTCGATGCTACCAATGACATTGATGATGAAATGGCAAAAATTCTTAATAATGTCTTAGATGGTAGCTAGAATATACTACCTATTGATGAACTCTTTAAAATATTCAAATATTTGGTTGAGAATGAGTCCTCGGTTGAGGATGATTTTTATTTGGTTTTCATTGACAAATTGATCATGTACAAAAAAAAATTAGGCAACTTGACCAAATTCATCAAGAGGTGTCAGAAGCTCCTTGGAAGTATGGGAAATGTGTTTGAAATTGTGATGTGTTGAACCGATACTATTATAGACCCTGTGAAAAGGAAACTTGGGATATGATTAGAAAATTCCAGAAATTTCGTCATAAACAGACAAAACTTGAGGTTGAAAGAGATAAATTTGATTAAGTTCTTGTCTATGTATTTTCTTTATCACATCAAACATGTTTACTGTTGAGATGTTGGAACATATTTTGGATGTACAAGTTGACTGGGTCATTTTGTGATAATCAGTTAAACTAACTATTAAAGTGTATTTGTTATTTTTAGCATGCAATCCAAACTGTTTCCCCTTCTCTCCTCCTCTTCTCTATAAACAAAGGAGCTAAAACATTGTAAAGGTTAGGAGATTTTTGTAACATAATATAGATCTTGGAGTTGGAAAGATAGAAAAAAATTGTGTTTTCTATCTTGATAGTGAAGAATATAAGAGATATTTGTTACACACTTTGTGTTGTGGTTATATCTTCTTCATTTAATGTATTGTTCCTATGTTCAATGCGTTACATGGTTCTTTTAATTCCAATATCTAGTTTATTGTATCTTTAGCAAGTTATTACTATTTAATCTCGTGTTATTATCTTTTGATTTGTGTTTTCCTAAGAGATTAAAACACGTTTCCACTTCCAACTTCCTACTGTCTCTTTTCTTTTTTTATTCTTATCTACAATCCTTTCTATTAAGAATAAATCTATTAAGATGAGCTCCCAACCACGAATATGTTAGAGTAGTGTGAATATTATAAATTTTCTTTGGTGTGCATAGATTATTAATAAACAACACGCCTCCCCTTTAATTGAGGAGGGACTTTTTCTCACATATTATGGTTGATCTTCATATTTTATGTGTTACAAAACCTTTCTCAGTATCCTCTTGTTTTGATTATTTGAATACATGATCCACCCAACTAATGGTCTTTATCGGTTGCCTTAATATATTCACCTTGCACTAGTTTGCCACATCAATCCATTGCCCAAGACTGCAAATATTCTCATACAATTATATGGATTTGCGTAATTTATTGCTCAAGAATGTAAACATTCTATACAGTTATATATACTCGAATTTAAATATATTTTACTTTCTAAAATTATTATGATTGATTTGGGGTCTCAAACAATTGATTATTAAGTTGAAAGGATGGAATTCTTTCAATATACAATAAGAAATATGGCTTTACCATACAAGAGAATATTATTATAAATAATTCTTTAAGAGATACACAATTAGGAAAAAAATGGTTTTCATTCATAATTAAAACGTTTGTTACAAGAGATACGGATATAAAAGAAGGGATTACATAAAAAATTCTATTTAACATTCTTGTAAGTAATAAGCGAAGTTCTGAAATAAGAAATCATTTTCTCTTTATTTTATATATTTAAAGAACACTAAAACTACAGTACATCAACCTTACAATAACACCAAAAGATGTCACTAGTTATTAAATCAATATAACCTAACCCCAACCAGACTGCAAATGTACAAATCAACTGTATAAGCGAAACATGATAAGTATTATCAGTTACTTTGAGCGAGGATATCCAATTCCATGCCGCTTTGAAGGAAATATTACAAACACAACACTGGTTGCAACTCCAACAGCCCCAGGAAGACTCATCAATAACCCTTTCTGTTTCTCTGTAAGCTCCGGATAAAAGCACCGCACAACATTTGTATTCACAAGCACAATAGTCCCAAACACCACAACAGACAACACTGCATGCACAAAGTCTCTAAACCTAAGTCTGTAAGATGACAGATCAACATGAATCTCTCTTCTCCAGAATAACCATAATCCGGTTTTGGTAGCAATTCCATAGTACAATTTCCCGTCTTTTGCCCTAAAACTGTCAGTAAACGAAGCACAATAACATGTCAAGGCACACAGCCCTAACAGGATCCCTGTTGAAATTTTGTTGACGCTGCTGCAACCGTGGCCGCCATTTGTAAAGATCGGAGAAAGAATATTGAAAATAAGTATAGTGTTTGTGGGAAGCAGTTTGACAAGTTTAGCTATGCTTGACAGGCCTTTGTGCGCAGCTTTTTCCCTGGCGCTTACTCTTCTAGCAGATGCTGACGCTTCTCCAACTTTAGCCGACTCTGTCATGGAGATGCTCAATGGGCCTGTCATCTCCGTCTCCTGAACTTTTTTTCCTTGACTGCTCATTTTTCCTCGGAACAAATTTCTATAATGGAAGATAGTTGCCAGCAGAGGGTGAAAATGTTGGTTCACAAAGAATCTATGAAAGTTTAATTTATTTTTCTAAAGAGGTAATAAAATAAAGGATAAGGTTTGGAGTAAATCCTGCACTAACTCTAAGAGAAAAATATGCTTCAGTATCTGAACACTAAAATGAACAAGCCAATTCCTCATAACCTTTAATACCTGAACATTAACAGGAAGAATATGACTTCTGCGTACCCCTCAATAACTGAACATTAACAGGAAGATTTTTAATGCACCCAATATCAACAAGTTCGTTTGTTCAGCAATCCAGAAAACCCAATACAAGATACATAAAGAGTAAGTGTATTATTTATAACGAACAGAGGCAGTCTTGGTAGGTGGGTGTTATTTCCGTGAAGGAAACTGTTTCAAACACCAATCAGTAGAATACAAGTTGAAGCTTCTCAATTGGTAATGTTAAATGATTCAAAAATAAAATTTAAAAATGGCGTGCTGAAGAGATTTTTTTCATTTATTTCCCTGAAATGGACAAACTTTGCAACAATCAATTGAATAGGATTTGAGGATTTCTGCTTTGCAGGGCCTGTTTGGGGAAACGGTGGCCATATTGTTTACGATTGAGTTTTAAACAAGTAAACTATTTTCTTATGAAAAACGGTCATGTATTGTGATAAGAGTTCCTTCGATTTGAACAGGTCTGTATGTTAATTAAGCTAAAACTTGTGAACCACCGGTTACTTGATTGGGCTAGACCGTCATGTTGTTTTGTATGTAGACATTAAACAAGTTGGGCTTTATACGATGTTTTGGTTTTGGGTATGTGATAAAATATTTCTTTATTTTGTAGATCTATAATAAAAATAGTATAAATTATTTATTAAAGGATAAGGTGGGAGAGTCACTTTAGGTCTAATAACGTTTAGGAACAATGTTTATTAAATAAATGTAGACATTGTTTTTTCACCTTTAGGTGACCTAACGTATATTAATTATATTATCACTATTACCATTACCCTGAGTCCATTATCCCTATAATCTGATTTACCGTCGTAAGAACCTCATTTGTCCACGTAGAATCTTATTTACCCTCTCCTAACCATCTAAAACAAACCTAACCTAATTTACCCTTAAGTATCCCAACCCCCTAACCTCTTCCTACCTGGATTCCTAACCTCCCATTGTCTTACAAAAACCCTCAATCCCCACATGGAAAGTGGTTTTAACCATTTGCCATCTTTTCACAATTTGTTTTCAACCATCCTTGACCAAATCGACAACAATCTGTGATCTTCGGTGATCGTTGCAGACACTGTCAATTCTATTTAGCCACCTCCCTTCTCCATTTCTCAATTAGAAAAAGATTGGATTTAGAAACAAATTGTTGCACCTTGTACGACATCATGACGTTAGTAGACATCAACACTCTATCATCACCCTTTTAGAGCCCTTGTCAAACAATCAATCAATAGTTATGGAGTTATGTTATCACCAAAAGCATTCAACATGGTTAGTACATTTCTTTTTATCATTTTCAATCAAATTTCACATTATTCACATCCTGCATACACTCATCTTCACTATCCTTTGTATTCATTTTGCATTTTGTCTCATGTTTAATCCTTTTTCTTAATTTTTTTAGCATATTTACAATTTTATCAGTGATCGTCGTCGATCCCCGATTACCATCACAATATTTGTTTTCTACATTTCCTCTATTTTTTTACTCCCCTTACTTCATCTTAGCACTGTCAAATTATGTCTTCCATCAATTATAGTCTATTTTATCAAATTTTATTGAAATGGACCATCTTATCCCCCGCCGTCGTCAATCCTTGTCATTTTAGTCATTTTTATCAGTTATCATACATTTATCAATGTGTTTTAGCATTTAATCTTTTTTCTTGCAGGATATCTCACACAAGCTCAGCGTGTGCTCCATTTCTTTCACTCTAAAAATCAAAGACATCAAAGAAAAATTGGAAATCATACATGAAATACAAGACGTAGGAGAACAATCCTAGTTCGACTATTTCCTAGGCTTCGATCTCGCCATAGCCCTGTCTTGTGCCACATACAATGCAAAGTAGGATATCTCCATCCCACTTGAATTTTAGCTTTATCATCATTATCTTATTTTATTATCAAATTACATAATTGTCAAACACAAGTTGACACCCTTTAAGGAAGCCAAATGGTTCTTAGGATCAGGGTTTGTCGAGAAAATAATTTAATCCTTATCAAATATTTGTCTATTTAGTTGTCTTTGTATGTAGGTCTTCTCACTCAATGAAAGGAGGAGTCTTTTTCATTGTATGTGTATCCACTCATTTGGACATTATGTGTATCGGCGTAGGTATCGGTAAACCCTACCTTTATTTATAATTTTTGGTATTTCAGCATAATAGTTGACTAACCAAAATTCACCATAAACATCTTGGCACACCTAGTGGGACATTTAGTCCCTTTTTTATTAGATTTTATACATCTTTTTTTCTTTTCTCGCCAATATCATCTAACCTTTCAGCTTGGATTGCCGCATTTTTATTGTTTCAAAATGCGCTTATAAATTAAATTTAAAATAAAAAAGGAATAGCGATCACAAGTACATCCTTTTTTATTCTGTTCTTCCTTTCAACATTGCATTTTGTGTGATTCATTTTCATTGAAGTAAACATTTCTTTTGGGTCTTAATAACAAAATTTCATTTTTCTTGTTCATCTAGTCTAATTAGGAGTTGAACAAATTGCATTCACAATACTCCCTTCCAGGGAAAATTTTAGTGGCAAATTTTCGTAAACTCGCGGATATTAGGGATTTTGTAAATTAGAAATGGTTAATTTTCAGCAGTCAGCTCCTTCCCAATTCACCTTAAATTTCCACCGATAATTCATTTATCTGGGTGAATTTTCCTACTATTTATATGTTAAATTAACTTATGCATGTATTTCACCAACGTTTCTTATCATTGTACCTCATCCAAGAAAATTGCACCCTGCCAAATAACCTTTACCACAAAACATTTTTTCAGAAATTTGCCATCGATTTGGAAGTCCATTTTGGAGATTCGCCACCCATTCTAAACTATTTTTTTGGAGGGGGGGTCTTAAAACTAACCCTGCTCCCTTCACACACAACCACACCACCTATCACTTAAAATTTTAATTTAAATAATAATTCCCAAGTGGACCTACTTGGATTTCATCACCAAGAGGATAAGTCTACTCATTGATCCGATCGAGTATAAAAAATATGGCGGGTGGTGTATCAACTAAGCACCCAACACCCTTATCATTATGGGACCATGAAGTGAGGGTTTAGGCCCCAATACCATGCCTCGTACCAATACTAACACATATCTGGGCGTCACATACCTTTGGTTATATCGAGGACTCCAACTTTAAAATCACCTAAAACCAACCTTAGCTGATTTTTTCTTAACACCCATTTATCCATTTTCTTATTTCACACTTTTCTTAAATTAATCAATATAATTTAAAATATTTGCATGACTTGTTTACAGCTGGCTTAAAAAACCATTTTCCTTTTTCTTCATTTAATGTGTTATTAGTTCATGATTTTTACCAAATAATAATCTCGTCTTCAAAACATCGATGAAATGAGAAATCATTTTCAACAATCCCTAGATAATCTCAAGTACCGCATTTAAGAAATTCCAAATGTAATTGAATAATTCTGACGACCTCCAAATACTGACCAAAAACCCCCACATTCTTCCAGAACACAGTTAGCCACATTAAAAATTCTAGATCCATTTAGCCCAAGGTTCTTTAACATTGGTGATCCACTCTTTACAGAAATTCTATATTCTAACTCAGTGGCCCTTAATGTTTACCTTGCTTCCTAAGGTGTCTTCCTCCAACAACCAGAACCATAACAGTGACTTCTCATTACCACTGTCACCATAAATTATACCCGACTCATTGACCCTGATCACGAGTCTGTTATCCAACAAATTAGCCCCTACTCCATTTTCATTGAATCGAGAACATCATTCCTTGCTTCATTAACTCATGTTGTTAGTTTCAATCTTAACACTATTACATCACAAGAGACGTCCAACCAAAAACCATCTACTTCATCATCAACCCCTTCATTGAGCTCATCAGACATACAAACCAACACTACAACATCTCCTTCTATATCCATTCGCGTAGCCTCAGGTACTTTTCCTCCACATCCTGTAAGCTCAGGTGGTATTCCTCTTACTACTAATCCTCATGTTGTATCTCAAATCATCCAATTACTTAAACCTACATCTTCAATCCTAAATCTAGTCTTATTTATCCCCACATCTACACCCCCTATAAATATGAGTTCCATCCCTAGTCCTCATCCCTTTTCATAGCAAACATCCACTTCTCTTTCTCACAATATAGTACCATCCCTTCTCAATACATACATACATACATACATATATATATCTATATATATACCATTGTCATCCTTACCTCTTATCAACACTTCCATTCCTATAACTTATTAATACATTTAACCATCACAACCCTTAGTTTTTCAGCATGCCTACAATATCTTGACTAGTGCCCTTCTTCATCAGAATATCCCTTTACTATATAATTTGCACCATAAATCAAACCCATATATCTATAATAAGCCTATCTCTTCGTCCTCAAACCTTCAACAACCATCACAAAATGATCCCTAGTAAGCACTCATGAATAGGATTGCAAGTCTTGAAGTAACCAATATGGGTCCTAAGAGCATCCTTTCCTATGAACATATTTGTAACAAACCCATCCACCTTTCAATAACTTTTAAATTTTATCCCCCGCACTAGGAACTCCCAAAATTTATCAAATTCTACAGTAAGGAGGACCCACAAAAACACATCATATCTTTCTTTCATGTGTGTTATCTCATTACCCATGACTAGGATCTCATGTTGAGAACATTTCACATGTCCTTATTAGGACCCGCCCTTGACTGGTATAACAGCATCCCATTGTATTCTCTCTTATCTTTAGCATAACTCGCGTATTTTTTCTTAGAGAAATTCACTATTAACATTGCTCACAAAATATACATCTCTGATATCTACACTATTAAATAATTTAAAGATAATGATGTTGCAAATTCCATCGCTATATGGCAGGGGGATATCAATCAACTATCTTTCTCTCTCCCATAAATTGAGTTGATCAAGATATTCATGAAGAATTTACCATGGCCCAAAATCTAGAACTTCGTACCCTTAAAGATGGTAAGGAGAAAATTGTATCCAAGAAATCCAAACTTGAGTCCACATTTAAACCCTTTTCTAGCAATGATAAATCCAAAGGCTTAGAAAACTTGGTTGTTGTAAAATCCATGTCCAAAGGTCATTCAGACTCCAAACGTACCTGACTCAATGTAACTATACACCCATTAGGGAGTCTTATAGTGTGGTCTTCAATTAAATTTTAGCAATGTGCATGATTAAACTTCCCCCTATCTAGCCTATTGGCACATCCATTTCTAAACCTTCATGTATTAGGAAAATGATTATTACAAATATCATCAAGTCTGAGGCCATGAAATTTAAAAGTGTTATTCATTTAGAAATATCCTTTGGTATCTTTTCGACCGAGGTGACCTGCAACTTGACAATTTGAATGTGTCCCTAAACTAAAATTTAGATGTCTTTAAACATCCTTTTTAAAATCATTCCCCATCCACCATTCAACCTCAATCTAATGTTTTTAACTCGCATCATGTCATCAACGCTGTGAAATATCTCTCACTAACACCCTCAACATCTAGTGCTCTTACCACAAAAGCACCATCTGAATCATTCTACTCTTCTAGTCTTATCACTACCAAGATCATGAACCCTCCTACATCCATTACATCCTCTTCAAACACATCTATTTCCTCTTCAAATGTCTTAGAAAATAAATCCATCATAAAAATCACAAAAACTTCTTTCAAAAACCACGTCACTCAACACTACATCTAGAATCTCAATAATTCCACTACATAATCCACAAATCGTTCATCGAGAAAAATATAAACTGCACCACGTAATCGTCATACAACCTTATCAAAAAATATACAACCCTTAACTTCCATTTTAGGGAATCATCCCTCATCTAAGTTCTCAATCAATGTTATAAAATATAGAGTTGTTCCTCAATTGACACTTAAACATGTCACACTGAGCATGAACTTGTCATCTTAAAATTCTAAATCTTCAAGTGATGTATTATACTATGACATGGTACTATATTAGCATCCTCAAAAATCTCATCCAATCACCTACCATGAAATTACCTCATATTAAGTTATCTGATTCCCAAGGGTGGAAGCCCTCTTAGTACAGTTATAAAGCATTTTATGCATACCATCAGACACTAGGACATTCTACTGAGTACTGCAAATCCCTCTATACCACAATTTAAAGCCTCACTAGGAAGGGGATTCTTCCCACAAATCCAAATCATTCAAATACAATAAACATGGTCCTTGAATCAAACAAACTCTTTAGATCCTTAAATCCATCCCTTCTCAACCATCATCCAACACCACCTCCATATCCAACAAGAGTAAGGATTCTTCTAGTAAATCCCTACTCCATCAGATAGACAATGTTTACATAACTATAAGGACAGGTGCACAAGATTCAAAGGCCTTAGATCAAAATAGGCTCAAATTATCTATCTCCCTTTCCTCCTAATAACCGAATCAATCATCTTCTAAGGATAGGATGTATATCATTTATGATCAACGCATCCAATCTACCACTTCTATACAAAACACCATCATTAAACAACTCCACTAATCTACTATGAATATGTCTATCTATGAGATTGTTCAAACTTCTCCACAGTACCGTTAATAAATGATTAAGGCTCTTCAGTTCATATCAATACCATCATGTATGACCCTTAACCACTCTCTAACCTTGTCGGCATTGTTAAAATTTATGCCCTTATCAACTATGATGACTCTAAAATCCCATCCTTATATCCTGAATATCATGACCTTCCACTCTTCCCCACCTCTGAAATCAACGATACTCTCGTCAAGATAATTATGATTAAAAATGGAACCATTATTAATTTCATATCCTCTCACACTTTCAAACAACTTCAGTTACCCAGAACAAACGTTTCCTAGTCACATGTCATGTTGTGTTTCTTTAACGACACCGTCACCCCTACATTAGGCACAATCATCTTACCCATCAAGGCAAACATTAAAATAATTCATGATCTTGTTTACCTTGTGGAATAAGAGTTCCAGTATAACATGTTGTTCTGACGACCATGGATACGTGATATGGTTTGTATCTCATCAACATTACATCATTTTCTAAAGTATGAACATGAAGGTAAAACCTTTACTATTCCCTCTGACATAAATCCTTTCGAAGCATATCACGTGACCTATCATCTTAATGATGTTCTTATCCCTAAGAAAAACTCAGGATATTTTGAAAAATCCTTTACAAGATCTTCCATCTTCCCATCTAAGCTACTAGATGATAACTCCTTCGAAGATGTTATCCAACGTCTCTCACTAGGGGAGTACCACCTTCTCACCCCAACTCGCTCCCTACACCTAAATCATATGGGACACCTAACAAACAACCTATGTATGAACCAAACTTCATAGATATCATCTCTTTTGTTCCTCCCCATCTTAAAACCAGCCTCATTTATAGAGGGATTGATCGTACTTCCACCCATAGTGAAAATAAATATCACACCAAACCCTACGATAAGGTCTGATGAGGTACCTAGGTAAAATGCAACTCTTGGAAAGTGGATAAAATGGAGAAAAACCAGTGGGAAAAACTCCCCCAAAAATACAAAAATAATAAATGAGGACTATAACGGACCCCCTAACATTTATTCTGATGAATCAATTACCCCAAGAAGAGCTCACAAGTGAAGAATATTTCTCTCATTGAATGGTTTGATGAAGATGTCAGTAATCTACTCCAATGTCTCACAATATCTAATATCAATTAACTATCCATGAATAAACTCCCTAATTAATTTCATATGAATCTCAATGCTCTTGGTATTCTAATTTTATACTGGATTCCTACAAATCTAAATGGTGTTCTAGCTGTCACAGAATATGATTTTGAGTCACCTATAAAAAAATACCAAACTCTATCAGAATCCATTAAAGATAGATGGCATCAATGGATGCATTACAATATTCTTTTTAGTTGGCCTTAGTAGATGATATATTAATATCATTATATTTTTTCTTGACCAACTTATCGGGTCAAAACCTAATGAGAAACTATATCTGAAGTGGACTTGTGATTTTGAATATCACTAACACTGTATGAATGTGTGTATCCAACCAAGTGAACATCAAAACCAGCTCCAAAATGAATCTTGATTTTTTTTGTTCCATGAATGTAGTGGAGAATCCTCTTAGATACTTTCAAGTGTATCTCATGAAAAACCTAGAGACCAAGCCTATATCATACTAAATTTCAGACCTCTAGTGTGAGTCAAATATATAATATTTCCTACAAGTTGTCGATATAAGGTAGCATCAACCAGTGGTGAAGTACAATCATCCTTAATCTTAAATCCATACAAAAATGGAGTTGGAGTTGGCTTAAAATTAGCCATGTGAAACTAATAAAGTAAATCGAGAGCATATTTAGGTTGTGAAATGGTTATCCCTAAGTTAGACTATGAAATATGAATCCCAAGGAATTAATGTAGCAAATCCAAGTGAGTCATGGAAAATTTATCCTGTAGATATGTTTGCACCACTGAAATGGACAATGAAGATATCCTTATGATCAAAAGGTCATCAACATAAAGAAACAAAATCAAAAGTGAATCATCCTTTTGTAAACTATAGACATTCATATCAGAGTGGCATTTAGTGAACCCTATAGTGAGAATAAATGAATCCATCTCATCATAACAAGCCTGAGTGTCCTATTGAGGCCATAGATATATTTTCTAACTCTGCATAATAAGGAATAATCTTGAAGAAATCCTTGAGGTTTCTCCATGTAGATTTCCTCTTCTAGGTCACCATGTATAAAGGTACACTTCACATATATATGATGAACATGTGAATGATGATTTGTGGCAATAGAAATTATTAGTCAAGTAGAGTTCAATGTGGCAATTGGTGTAAAGGTCTTAGTGTAGTCAATGTCAAGAAATTGTAAAAAGCCTTTTTCTACCAATCATGCTTTGAACTTATCAAGGGAACCATTTGTTGCATGCTTGGTCCAATATATCCACTTGTATCAAACCATCTTCCTTCCCTTAGGAAGGTGTAAATTAAATCCCAAGTATTGTTCCTAATCAAGGAATTTTACTCCTCTTGGATAGTAGTTTCCCACTCAATATTTTCATATTCCTCCCAAAAAGTGTGTGGATCGTAGGTAGAGGAAAAGAAACCATGGGTTCCACCCCTGAAGTCTGAGTGGGTCCATCTAACATTTGTAGGATAGCCTTTCCAAGTACCTACACTATGTAATTTCCATGTAAATCAAGAGGATTGGAAGTAGGATAGTTAGCAATAGACTCTTCATCATCTGAGTTTTTGCTATATGTGGAAAGAGACAAAGCTCCATCACTATTCTCAATGTTAGAACCATCATAATTATCCTCAAAAAATACAAGTGAAGCTAATGAAGGTGGAAAATTTTCAAGGGTCAAATCTGGTGGGCCTTCTTAATATTTGATACTCATCTTAACGAACAATTCATGTGTGCTCGAATAAATAATCATGTATCCCTTAACACTATTTCCATATCCCATAAAGATGCAAGGCCAACTCCAAGCTTCCATAAGCTTACGTTTATTTTTAGGGATACAAACCATAGATAGAGATCTAAAGACTCTAAATTTATTAATTGATGGTTTCTAACCATAGCAAGTTTAAAAAAAAGTGAATCCTTTCAATGCTTTGTGAGGTACATGGTTATGGATATAATTCACATAGTTAATAAATTCCTCCTAGTATTAAAACTTTTCATATATCTAGAGTGAAGATATGGTTGTCAGACTCTTTACAGAATATGTTCTTCCCTTTTACAACTCCATTTTGTGAAGGATTGTAGGTAGCTTCCAGTTGTAACTCAATCCCCTTTGTACTGTAGAAATTTTTAAAAAATTTATTGGCATATTCCCCATCATTATCTATCTACCAAATTTTTATGAATTTTCCTAACTTATTCTCTGTAAGATCCTTGATTTCCTAAAAAATCATAAACAAAATACAAAGACACAATTGTATTGCAAGAAATCATCAATGAAGGTGAGAATGTATCATGCCCTGGTGAAGGAAGGTTTGGGAGACATCCATGAGACATCACTCTATACCAATTCCAAAACTTTTGCAACTCTCCAAGCCTTTCCTTTGTCAAATTTCTCTTCAAGATCCTTTCCAAGGGTGTATACCTCATAAATACCTTTTAAACAACTAACTCTAGTCAATCCTTTAACCAGAACATTTTTTCTCAATTATTCCAAGTAGCGATAGTTAAGGTGTCTAAATCAATCATTCCATAGTTTGTTAATCCTATTTATTTAAGTCAACAATATAGTCACAAAATGTTTGGGATAAAAATGAGAGAAGGTATATAACCATTTTTGGTAATCTTCCCTTCCCTCTGCAATTGTATTATCATTGTGTATCTCTCTAATGATAATGTAATCTAGGTTGAATTCAACTCTCATTCCCTTCCCTATGTGATTGATTTGGTACATAGATAGAATATTGGTGTAAAGTGTTGGAATACTTAGAAAATTATTGAATGTTCCACCATTTACTTCAACTGACCCACTCTGTGTACATAGCTAGTATAGAGTTATCATCAGCCAGTGTGATAGAGGACATGTTATCATATTATATGGAATAAAACTAAACCTATGAGGAATGCGTGTAGTTCGAAGCACTAGCGTTAATGACCCATGATGAAGGTAGCACCATTACTATGATTAAATATTTTCCCTTCGTATTCTATTTATTGTTGTATTTTTCCTTAGAATTTTCGGTTGATGATTTATATTTGAAATATTCAGGTACCCCTATATTATTCTTCTTCATAATTTGAGTAAGGTGGTCAATTTTCTTCTTCATACACTTGTGTTAATCATTCCCAATTTCCTTGCAATAGGCACGCTTAACCCTTTCCTACTTAGGTTTATCTTTCCAGGAGGAGGGTTCAGTGTTATTTTAGGGTTGGCTGGATCTTCTGATCTTTTTCTAACCCTTGATCCTTCATATCTTATTTCTTCTCCTTATTATATGCCTTAGGTTTTTTATTCCCTACAATCAAGTCATGTGATTTATAATACTTCAGTTTACCCATCTGTATCAACTTGTCTTGTTCCCTAATAAACCAACCAAAAAACTTTTACACAAGAGGGTGTTTTCCATGATGTTCCAAGTGCATCCTTAGTGACATAAAAGGTGGAGAATAAAACTAAGTAATTTGGACCTAGTTCTAATATACTAGAAAGGATAAGTTTTGAGTCCTTGTCAATTCCACATTCCTTCACTAAAATCCCATTTATTTAAAATTTATAAATAATTCGTAAAGTGTGTCAAAACTTATAGGGATCAAACTAATAAGATTATTTTCCAATTCATACCCTCTCGTCTCATTTTTCCAAATATTTTTTCCAATATGGTCGAAAATTCATGAGGAGTTTTGGTAGATTCAACATGAAATAGAAGATCCAGAGACACATACAAACATAGCAATATGAAATCTTCATCACACTGGTTGTACCATTTTACTTTATCTATATCAAGATTCAGTTCAGTTTCAAGACCCATGGTTATCTCATATAGACCCTTTCCCCTTAGAATGATGTTCATTTTAGATTTCCATTCATGATAGTTAAAGGGCATGAGTAGACTAATTGAATTTTTATCCATATTGTGGAAAGTCAAAAATTGTAGAAATCAAGAACAAAAAATAGAGTGTGGAAGGATACAACACAATTCACCCCCCTGAATTATGCTTTTGAACCACCTATTTTTGGAACTTTATAATCGTAGTGAAAATTACAAATTAAATAGGCTCATATGGACAACAAAAACATGATCACCTTTGCAAAAATATGGCACTCAAAACTGAGTTTTTAGTCAAAATTTATGATGTAAAACATTTTATGTGATTAATTTATTGATTGTATTTACACTATAAGAATTCTCTTATGTGGTTTAGTAACAAATAATGCAATGTTCAACACCCAATACCTCTTAATTGCAAAAAAATATATTAGCCTCTTGGGATATTACATAAGTTGCACAAGGAAAATTTTAATCCCAAATTAAAAAATTGAAACTAGTCTTATTAAACACAATTGAGAAAATGCCATATTTTAAATTTTAAAGAGAAAGAAAATGTGTTTTGGGCATCAAAGTTAACCAAATTTTTTGAACTAATCCCTGGTCGAGCCACCAACTGGAAAATTGATGGCACAAGGCTAACATGGATATTTAGAAAGATGGGGAGAGAAAGTAAGATTTCGAGATATCCAAGCTTAGTTCGGTGGAGGTATGGCTCAACAAAGTGAATCTGATGCCACATGTGTAGAGATGTCGTGAAAGGGTCATCACAGTTGAAAAACTGGTTAACATGGGCTGAAGTGATAGGGTCAACTTGGATGTGACCAAAGAGATTCCAACGATGGAGGCAGAGGTGACAGAGGAAAAGCCAACAACATAGGAAGTTACAAATATTGTGCAAGCTCGAGGAGAAGGTGGCTAGTTGGGGTAAAATTGTATGATCCAAGCTTCCAAGAATGCATTCTAAATTACATACAAAGGTAGGTATATTTGGCCAAGACAGGAACATTTCACATGAGCTATATTTACATAAACACACCAAAAAACCAACATTTTCTACATAAGCACATGATCTAAAAGAACCCCAATAGCAAGCTTAGCACATTTTTGAGAAATTGAGACAAATATTTGTGCATAGACTTTTTTGATTCAAACAAATGAGGATTTCAAGAAAAACCCCTTGACTTAACGAAATGAACAATCATTTTACTAGAAATGGTCCAATACCATATCGAAGTTGCTATTAGAATCTCTAGATAACAATAAATGTAGATTCAGTTGCATGAATATCAAAATCAAGTCAATAAGCAGATGTATTATGAAAAATCTCATAAAACAAAAGAATAGTGCTAGAGTATGGAATAACTCAATAACTTTAAAATGTAGTGTGTATAAATAGCAGAGTGACAAGTAACTCTTCCATGAGAATAGTGATCAATAATCCAAGAGTAGGATGGGGAGTTACATTCCCGGAATAGTTGTCCAAATTTAACTCATGTGACATACTATAATAGTCGATGACACATATGACACTTTATGACACTTCAAGTTAAATGCACAAATTAACTTAGTAAATGAAGTTTACCCTAACATTCCCCCCCTTAATTTTGCATTTCCTCGAGGGATGAGGAGAGGAATTCTCTGATCAACTCAAATTTGTCATGTGCAAGTGACTTTGTGAAGATATATGATCATTGTTCAGTTGTTGGAAAAAAATAAAGCTCGATATTATGTTTCAAGACATGATTGCGTATGAAATGTACCTATACCGCAATGTGCTTTGTTATTTCATGAAAAACTAGATTGCGAAAAAGTTTGAGAACACCTTCATTTTCAACATACAAGGTGATTAGTTTTTCCTATCATATGCCAAGTCCTTCAAGTATGTGACGTAGCCATATTTCTTCACGTACAGCTTCACCTGTAGAACAATACTCGACTTCTATAGAAGAGAGAGAAACAAAGTGTTGTTTCTTGCTTCCTCATGATATCGGTCCAGATCCCAAAAAGAATACAAATCCTAAAGTGGATTTTCTGTCATCAATATTACCTACATGATCTGAATCTGAATATCCTGTAGAGAAGAAGTTGTCATTATTCTTGTATTCTAGACCAAGATCCACTGTTCCCTTTAGATATCTCAAGATTCACCTTACTGCCTTCCAATGAAGAACTCTAGGTTCCTACATGAACCTTGATAGATAGCTTACTGCAAAGCTAATATCTGGTATAGTGTATGTGAGGTAAGTGAGACTCCTAATCAACTGCCAATAGAGATATTCATGTACCATAGGAGGTGGATCTGATCAAGATAATTACAGTCTCATCTCCATAGGTGTAGCAATAGGTATGCAATCTATCATCCTAAATTTCTCGAGCGTTGTCTTGGTATATTTCAACTGAGAAACAAATATGTGATTCTTCTTTTTCCATACTTCCAATCAAATAGAATAGTTCATCATCCCAATATTTTTCATATCGAATGATCATTTAAGATCTTACTTTGTTGCATCAATCTTCACTGAATTTCCATTGATGACTAGATCGTCAACATAGACAACAATAATCACAATCTCTCCCCCTTGATTTTTGAGATAGATATTGGGATCGTATGGATTTATGATAAATCCATGTTGTACGAGATGCTCATCTATTTTGATGTACCAAGCCCGGGGTGTCTGTTTAAGGCCATACAGAGATTTCCTAAGTCTGTATACATTTTCATCTTGACCAGGTATAACATATCCCTCAGGTTGAGTCATGTAGACTTCTTCTTGTAAATATCCATTCAGAAAGGCACTTTTTACATCCATCAGATGGACTTTCCAACCAAACTATGCAACTAGAGAAAAGATCATCCTGATCATTTTGATCTTAGTTGTGGGAGAAAATGTCTCCTCATAATCAATGCCTTATTTTTTTTTGTACCCCTTTTCTATCAATCTTTCTTTATACTTGTCTATGTTCCCATATGCTTTGTACTTTATCTTGAATATCCATCTACAACCAATGGGTTTCTTCCCTGGTGGAAGATTGACAAGTTGTCAAGTATTGTTTTTCATCACTAATTGATATTCAGAATCCATGACATCTTTCCAAGTTGTTGACTATAGGGCTTCGTAGACTATAGACGGATCATCATATTCATTAAATTTACTTATCACATAAAAGTTTACTTCTTCTCATGCTTTACTGCGAGTATGTGGTCTAGTGGTGAATGTATCTGATGGAGCATCCAATTTTTTATCTCATATCATGATAGTATACCACTTGGGCATACGATGTACTTCTCCCATGGTTCATGGTTCTATCTGATCATCACCATCATCCCCATCATCACTGTCATCATCTATGGGAACATAATATTCTATTTTTACAATAGGTGAAAAATCTACATCAGGTGAGTCTAGAGGAGGATTCTCTGCTTCCTTCTTCTCAAAAAACTTAACATCTCTGCTGGTGTAGAATTTTTTTGTCTTTGGATCCATCAATCTGTACCTAAGAGTCTCTTCACTATAGCCAATGAAGATGAATTTTTGTGATTTCATATCCAATTTCTTTCTGTTATGCTTGGGTATATGCATGCTTCATTTACACTTGAATACTATAAGGTGTGCAATAGATGGTTTTCACTTCGACCATGCTTCATATGGTGTTACTCCATCAAGAAAAACTGTGGGAACTTTGTTCAACAAGTATACAGTTTTCTATGTTGCTTATGCCCAAAATTTCCTTGTTAGTCCAAAATCATCAATCATACAACACACCATTTCCATGATAGTGTAGTTTCTTCTCTTAATAACATCATTCTGTTGCGGCGTGTGTGGAGGATGCATTTTTTGATGAATCCCATGAACTTGTAGGTAGTATTTGAACTCGTTACTGGTGAATTTCCCCCCTTGATCTATACGAAGAGATCTGATGCGATGACCAGTCTTATTTTCAACAGTCACTTTGAAATTCTTGAAAGTCTCAAAAGCTTCACTTTTCTTATGAAGACAGTATATCCACATTTTTCTCGATTAGTCAACAACACAAAGCATAAAGTACTAAAATCCAAAATGACTCAGTTGCATCAAACTGCAAAGATTTTTATAAATCAAATTAAGCTTTCCATGAGCTCGATAAGTACTTTTCTCGCATGAAGCTCTATGTTGTTTTCTAGCAAGGAAGTTAGGATACTTATATGTATCCTTCTTGAGAGATGGAAATCCTTGTACCATGTTATACCGGTGAATTATTTTGACATACTTGAAACTTATGTGACCAAGTATCTGATGCTACAACTATGCAGAGGTAGAATTATTATCCATAATTCCCTAATCATCTCTATGGACAAAATCAAGCTGGAACATGCGTCCCACATTAGAGGCTTTTGTAATATAATAAAGCCTCATGATTAATCTCGAATCAATCACATTTTCTTTCCAGAATGAGTATCAAAATAAATTTTCAAATTATGATCTAGGAGTTGACTGACTGATAGTAGATTCTTTGTCAACCCATGGACATATAGTACATCTAATAATCTACAATTTTGTGAACCAAGGGGTAGATAAATGTTCACAATCCCCTTGTACTGTGTATGAATAATCATCACCCAACGAAACATGATTTTTTAAAGGTGTGTCCCTCATTGTGGTAAACCAGCCTCTGTGGCCAGTCAAGTATTGGGTGGCTCCTGAATCAACATACTAGACATCACTAGATGATGTGAAAGGTTCACTTGATCGAGTAGTATACAAGAAGTCTTCATCATCCAAATTTTCTTCTTGTTCAGCTATATTTCCTTATTGATGGGGTTTTCTTCTCCAGTTCCCCTTCTTCTACCCTTGACTGTAGTTAGAATGTCCCTTATAATATTGTTAATTTTGAGGTCTAATTTTTCTTGATGAACCTTTCTTATAGGTATTGAACCAACAATATTTTAACTCATGTTCTCTTTTCCAGATAGGACATTTCTTATTTTGTTTCTTGTCCCCTTGCTGATGTTGTGTTTGGGAATTTTGAGAGGAATTAGGTATTCCTTTTCCTTTTCCTTTCCATTTCTGATGAGAAGAAAGTGACTGCTCCCCTTTGTCATCTTTATTGTACATAGCTTCCTCTTGTTGTAGTATTTTCACTAACTTGTCAAAACTGTCTGACTGATCTGAAAAATTTAGTGTTATTACAAAAATGTGGTATGAAGGAGGGAGTTCTCTCAGAACCATGGGAACAAGAGCTATATCAGTGACCTCATCTCTTAGGGCTAGAATTGAAGCCCTTAATTCTACAACTCTTTACAAGAAAGATTCTATTTCCTCATTTTGTTTGAACTTCAATGTGTGTAACTAACTTTAAAAATTTAGTATTACATTCTTGTTTTTATCCTTCTACACTATGTTAAACTTATCCCACACTTCTTTGGCTGATTTTGCATCACGAATGTGGGGTTGTATGTCGTTAGACACTGCAAACAAGATTATCAACTTGGCCTTCTGATCGGATCTATCAGAATGTCATGGTTGGGTTGTATTACTTGCTGATCTGGTTACAAAACCATTCACAACATTATAAATCTCTTCAAAATCAACTTGTGTTTTGATTTTTGTCTTCCATGCTTCATATTTATTTCCTCTAAGAAGTTGAGAATTTGGAAGAAAGAACTTGGGGATGTTGGTGCCCATTTTACAGAATCAACTGACAAAGGGTAAGGCTCTTATCACTCTAGGTATATGGTCTCCCAATCATATACCATCAATCCGATATATCGAACCTTTCTATATACATGCCCTTCTGATATACTCATCGGTACATAGAAGAATCTCACCATTTCTATATACTTGGCAGTTTGTGAAAGAGGTGTTAATGTATGTGAAAGAATCTGATATGTGGTACCTACATAGTACTCAAAGGGGTTTATGTGATTATTGAAATCAAATCAAAGAAATATCCTCATACACAAGCGTAAATTCACTATATACTCGGATAATTTCTCAATCTGGATTTAAGTCGATAAATTGTTCACATATGGCTGGGAGAGCTCAAAGTGTGTGCAATATGTCCTTATTACACCCCATCGATTTAAAGGTTTGATGACCATATGATTTTTTTGTAGATATATTAGGCATTAAGTGCAGTAGTAGTCGTGGCAGCTTTACCCATAAGTGCTTCCCAGAGGCACTATTTATAATGAATGCTGCGAATGAGATCCAAATATCTCGTGAGTGATACAGAACCCAATTAATTATTCTTTATTATAAATATATGTCATTTTTTAATATGGAAACCTAAAAATTAGTACAATACACTGAAATATGCAATAACATTCAAAATTCTAAAAAAATTGGATGGAAAGTAAAAACCTTTTGTTTTACAAGACCCTGGTGGCCTCCAGAGCTCAATACGGATCTCTAAGAAAAAAAATGCTAAAATAGCTTTTAAAAGCATTTTTATGTGTCCCCTCTTTTGAAAAAATTGCTCAAAATCAAAAATTAAGTGAAATGGGAGAAAAAAAATTTTACCCAAAATAGAGTTTTCTCCTCTAAATGTGGTTGGGGGTTTGGAGACAAATAGGTGGTTTACCAATGGTTTTAGGCCTCTATATTTGACGTCCCTGCTAAATTTTATGCTAAATTCAAACCATATAAAAAAAATTGAGATGGGGGGGGAGGGGGGGGTGGTCGAACCCCAAACTTCTTCTCCCCAAATAACTTACCCCAACCAACTCGACACTCTAAGTGTTTGTGCAATGAAACAAAGCAATTGATATTTAAATCAAAAATAAATTCGACTAACCTTTGAAATGTTGACATGGCAGGTAGATGACATCCACGTGGGTGGGAGGAGTTGTAGGTGTTTTCATGGATTAGGGCTTCCACATTAAGTATATATGAGCCTTTTTATCTCCTTTTGCATTGATTTTTATTGTTATTACTTATATCATCGTGTTTGTTTGATTACAGGGTATTGAATTGGCCATCTCTGGTTTTGATTATTTCACACGCAGGGTTTGTGATATTTCTTCTATTTCTTTATATTCATAGGTATTGGTGATAAGGGATCATGGACAACTTGAATGGAGGGAGATGATTTGATCGTGTGTAGGAGATTAGGTTGTAACGCCATTTGGAGGATGGCTCGAGCTTGGCTTCAACGTTGTAGTCACT
This sequence comes from Taxus chinensis, assembly GCA_019776745.2. Classification (NCBI taxonomy): domain Eukaryota; kingdom Viridiplantae; phylum Streptophyta; class Pinopsida; order Cupressales; family Taxaceae; genus Taxus; species Taxus chinensis. Next base: position 9,595,176 of record CM034154.1, read on the forward strand.
ATTTGGATTGTTTTATTCCAACTTAGTTGCATCAATGCTAAGGTGCAAGTTTAATAAGAAGAGTGTCTCAAATGGTGTGGGCTTGGCCCTTTGACATATTTCGGCTTGATCTAGGGATAGACTTGTTCAACGTTGAGCTCGTGGTGATAGAGTTACCGCAATGAAACACAGCTGTGGGCTTATAGTTTGCTACAAAAAAAAATAATGCAACTCAATTTGAAAGACACACAAACCTCATCCAATAGCTAGCACAACTCGGTGTAGAGAGATGGTAGCTCACTTTTAGTCTCAGTATGAGCTGCCAAAATAATTTGAATGCACAACTTAGTCTTGAACGAAGATGAATAACCAGGTAACAATGTAGAACTTCAACTAAAGCAGCTCTGTAGAGCTTATCTTTTTTTTAATTTTTTGAATCTGATTGGCTTTTAGGAAGCAAAGTTTCCTAGTGCAGGGGGCATGAAGCCAAAAAAAAATTTCCTTTCTTTTACTTGGAGAATAAACAGGAGGTTATGGGGATACATGGATGTTCTGGGATGCTATTTGGAGGCAACATAGGCTCTCCTAGAGTGTAGATTCTTGTCCAAAAACAATTTCTCCCTTCTGCAACCTATTTTCAACCTACAGGGTCACCTTCTCTGGTACCAAATGAAAGTGTAGAAGAGGGATGGAAGCCTCACACTTTTATTAATAATCAATCAAATCATTTACAGAATGAATGACTACAATATTTATAGATATTGCACTGTCATGTACAGACAAAATAGGGAGTTACAACTATGCATTAATAATATAATCTCATATACATAAAAATCCAAATACATGGTTTCAATAATATATAACCATATAACAATTACAATAATGAAATAAACTTGCTACGGGAATATAGTTCCCAATTACAAACAATTTATGGTTAGTACAAAACTATAAAAACTTACCATAATGTAATAATTAACTAAGGTAAATACACAAATTAACTTAGTAAACTAAGTTTAACCTAACACAAGTAACTCATATGACATTAAGAACAGCCAAGCAAGATGAGCCAATATGTGTGTAGGAAATATTCCAAGTAATGACTAAATACAAGGAAAATATATATTTACACCAACAATATCCTCCATTTGATCTTTTAATTTATATTTTTCATTGGTTCATTTAATCCTTATGGGTTGGAATTTTCATGATAATTTACCTTCAGAATGTTATACAAGTAATTTAAACTCACCTCATTTACTAACTTGAAATTATCATGAACTCCTATTGCAAACACTAACACTAAATGCACCCAAGGATCATTAATTCTCATCAAATATTATGCACAATTATTAGGGAAACAATTGCTAAAGTCATTTTTGAAGAGGTTGACAAGATGAAAGAGGATATCCCTTTAAAGGAATTACAAGAAGAATCAGGGGATAATAGCAACACTAAAATAACAGTTGTTCAATAGGCTAAAGGCAGGGATGCCTCTACTTTGATCAAATACCTCCTTCAAAAATCATCCTTAGAAGTTATTTTTTAATAATCTATCATGATTCTTGTGAATATCTATTTCTTGAAGTTGAATGCAGATTCGGTGGGGAATAACATCCACTTAACAGTTACTGAGCATCCTATAAAGACAGGGTTGTTGCCTCTCCTTTTCCAGTGTTAGATAAAAACAACAATGACATGTTTAAAACTCATGCCCAATAGGAAAAATAATAAGGATAACTTACTCCAACAAAAAGTATGGTGCTAACTGATAGCACTAGTACTCTACCCCCTATATTTTCACAAATTAAAGCTAAAACCCAAAAATGTAAAGGCTTCGAAGGTATACTAGATGCATTGTTCTTTGACAAAAATAAATTACCTGACAACTAGGAAGATTCATAGTCCAAGGTCACTATATCCTCCAAGAGGCAAGCTAACACAGGGGAAAATACTACAAAGGGGAGACAAAAATAACAATCAAAGAAAAAAGGAAAAAGATAAATTCATGACAGATGGTACGCAAACTACTTTCGACCATCTGGAAAATATATCCTCTCCCATTTTTCAATGAAATTTGTCTCATAGAAAATTAGAGGCCTTAATGGGGGTGGAAAATATCATACTTTTAAGGAATTAAGAAAAACTTGTAAACCAACCATTATGGTGATCCAAGAAACCAAAAATGACATCTGAAGTAATGAGTAAGTGCAACAGTAATATTTGGAAAAAGTTGAGTTAGTTTCTATTGATTCTAGAGGTGCATCAAGAGGCATTGCTATTCTTTGGGACCATGCTTTAATCTCGGATAAAGTGATTTTCTCCTCCCCTAATCACCTTGTTGTTGTATTCCAAACTCATGATATCTCAGTGTTTTGGATTCTTTCTAATATATATACTCCTAATACCCTTGACTGTAGAAGGAAGCTTTAGAAAGATCTTAAAAACTTTGGTTCTAATTTTGGTCAATTACACTGGATGGTCATTGGAGATTTCAATACTCCACTCACTCCAGCTAAAAAAAAAGGAGGTTTTGTTGATTTTACTTCTAGTACGGATGACCTTGCTGATTTCATTTCATCTTCTAATCTCTTTGATTTGGATCTACATGGTAATCCTTATACTTGGTCTGACAAAAGAGTGGGAGAAGATCACATTTAAATTAAACGTGACTAAGCCATTATTCCGGCTGACTGGTTTTTGTCCCAAGGATTTCACCTTTCCTCTCTTCTAATAATTGGCTCAGATCATAACCCCATTATGCTAGACTACTCAACACTGATAAGCCTTATCATTCCTCATTTACATTTGAAAAAATGTGGTTTGACCACCCTAACATTAAGGACAGAATCAAGGAATGGTGGAGCTTGTAAGTTGAAGGTACGTATCAGTTTAGATTTATTCAGAAGATCAAAAATGTCAAAAATAAAGTGAAGATCTAGGATAAAAAAATTTTGGCAATGTTTTCACCCAAAAGAAACAGGTTAAAGAGGACCTGGAGGTGCTAGAAAAAAAGGATGTTGAGGTTGGTATGTCTTATGAGGATTATGCTGTTGAAAAATCACTCTTATCTAATTTCATAATCTTTTTGCTAGAGAAGATTCCTTCTGGAGGAAATAATCTTTGGCTTTATGGCTTAATGAAGGGGACATGAATACCAAGTACTTTCATATGACTACCCTCAAGTATAGAGCTCATAACAAGATCATAGAAGTCTCCCTAGCTGATGGATCACCTATGTTTAACCAGAATATCATCAAGGTTGAAGCTCTGAATTTGTACAAAAACCTTTTGAATGACAATATGTGTTTTTCTTCAATTGTTGTTGATACACTTCTTAATTCTATTCCCATTAATATTGTTGATCAAGGGGATTTTAAAAATATCAGTAAACCTGCTTCCATTGAATAATTGCAAAATATTGTCTTCTCAAGTTAGAGGGAAACAAATACCCACAGCCTAATGGTTTTTCAGCCAACATTTTTAAGAAATTTTGGGATATTTGTTCTGAGGACCTTCTTAAAGTGGCCAATGATTTTTTTAGAACTAAAAAACTCCTCAAAGAGATTAATAAAACTTTCATTGTTTTGGTGCCTAAGATCCACAGTGCTAACGACTTCAAAAATTTCAAGCCCATAAGCCTTGTAAATTTATTAGACAAGATTTTCACAAAAATCATGAGTATCTAAATCCATTCGCTTCTTCCATTTATTATTTCAAATCAGCAAGAGGGTTTTTTCATTAATGTCAAAGGGGGAGAGATTGAAATCAGTAACCAGATTGAAAATGTATTTGTCATCAAGGGTTCAGGATTTCTAAGAAAGTGTGTTGAGAGAGTGAAATCAATAAGAGAATGTTTCCATCAATGAAAAAGGGGGAGTTTACTAGCTATTTTTCGTTTTAATTAGTTTTGTCATTGATGTCAAGCTGCATTGATGGAAAAAGTAAGTAGTTCGGTCAAGACTCTATAAGAGAAATGTTAAAGTTGATTGGTAGTGCCAGATCTCATAATAGTTCCTGGATGATACAAAGTCACTGCAAGATAAAATGAGATAGTTGTTGATATAATAAGAAATCCTCCAAAGTGTAGGGGAAGCCATGGATAGAAGAAGAAAGCCACCGAAATTATGAAGGAATCTGTGGATACAAGAATGAAGTCATGAAAGACTAGAGAAAGTTGTGAATAGAAGAACAAAATCATGAAAGACTAGAGAAATCCGCAAATAGAAGAATGAATCCGTGAAAGGATAGAGAAAGCCACAGATAGAAGAACGAATCTGTAAAATACTAGAGAAATATGTGGATAGAAGAATGAAGTTTTGAAAGACTAGAGAAATACATAAATAGAGGAATGAATCCATAAAAGACTAGATAAATTCGCAGAAAGAACGAAGCCTTGAAAGACTAAATAAATCCAGGATAGAAGAATGAAGCCAAAAAATACTAGAGGAAACCACAGGAAAAGATGGAAAAATATGGTACATGGGATAAAGCCATGATAAACAGGTGAAATCCATAGAGGCCAACACAGAGCCCCAAAAATCCTAAAAATCATATTTTTGTGATTTGATTCTCTATGCATTGGGACAAGAAAATTATGATTCAATGTCAAAAAGAAAATTTGGATTGTTCATTTGAAAATTCTAAAAAGGTTAATGTCGACCTACTTGTTTCATATGTGACCATTGTAGTGTTGTTATTTGAATATAATGAAGGTAATTGGGTCAAATTTATCATGAGGGACTGAACTTTCTTTGGTTTGGATAAGTAAAATGCATATAAAAGTAATGTTTTGGCTCATTTGTGTGTGTGTCGAGAAAGGTAGAGAAGTACAATCAATTGAAGATTTATTCACAGGTATGAGGGTAGAACTTGAGATCTGATCATATACATCATTGGTTGATGAAATGAACAAGAGCATTCTTATGAGCTAAAAAGAGAGTATTCGAGCCCGAGAAGCAATGACAGATACAAAGACTAGGATGTATTATCAATGAACTATTGACTGTAGTTGAATACGAAGACTCTGAATCAATTTAGATGGATGCATGAAGACTGAGATTGATTGAGAGAGTTATTGAAGATAGAGAAAGGAATGTTGCACATCTGTGTGAAGAGGTAAAATTAGAAAAGTGATCATAATCTATTGTTTAAGTAATTTTGATACTACATGATCAACTTGTTGTGTAATATTTTCTTCTAAGTGGATGCTTAGATAACAAGGGTGGGTGTTCCTTGCAAGTTAAAGCTTTCTAAATTATTTAAGTGGGTGTTTAGTGTTTCTTCTAAGTGGGTTCTTATAAAACAGGGGTGGGTACTCCTTGCAAGTTGCAACCTACTAAATTAGCTGAGTGGGTGCTTATAATTTATTCTAGTGGGTGTTAGAAGAGTCTACATTGGATGCTTCATTAGTTGAGTGGATTCTCAATAGAAACAAAATATTGTATGATTTTAAAATTTTGTTCCTAATAAATCCTTGGTTTCAAAGTGGGTTTTTTCTCCCGAAAGGGTTTCCCACTATAAATTATGTGTTCAGTGTTATTATTATTTTGCATGTGTTTTGATTGAATTCTCATGATATACTACTATTATTAAACATGGATATGGTATTGGAATAAATTAAAGTTTTAATATACATTGATTCACCCCCATCTCAATGCTTTTGATCTCTAACAATTGGTATCAGAGCAAGTCCTTCTGGTGGAAGCTTAACATCTTCAAGGAGATCCTCTCTTCATAAGCATGACATAAAATCAAGCACAAGGTGGAATTTCACTGTAAAGATCACCTCTCTTTAATGGAATAAACTACACATTCTAGAAAATAAGGATGAAGAAATATCTTATGTGAATTGGTTTTGATATATGGGCATGTGTTGAGAATGGGTACAATCCTCCAACCACTCTAATCACTTCTACAGTAGACAAGGCACAATATGAATGCAACTTAAAATCCATGAATGGCCTGCTATGTGAGTTAACTAAAACATAATTTGTGAAGGTAATACATTGTACCACTGCTAAATAAATCTAGACTAAAATTCAAAGTATCTATGAAGGTGATGAAAAAGTCAAGTTAGCTAAATTGAAGACCTACATAGCCCAGTTTGAGAGTCTTAAAATGAAAGAGGGTGAAATCATTACATCCTATATACAGAGAGTAGATGATGTGATCAGCATGATCATAGGCCTTGGTGAAAAACTTTAAGAACATGTGGTAGTTAAAAATATCCTTAGATCTCTAACTTCTAAGTATTATGTAAAGGTTTCGGATGTGGAAGAATCCAAAGACATGAAAACATTAATAGTGGATGAATTACAAAGTATCTTATCAGCGTATGAGATTAAAACAGTTGGATCTAAATCTATCAAGAAGGAAGTGGCATTCAATTCCAAGAAAGATACTCAATCCAAGCAAGAATAATAAGAATTAGACTTATAATATGAAGAAGATGATGAGAATATTAAACAAATTTTCATGAGAAACCTAAAGAGAGGATCAGGTATGTATAAAGTAAAACTTCCATTTAAATGTTTTGAATGTGGACAAATAGGCCATTTTGTTGCTAAATGTCTAAATAAGAATAAGGAAAGTCGGTCTGAAAATGATGAAGAAAGTACTACACATAAGAAGAAGAAGATGAACTTCAAGAAGAAAGATGGTAAAAATAAATTCTTCAAGAATAAAATAAACTTCTACTCAAAGGAGAAGTCAAGTGAATCTAATTCAAGCAACTTAGACAGCTCTGAAAGTGAGGATGATGAAACTCATTTTGAATGTTTATTTATGGAAATGGATGTTCCTAAAGAATGCAGCTCCAAAGGGAAAAAATGCAGCTGATTATGAAGATTCTAATGAAGAAGCAAATGGTAATTTAGAAGCTAAACTTGTATGTGCACTAGAAGAACTGAAACTATGCAAAATAAAGAATCAAAATTTGAGATGCACATTAAGAGACTATGAAGAGAAAATTCCCATTTTTGAGAAATTAAAAATCCTAAAGGAAGAGGAAGAAATGAATGAGCTCAAATAATTTGAATCTCAACTTGAAAATATCTCTCAATCCTATAAGGAAAAGGAATATGAATGCTATGAATTGAAATCTAAATTGGAATGCCTAAAGATAGAAATGGAACAACTGAATGACAATGTTAGAGTGTATGAGAAGCTTCAAAAGTGTTGACAGACATACTGAGCACAAAAAGGGATACAAAGGAAAAATATGTAATAGGATTCATAGGAGGAATCAAAGAAGTTGAACAAGAGGAGGAGAAGACTTCATCAACAACCAGCATTTCCCATACTAAAAATAAAGAAATCACCAAAACTACCAAAATGAAGATAAATGCTCCTTGAATCACTTATTTAATGAGGTACACACATTCTTTCTATGGTTATTATTGATGTGTAATCATAACACCCCTGAATGTCTACAACTCGATGGGTTGAAAATCTTAGTGTGATTACATGACATGGAGTTTTTCCCAAAGTTTGGGACTTTGCAATCAAGAAATCTCTCCAGAAAAAGGTCGGTTCCTATTCCTCTATTCATATGCACACATTCAAATTGTAGAGGATATGATTTAAAACCTACTCTAACTTGCTAAGGAGACAAGGTTGAGAAGATGTAATTAAATAAACCTAAACTAACAGAGGTGATGCACCAAAGGAATGTTGAACACCTACTTTGCATTTAAACACAAACCATTAAAAATGTAACACAACCACCATGCACAGATAACCAGGATTGTAATGAGAAAATAGATGAAGACTATGAACACAAGAGAGGGTTGAGATCATCCATAGACTTATTCCTATTGCTCCACAAATTTGATATAGTCCATTATAATGGCCAGGAGAGACAAACTTGCATTATAGCTTGAATGGGAGGTTTGAACTCTACAAATCCACTTACAGACAAGAGAAGAAGGGACGGTGCAAAACAAAATCATCCAACCTTTAGAAAAATTCCCCTCCTTACAATATATAAGAAGAAAATGAGAAAAGGAGATGAGAATAATTTGAAACCTTGCTTCAACCACCCAAAAATACATTGAATTTGACTGCAACAATGATGGGTGCCACTGCAAAACCCATGTCTCCATGTATTATTCCTTGTTGGGAAAGAAAGGAAGCCCATACCTTCAGTATTGGGGTAGGTGGGAAGCCTGACACCTTCAAAAATGGTGGACTATATTTCTTAATTTTTAATAACTTAGTCCCACTAATTTTAAGATATTTAGTCGTAGTTATGTAGTAGATGCTGAGATATTTCCAAAAATTCATTTCTTGAGCATATCCAAGCTCCCAGTCAAACATTATGGCCATCTAAAGGTCGAGGTTTCATTCTACAAAAATGGCGGGTGGTGATCTTTCTTCTTCGAATTCTGAAAAGCATGCAACCTCCAAAATCCTGAAATTCAGATTTTCAGACATTTTTGTCTCTGAAGTCAAGCTAGTATTGCCCGCTCAAAATGGCTTGAGAGTTTCGAAATTTCGAAACCCAAGAGTCTGAAAGTCTAAAATTTAAGACTTTCGTAATTTGAAATTTCAGACATTGATTCTTCAGACCTTTTTCACTGTTCACTACTTAAAACCCGTTGAGACATCCAAACCCCCGAAACCAAAAATTCTAAAAGTCTAAAATTTTGGACTTTCAGACTTCGGTATTTCAGACTTTTCCGATCCCTTTTCTGTTCCCTCTCACTGAGATCCCCAAAACCCGAATGCCTAAAATTTTAGACTTTTGGAGTTTCAGGTTTCAGAAACTTTTTTCCTTTTTTCCAACTTTGGCCGCCGAGAAATCTACAACCCAAAAGTCTTAAATTTCAAACTTTTAGAGTTTTTGGTTTCGGAAACCTTTTTCCTTTTTTCCAACTTTGGCCACTGAGAACTCCAAATCCCCGAAACCCAGAAGTCTGAAATTTCGAAAATGAAAATCTTGAAAATATGAGAATACCCTTTTGAAGTTTATCCCTCGATCTATAATCTATGAAATTTTGAGTCCATTTTACACATTTTAAGCCTCGTAAAAGTTATTTAAGACTTTTACCCTCTAGCAGAAACCTTTGAAATCCAAAAATTACAACTTCCAGACTTTGAAATGCAGGGAAAGTCCTGAAAATTTCTTGTTTTTACCTTGTCTTCAATGTGACTTAGGTTTGAAGTAGAAAAACTATGAAAAATATAACTCTAACTCCTTTTTTATCCCACTGGGCGTTGCAAAACTGTTGATGCGAAATCACAACACCCCCCAAATGGCCTAGTTTGAGATGGGGCATTCAGTGTGATTACATAACATTTAACTATCTTAAGTGTTAGACATTGCAAAATGGGATAGCTCTCCAAAGAAGGCAGGTTCCTACTCCTAAACTTACCTACCACTAACTACTCCTAATGTAGGCAAACTAATGACTAACCCTGATCTAATGCTTCCAAGGGGAAAGAGATAAAAGGATTGTATGAAATAAACCTACACTACATGCAGTAATATATTGATATAGGAGGGTGCTAGCCACTTTTAAACCCTGCAAAATGGAGAAAGGGTGAATTTTGGGAGGTTGGACAAGATGCAACACAGATCAAAATTACACCAAATCACTAAGAGGAGTATAGACAACTATATCGCAGCCCCAAAATTCAAACATTCACCATTCCATGATAAACACAACCATTAAATTTGAAATGAACAAGAAGTATGCACAACCACCTGTTAACAATGAAAGGTAAGAAGAAACAACAATCATGGAAGGCTAAGAAATTTACACAAACATGATTTTATTCCTCCATTAAAGTTTACAAAATACGTTGCCTAGTAGGGGAAGGCATGAAGCCATTATAGAGTTTACAGGAAGGCCTAAAGCCCTAGAAGAAGAGGGGTTACATGGGAGAGAAGAATGACCAACACTTTGCACAATGCAACCCCTTTACATTTATATGAAGAAAAATTGAGTGTGAGAGAGGAGAAAATCAGAGTTCTTGCTTCAAATCACCTGCAAAACACATCATGATGCCTGCAAGAGTGATGAGAAAACTTGCAGAGCCCATACCTTTGTTAATTTTTCCTTGTGGAAGAAGGAAGCATGCCCATACTATCATTTATTGTACTTCACCTACCTACGTGCATTTTTTACTCTTCCCAAATTTCAGAGGTCGACAACCTATGAAATCCCAAATTTGATGTTTCCATGTTGTAGAGATCGCTATGCAATTTGGGAGTTCTAGATTTCCAACGCCTAGTTGTTTGTGATAAACAGACTCCCGGGGTGAAAGCTATGCAATTTGGGAGTTCTAAGTCGTAAATTTCGGGGTTTTGAAAACCTGCAAAAATATATATTTTTTGTATCTTCTATATGTCGGGCTTGTTCTCACCATTCCGTGTACTATGATTTTGCTGAAAATGGGCATTCCTAGCTCAAGTTATACTAGTTTCCATGAAGGAGAGTTTTGATGTTCATTTGGGTTTACTGTGCAATATTTGTGTGGCGACTCAGCTTGCCGAGCTGATCGACGAGCTAATGTCGAGCTCCTTTGTTTGTTTCCATGGTGGGTTGCATATTCACCGCCCACCGCTTAACACTCCCATTTCCGGTTTACCCGGTGACATCACCTCATTTCTTGCATTGTCACGATTCCTTTGGTCTACGTTTCTCGATGGTCTTTACCACCCGTCTTGACACCATGCCTCATTTCACTGGCTCAGCCACCCATGTAAGCTTCCGTTTTTCATGCTTCCCCATTGCGCTACAGGTGGCTCCCTGCCTCACCAAACTCCACGTAGTTTAGCTCACCGCCAAAATGCTTTGGCCTATCCCATTGTGTTGACTTGATCACCTCCAGAAAAGAACTTGCTTCGGACTTTATGAATTCTGCTAACCTTCCCGCCGTGTAGACTTCAGAGTTTATCCCATTTCGGGATTTCAGACCTATTTTCCTTGAAGGGCATGCCACTATTCACCGGCTCGAGTGAGTTAGAACTCCAAATCCCCAAAAATTTGAAGTCTCAAATACGGACTTCTGAATTTCGGGGCTTCGGACCTTTTTTATCCATCTATCCTGCAAGAAAGCCGCCGAGTCCGAAGTCGGGACCCTCAAAACTTCGAAGAGCTTAGTTCCATATTGACCCTGAATTGGCGTTGGGTTCACCTCCAAAAAGCTTTCCCGGCTCCCCCAATTTGTTTTGCTGAGTCATTTTCTTTTGTGGCCATCTTAGCCCGATTTCTTTATCAGTGCCTTAGACCGTGAGATATATCTTTGTGCGTGAGTCAGATCCTTCAATGTGAAACTCACTCTTACTTTTATTTCCTTCGTGAAATCCCGTTTTTTTGGTATGGTCCCTATGCAAGCGTTTGGGCTCATCCCCACATTGGCACCATTGCTAACTCTTGAACGCCTCACCCCACAATCAAGTGCTCCTGAAACCGACTCTCTATTTGACTTGTGCCTTAGTGAGGCTTCCTAATGTGAGCCCATGGTTCCATTCTTCACCCTAGGACCTATTGTGTCCCGCTCACCATTGCTTGGGACTTGCACTGCTAAGTCCTCATTGTCATGTCCAGGCTAAGCTTGCAGGGGTTTCTTGCATCTTGTCGATTAGGCTTGAATTTGTATTACTTTTTTATTTCTCTGCTGAGGACTCCCTCTAAAAGATTTCCCTCGTTGGTTGTCGTATTTACACTGGTGACAAACCAACTCAGATTTTATGGCTTCATGTGCCTCGGTGTTACCTGACTTAGCACTACCAGGGTTATGGCACGAATGCAACAACGAGCCACTTGTCTTATGCTTCATGGCCGAGTACCTCACCACTGGCTCGCTAAGACGAGTTCAACATTGCCCCCCTAGCTTTCCCTTATGCCATCTATCAATGTCGCAATCAGCTCCCCCGTCACCATTCGTCTTAACTCATGACTCGCCTGAGTCACACAAAGAGGCATCACCCACTGATGCATGTGTAGGCCGAGCTCGGGGAGCTTTTCCCTCTTCTCACATGTTTCGCTGAGCATTGAGCTCACCATAACTCGCTTGCCTTTGTGAGTTGACTCATCGAGCCCTCCTTACTATGTTTCGTCGTGGCTCATCAAGTCCCTTGTTTAGTTCAACCGAGCGAGTTATTACTTGCACTGCCAACCATTTCAATGAACTCCCAACATATCTAAGGGTCGAGCTCAATCCTCAATCCCAGACTGTCACACTCTTGCAACTCGACAAGCTATGTTTTAGCTCGGTGGCTCCAGGAGCTTCGTTTGGCAACTTTTGACTCTGATTGGTAATTTTTTGGGATTGTTTAGAGTTTTTTTCAAGTCAAGGGGTTGAGGGAAAGTATTACAATGCCCTGAACTCATTTTTTGTATTTTCCATTTTTCACCTGTTTTAGGGTCGGGTGTGGTCCCTTTGGGCCGCCTTTCTTCATTTTTTTACCCGACACTTAAAGATCAAGACCAATAAGAGGAATAATAATCTTACTATTTTAATACTCCCAAAATCAGCAACATTGCTCCTGAAACCCTTGTTCTTTCCTATGATTCTAGATTTACCTGTGTGGGCCCCAGCTGTTCATTTTTTCCAGGGGTGAAAATGGATAACGATTAGGAGATAAAAAACAATGTTTGTAAACATGATGTTTTGTAGAAATATTTTTTAAAGGATCCTTTAAGACATTACAAGATAAATTTATCTTTCCACTAGTTTAATGTGGTTATTTCCTTAACAGTTTCCATGATGAAACATTGAAGATAATATACACCTAACAAGGAGGATTACATTTAAAAGGGAACTAAGTTTTACATTGTGAGTGCAGTCTTCTGACACTGAAGGCATAAATAACTTGCTAAAGGGTGTCCACAAAGGATTGGTTAGTTTGTTGAAGTCCTTGCATTAAAAGGTATGGTGGCAAGTAGACTGTACCAGGGCTAGAAGGAGGTAAAGAACTAGGAAAGCGAAAGATGGATTTGAGGGAGAACGTTAAAGAATGGGATAACTAATTTTGGGGACCATCTCATTAATGTTAAAGGGATATTGAAGATTCTTATCCTTCTTCGTGGGTACCTCTTAACTGCTCCAACCCATGTGTTTGAAGTGGACATGGTCTTAAGGGAAACTTAAGGCAATTTTGACAAGTTTAGTACAAGATTGATTTTTCTTGACGTTTGATATCATTTTAATGAATGGACTAACAATGATTTGAGGTGATTGAGTAGGGTGTCTGAGTGGAAGAGATCCATGAACTACATTAAGAAAAAAACACTTGCAAATTGAAGAGATATTAAGAAGGAGATGAGGGAAGTTTGGAAAAGGGGAGAATAAGTTGACAAACTTTAAGTTCATGAATCATTTTATCAGTTGTGTTGACATATATTGAAGGTGAGGTAACAGGGTATATTGTTGGTAGATTAATATATTTCTTGAGAGAGCAAATGTTCACTTTTAGCCACTCTTAACCTAGAAAAAGACCACTAAACTAGTGAACTAGATCATATAAATTATTTAAATACTAGTAACATGATGAGTGGGTGAATTATCATGGAGCTATATATCATATTTCATTTCTCTTAATGTCTAAGTTATTTATCTATTTTGCAAGAAAATGTTAACAAAAGTATCCTTATTCCATTTTTAAATCTTGGTCTTAACATTTTTAAGTCTTTCTGTAAATTATAACATGTCATTTCATCTGGTATCGATACTCCACCACTATTGTGGTGCCTGCTAAAAACAACCCACTTGAGACCCAAGAACAACCTAGGATTAGTTAGGAAAATTATGGAATAATTTTTTATTTATGTAAAGGAGTCTACAACCAGGTTACAAGACAACAATTGTCACTAAAAAATTTGAGGTCAATTCTAATCCACTAGAATGTACTTTTCTTTTGTTAACATATATTAGAGATCACAAGGTCCAAAATTTAGGGTTATAAGGTTCAATTAGGTTCAGAGGGTAATTCCTCATCATACCCACTCTCTGACAGGATTAAAGGTTCAAATTGTTTTTTCTCAAAATTAACACATTCAAAATTTTGCTAAATTATTCCCATTTGATAGTAAATTTCCTCACCGATCATTTTCCCACATGGGGTGAAAAAATCACTTTGCACCCACACTCCCGCGGGTCTGCAAGTCCACATGGGACACGTGGCGCTTCTCAAACCAGCACGGGGAGAAACGAGGTGGTGGGAGATATTTTGAAAACTTTCCCACACGGGGAAAAAAGCCAAAATTGTGCCCGCAAGTCCCCAAGCCACAAGGGATATGTGGCATCACCTAATCTGATGCGGGGAAAGTAGATTGGTGGGGAGAAAATTCTCTTATCGCCCCGAAGGGCTAAGAGGATAACAAGGACCCGTGCCTCTGCCGACACCTCACGATGCCACATGGTAGCTCCGGATAGGTTGCGGGCTAGCGGGATGGTGGGGAAAACATGGAAAATTTTCCCAAAATTTTCCAAAGCAAAAAGAGGAAAAAGGGACCTGATCCACTGCCGACACCTCGTGACACCATGTGGCATCATCTGATTGGTCGCGGGCCGGCGGGGAAAATTTGGAAATTTTTCCCAAAATTTTCGGGGAGTGCCAAGTTAAAAGGACATCCATCCCACCACTAACACCTCATGCTGCCATGTGGCAGCATCTAATTGGCTGTGGCTAGCGGGGCAGTGGGGAAAATTTAGAAAATTTTCCCAAAAACTTTCCTAAGCTCTAAGGGAAAAATTCGGGCCGCAAGCCCACCAAGGAAATTTTTCCTGTTTTATTTTTTTTACACCAAGGAAGAAAAAATTCACAGGGCCATAAATTTTTATAGAGAGATTGTTTTTGGAAAAACAAGGACTTTATGGAAATATCTCGATGTCCTCTTTACAGAGAGATCATTAATTTTTGATTTTGATAAATATTAAGGTGTCCATTTTAAGAAAACGGCCTAGAGGCTTTCATAGTGTGAACTGGTAAATTTTAACTTGTGAGATTTATTCAATTTGATCTTCTTCCACTGTCTACGTGTCAAATAGACATGGAAAATTGTTCTTAGATGGATTTAGGTTAAGTTTTTGAGGTATATCTATTTGATTGAATTCTAATTCAAAAATTTACCATTTTGACAACAAAACGACTGTAAAACGGTTGAGCCTGATTTGGCTATGTTTTGAAATATTTTCTTTAAGTT